>VWPU01005554.1:0-12457 GCA_013398955.1 Callaeas wilsoni
CTGTGCCCTAAGAAGGTGATATCTGAGCAGGAAATCTGCACCACCCATGCCCTGCAGCACATCCTTGGCTCTCGTGGGCCTGTGCAGCCTCTGCAGCGCTGGGTTGGGCAGCTCTGCCTGATGGCAGGAGAGCTGAGCCTGTGCTCCATCTCCTCTGCCCACACCACAGCTCTGCTGGTGGAGATGCTTCAGGGGTGCTGAGGGCACCCATCTCTGCTGCCGGCACCCCTGAACTGGCAGGGACTGGGGCTGTCTGGGTTCTGCTCACTGCCTTGCCCCAGGGCATCACCCACGGCTGCTGGGGTTTGGCTGCAGGTGAGGACAGAGCTGGGGGAGCAGCACAGGGCCAGTCCTTCAGCCTTTGTTTGTTCTGTCCCTGGCGTGGGGAGTGGGTAAACAAGGCTGAGGTGGGCACAAAGTGGGCTCGGTCAGGCCAGCTGCTTCCAGGGCACCCTGAGGAGTTGAATTACCACACAGCTTGTGGCACGTGGTATCTCGTGGGGCTTTGCTGCCCCTCTAACGCAGCTGCACCCCAGCCCAGCCCCTCTCCACGACACTGATCAGCCCCCTCTGCTTGCAAGGCGCTTGCCATGGCTGGGGTGCTTTGTAGCTATCGACTGAAGGGACTGGATCGATACACAATCTGTCTTGCCTTTGTGGCTGGGAATCCTTCAAAACACAGTTAAATGCTTGGACAGGCCCAAAGGAGGATGTTGCAGCTGGGGTTCGTGACCCTGGCAGATGCCTGCTCCTGGGAGGCCACCCTGCCTTTCCCAAATAACCCCACAGGGTGATTCCCAGCTCGTGGGAAGGACGGAACGGCTCAGGCGGGGCTCGGATGCCAGCACATGGATATCAGCTTACCATCCTGAGGCAAGACAGCCCCGTGTCCAGCCCCAGAAACTGCCACCTGGAATAATCCTCATTTTGCAGTGTGGTTCCAGCCCTAAGCCTTTCAGATGCACCAGTGTCCCAGGAGAGATGAAAGAACCAAGCCATCCAACATCCTCCACGCCAGGGCTGTACAGAGCTGCTTGGAGGTCAGAACCACAGCCCCTAATCCCAGAGGCTCTGCAGTCCATGATGCTTTAAAATGTTTCTTTACATGCTCCTTTTCCTAGGAGAAACCTGTATAAGAACATCCACTAAACGAGGAGGCAAATGGCACAGATGGGTTTCAATGCTACAGCTTCCTGCTAGAATTTCCAAGGCATTTTGGTCAGCTTATGTTGACAGTTAAAGTCTTTCAGCCATTCCTGTGTCACTCAACCTGCAGCTCATAATGCCCAGCCTGAGTGGAAGGAGAAGAAGCAACTTCTAAAAATCACAGCTCTGAGTCTCGCTGCCAGTTTGGTGCAAGGGCAGGAGCTGAACAGACGCAGAGAAAGGGCAGGGTATGGGACACAAAGGAAGAGCAGGTGGGGAGGAAGATGCTTTAGGCAAGGAGAAAAACAGCAGAATAATGGAAAATTTTTCCTTGGTTTGTTTGGGTTTTTTTTCAAATGGGAACTCCCTGTGAAACATGGGCATATTTCTCAAGGATCAAAAGAGCAGAATAATGGAAAATTTTTCCTTGGTTTGTTTGGGTTTTTTTTCAAATGGGAACTCCCTGTGAAACATGGGCATACTTCTCAAGGATCTCTCCCAGTGGTGCCATATTGCTGGAGATTCTCTACCATTAAAATTACCATTACTGATCCACTAAACAAAACACACCCTTGCCCCAAGCCTGGCTGGTGCACCAACCTTCCCTTCCTGATGCTGGAAAAGCAGAACACCATCAAACCCCTTAAACGAGAGCTTCCAAAGGGTTGGCCCAAGAGTGAGGATCAGCTGCACAACACATCCAGAAAGCAAAGTTACCTGGCATATCTCTAGAGTGATTAGAGCCCAAAACAAGGTGATTTCTTCATGCCACAGGTCTGTCTGTTTTGTGCAGAGCTCAGACATCTGGCAGAAGCCTGAGGGGCCAGTGGTGGCCAGCTCTGTGGCCATTGCTGGCCAGCGAGCTGTGCTCACTGAAACACTGACCATGATTCTCATGCAAATAGCCGGACTGCGAGAACAGATGTGAAACGTTTGTTTCTGTTCTTGCTGGCTTGTAAAGAAATAATGCAACTGGAATGGGGCTAAAAAGGGGGCCAAGCAGGGTGTGGGGGAGAAAGTTTATAACAATGGCTCTCCCTTGGTGGCCCAAAGTGATGGAGTTTATGTCAGGCTGTGCCAAATTCCTATCTCTAAGTGAATCGGACTGGCCCTGTCAGGCTTTGAGGTAGGGGCAACACACAAATATTATAAATACAGGGAAGTGTAGAAGCTGTGTCATGTCCAGTGTGGAGCCATCAATCATCCCCTTCCCGTCCTCAGTTTATAAAGTGGTTTTTGATGGTACTTAGACAGTTTACGCCGGCCGTGTGGACTGGCTGGAAAAGCTGACGGCATGCTCCAAGTATGTCGCGTCTGCTCTTGGGGAGCAACGGTGATGAGGTGCCCTGGCAGGTTTTGTTGATTTTAGCAGTCAGAAAGAACTAAAATCCATTGAAGCAAAGAAACAGGCAAGTGAAAAGCAAGGCCCATGCTCTGGCTGACCTGATGGCACGGGGTGCCCATCTCCTCCCTCCCCACTCCATTGTTCAGCACACGGGACGAGGAAACCGGGCTGGCAGGAGAAGAAATGCCAGAGTGACACAGTGAGTGATGATGCTCCATCCTCTCTGAGATGCTCCTCATCATGGCTCTGGAGCTGTAGTCGCTGCTGGCTATCAGCATGGGATTCCTATTCAGATATAAGTGTGTTTTAAATGAGTGTGAGGCCCTTTTTCTGGGAACATCCATGCAGAGAAACCCTTGAAGAAGCAGAGCCCTCAGTGAGAACGCGCATGGCATGCAGATGCTCAGAGCTCACACAGTGTAGGTGTCCCCCACAACCAAATGCACGCCCACACCTCGCCCTGTGCTCCTGAGTGCATTGGAACACAAATATTTACATACAGACAGGAGCATCCCTTGGCACGCACACAGACGGGATCCTGAGCTTCACTTTTCCCTTCTGTATCTGTGTGGATACCTCGGAGCTGGGACACAAGCTCACAGAGTGAAGGGGAGCCTCAAGGCTGAGGTTTTCCCACCTTCACTAGTGCCTGAGCCCTCCCACCATGCTTCTGCAGGTGCCTCTGACGGCTCCTAAGAGGGAGAGAAGGGCTTCTGGGTAAATGTGGAGGCCAGGAAGGGAATAGAGAAAGTGGGAAGCCTGATGGCTGGAGGTGGAGCAAAGAGGGCACATCTAATTAGCGCATGGCAGATGCCAAGGCCCTGAATCACAGAGTCACAGAATCACAGAGTCACAGAATCAGAGTCATAGAATGAACTAGGTTGGAAAAGACCTTTCAGATCATCAAGTACAACCCATGACCTAACACCTCCTCATCAACTAAACCATGGCACTGAGTGCCACGTCCAGGCTTTCTTTAACATGTCCAGTGCTGGTGACTCCACCCCCTCCCTGGGCAGACAACTCCATTGCCCAATCAGTCTTTCAGTGAAGAATTTTTTTCTGACATCTAACCTAAACTTCCCCTGGCCCAGCTCAAGACTGTGTCATCTCTCACTTTTCTGGCCTGCTCCGAGCTGCAGCTGGCAGCTCCAAGCAGGGCCACTATACCCACGCCCTTCATAATAAAACTCCATGCTCTAAGACCCAACCTCAGAGATCTCTCGTCTCCAGCCGCCCCAGCCGTCCAGACAACCAGAAGCTCCTCCATGAGAGTGCTCACAGGGATGTGCTCTCAATCCCCAGGGATTTGCTCTGACCCACCTGTTCCACTGTGCCCTAAGAAGGTGATATCCGAGCAGGCCTGAAGAGACACCACTGGATACCAGCAGGTCTGAACTCACCTGTCCTCCTCTCAGCCCTCTTCCCCAAGCAGAGGAGGTGACCTCGTCCCCCTGGGTCTGTCCAGCTAAGGCTGGTTGGGAGGACCTGTCCAACCTCCTTCCAACCCCACTGCTTCCCTTAGCCAAATCTCACAGGCAGCGTTGAGGAAAAGTGTCTGCTTGTGTTCTGTGAGGCACCAAAGATCGTGTTTGGAAACAGCCGAGCTGACGAGTGCTTGTGCAGCTCAGTAATTACACACTCGGCGCCGTGCTGTACAGGCAAATCAGGCCTCCACTGACAACGGGGTGCTGCCTTCCCAGGCTGACAAATGCTCAGTCCCGGAGCTGCCTCCAGCACCTGGGACACACTGGAGCTGGCTCTCGGGGTCACGAGCTGCACCTCGCTCTGGTTGTATCTGACCCCACCCTAGTGGGGCAATGGCTTACACACACCTTGGTGTGTAGGAGTGAATCCCCAGCAGAGGGATGTGGACACACTGCCAAACCCACAGCAGGGCAGTTTCCCCTCCCGGGGGTTTTTCAGGTGCGTTTAGCCTGGCCCTTGCCACCGCTCAGCCATCCTCAGCCCGGCCTGGGAGCCTCCGTGGGTTCTCCAGGCGTGACTTCACCCTCTGCTGAAGCCCAACCATCTCAGGGCTGACAGCATTGCCTCACAGGAGCACGGGCTGCCTGAGGGTGGGGTGCTAAGAACACAGTATTCAGCCCAAACCCTCAGGGTGATGCAAGAAGGCCAAATTTCCCATACAAGGCAGGAACGTGCATCTCTTGTTCCCCCTTCCAGCAAGAACTAAGGCTGTGTTAGTGCTTTGCTTCCTTTTAAAGTGCTCTCTTCAGCCCAGCAAAGCCCTTAAGCGGAGCTGTCACCAGCTCAGCCAGGACAGAACAGGGGGAGCAGCAGTGCAGGGTCTCCAAAGAGGGGGCACCCAGGGATTTGCCAGCTCTGCTGCTGCTGTGC
Source organism: Callaeas wilsoni (assembly GCA_013398955.1). Classification (NCBI taxonomy): domain Eukaryota; kingdom Metazoa; phylum Chordata; class Aves; order Passeriformes; family Callaeidae; genus Callaeas; species Callaeas wilsoni. Next base: position 4,850 of record VWPU01005554.1, read on the forward strand.
TGGGGGTGTATGGCTGCCCCTCTCTCTGTGCCTGCACCATGGGGCTCGATGCTTTCTGGGTGTTACGAACACCCCAGGAGCACCGTGGGGCTCCGGGCTCAGCTCCTGTCGCTGGGCCAGTTGTTTCCAGCTGTGGTTTCATCCTTCCTGAGGGCAGTGAGGGGTTCCAAAGGTATTGCATGAAAAGAGCAAGGCATGAGCGCCTCCACATTCAACCTCCACAGGTACCATTGCTGTACAAAGGACAAATTATCCCTAAAACCTGCTGTGAAGGGAGAAGCTCATGGGCTTTACACCCAGGCCCTTGTCAGTGGGTCTCTGCCTGTTTTTCCAGCCTTTTGGAAGACTGATTCAGCCCTCGGTGCTCCCCAAGCATTGCCTAATACCCAATTGAGTCCATTAAAAGACTGCCCTTAACTTCAGAGCTGCTTGGTTCAGCCTTCACAGAGACACAAGGCATTTTATGGAGGAACAAAGTGAAGCTGGAAGTGAGCAACTCTCACCCCCATGTAGGGCACACTTTTTCCCCAGTCCAGTTGTTGGGGTCATTTTCTCCAGCTGGAACGTCCAGCCTGGACTGGGGAAACCTTACCAAGTATATATCCTCATCAAAGCCAACCCCAGTCCACAAAACACACCACTTTCCCCAAGAGCACATTTTTAACAGAACCAAAACATTTTATCACCAGTTCGTAGCCAGCCTTCCCTGTGTGTTTAATGTAGAACCATAAATGCAGATTTAGGGTTTAATTTTCCCTGTATTGTTTTCATTGCTTGACTTGGCTTTTTCTTTTTCTTTTCCTTTTTTTTTTTTTTTAATGGAGAATAATATTAAAAAGCACAAAAGGCCTGGAAGGTATTTATTGTTGTTCCGACCCATAGCCGCTCACAACTGTATCAAACCCAGCACAAGGAAGCACGCAGCGCACAAATAAAACGAGACACAAACAAAGGTAATAAAAGAGACAAGTATCTGTTTCAAAAGCACTGGAAGAGCAGCAGGAGTGTAACTACTTCATGTTCCAGATAATATAGCTGTCTGGAGTGATCCTCAGGAAGCTATACCAGGGAGCAGTTTATAGGTTCCCCTTGGAGAGCTCTTGTAAATATTTGCCTGCAGTGGCTGAGGGCTGTTGGGAACGCCAGGGAGGTGTTGGGAACATCCCGGGCTGCCAGTCCCACAACAAACCCACTGCTCGGGGTGTCCAGACAGCACCTACACTGCACCCTGCAGGCACGGATGTGCAGACAGGGCACCACGGGCCATCTCAGGATGTGCCCGATGCTGGGTTATTCCAGGAGGGGCTTTCCCACGGATGAGAGCTGCTGATGCATAAGCGCTGGGGTGTAACAGGTTGTTTCAGCTGTGAGGCTCCCCCGAGCGTGGCTTTGTGCTGAGCACGGCGCATCCCCACCCACCCCTGCTGCCTGTCCTGGCTCTCCAGTTGGCAATCCATTGTTCCCCACAGCCCGGGGAGGGCTGGATGCCATTCCAGACGACATGATGCCTCTCCCCATCCGGTAAACGCCAAGGTGAGAGCTGGGCTCAGCACCCAGACCCCACAATGCAGCTCCTTGACCTCTCAGCGCAGTTCTCAGCCCCCCCAGGGCAGCACACAGACCCCACAATGTATCCCCCAGCTCCCGTTCCCAGCAGCTCTCACACCTTCCCATGCAGCTGCTCTTCAGGCTCACAGCCCTTTGCAGCCCAGCAAGCCCTCTTTACTGAAGCTACAGCTCCCAGCTGTGGTTCTGGTGGCCCACCACTGCTCCAGGCTGCTGTGATGGTGGGACAGGCTGGCACGTGGCAGAGTCAGGCAGGGCAGCCTTGGTGCTTGGCCGTGACACTCAACTGGTGCCTGCTCGCCCCAGCTCCTTCTGCAGCCCACCCAGTGACCAGGGACCTCGCCAGTGCAGCCAGGCCACCACTGGTGCCCAGCCAGAACAGGTCCAGAGGAGGAGCAGCCCGTGGAGCTCAGCCGGTGGCACTCACTGCAGCCAGTGACCTCAGGGGACTGGCACCAATGGCTGTGAGATGCCTCGGCCCAGCTGACACACACAAGGTTGTTGGGTCAATATGTCCCACAGGCAAACCACCACCCATCGTGGCCACAGTCAGGGAGGCTTTCTGCACCGTGAGGTCTCCCCTGTGCAGCCCAAGAGCAGGTAGAGCACTCCTTTCCTCCAGGCAGGCTGGCTCCATGGGGCCATGGTGGGAGTTGCTGCGCTGCACAGGGGAGCACTCACGGTGCAGAAAGCCTCCCTGACTGTGGCCACGATGGGTGGTGGTTTGCCTGTGGGACATATTGACCCAACAACCTTGTGTGTGTCAGCTGGGCCGAGGCATCTCACAGCCATTGGTGCCAGTCCCCTGAGGTCACTGGCTGCAGTGAGTGCCACCGGCTGAGCTCCACGGGCTGCTCCTCCTCTGGACCTGTTCTGGCTGGGCACCAGTGGTGGCCTGGCTGCACTGGCGAGGTCCCTGGTCACTGGGTGGGCTGCAGAAGGAGCTGGGGCGAGCAGGCACCAGTTGAGTGTCACGGCCAAGCACCAAGGCTGCCCTGCCTGACTCTGCCACGTGCCAGCCTGTCCCACCATCACAGCAGCCTGGAGCAGTGGTGGGCCACCAGAACCACAGCTGGGAGCTGTAGCTTCAGTAAAGAGGGGAGATCCTGCTGGCCCCAGGGGTCCGTAGCCCACTCCAGTCTTCAGGAAACACTGCTGCAGCTGCTGGCATGGGAGGCTGAGCCATCCACGAGCTGCCACCAGGCTCTGCCCTCCTGCATGGATGGGCACCTTGGGAAGGGCAGGCCCAGAAGTCAGGACCCTGTCTGGAGCAGCCCGGCACCATGGCTGGCAGCATCGAGCTCCTGTCATGGCTGTGAGTCCAATTCAGCCTCCTCTTCTTTCTGGTTCTTATTAATTCATGCTCCTGATCTGTGGCCTCCCAGATGTCCTCATGTCTGGTGCCAGCTCTCTAATCAAGTTGGCCTAATCCCAGCTGGGCAGCAGGTTTTAGAAACAAGGTGCATTCACTGAGTGCCACGGCCAGGCATCAGGTACAGAGATCTGTGGCCTCCAGCCCCAGCCAAAGCAGGACTCAGGTTTCACCCGCTCTCTGCTCACAGGCTCGCTTGCTTTTGGGCACAGGCATTGCAAAGTATGCAACAGACCAAGTCACTTTGTCAGGTTAAGAGAGTCTGGAGTGAAAATAGTCTCTCAAAACTTTACTTTTTTTTTTTTTTTTTTGCCTGGTCCACATGGTATTTCCTGTGGATAGTTTTGTCCTTTCAAAAGAAAAAAAAAAGTATTAAAAACCAAGGCAAAATCCCATCCCTACATTTTTAGTGTCTCTGGCTCAATATTTCAGGATACCTTTTCAACAAAACTACCCAAAACCCATCCGTCACCTGTCCCATCTGCTTGGACCCTGCGCTGATGCTCCATGGGGATGCAACTCCTATTCCCAGTGCTCCTGTTCATGGCTCTGCTGCTGCCCTGAACACCCTCAGCACGTGCTGTGCCTAAGGAGGCCCTGCTGGCCCCCTGATACAAAGACCACAACTCCTTTTTAATGAATTTGACAGCGTTTGACTCTGCCAGGCTGTGTGCACCCACACATACTCTGCTCCAAGAAGCTCCGTGGATTTGGAATTCCCTTGGGAGCCAGCGAGCGCTGGGACGAGGCCAGCAGCCACGGTGCCCGTGCCACCACTGCCAGCCCAGGGCTGGGGACGTGGCAGGGCACAGCAGCAGCTCATCCCCGGCCTCTCAGCCCGCTCCAGGGCACTCCCCATCAGCCTGTCCCCGCTCCTCTCGAGAACAATGCATGTTCCTACAATCCAAAGGCAAAAAGCCCTTGAACTTTCAGTCTGATTTCAAGGGGCGGAAAGCCCAGGAGATTATTGAGATCAATAGAGGATTTGGGTAGAACAGGACCCGTCATTGCCTCCTCCCTCTCCTCTGGCTCTCAGATCCTTGGCCACTGCTGGCCTGTCCCCATTAGCCATTGTTCCTATTCATTTTAGATGAAGGGGCTTTTGTTGTAGGAGCCTAGGTGGGGTCACATCACCCCTTGGTTATCAATCTGTTTCACTCTCCTCTGTCCCATACTCCATCTCCCCAGTACAATGGGATGTTTTCTTCAGCAGCAGCTTCCTGACAGCCAGGGGTTCCCTTTCCCTTCAGACCTTATAATCACTTGTTAAGTTGCGCTAGCCTCGGGCTCCCGGTCCCTTTTCCACCACACTCCCAGTTTAACCCTTGATCCCATCTGCGCTACGGGTCACTGGGAAAGGGGAAAAAATACAGCCATCCCAGTGGGGCCAGCCCAGGCTGTGCCTGCACAAAGCATCCGAGGTGGAAGCCTTCCCCTTTCCCAGTTGTAAGGAAGCACCTGGAAATATCAGATGGTGGAAGCAAACTCCTCAGCTCGAGTTTGCCAAGGGGGCAGAAGGTTTCGGATGCTCAGTTTAAGTCTCTGCAGACTCACGTGCCAAAGGTCTCTTCTGGTGAGCAGGTGTTTGTTCAGTGCCCCCATGAAGAGCATCCCAAATCAGCTCATCTGGAGTAGGAAACCTTGCTGCTGCTGCTGCAAGCAGGATTTTGGCACCAAGAAAAGAGCCCAGCTCGCCCTCAACAGTAGCACCTGAAATGACTCGAGCAGTGGAGCATTCCTGGGGGAGGCAGGAGTGCAGCAATAAAACTGTAAATAGATGAAAGCAGAAAGGAACAACGGAGCGAGGTAAGGAGCGAGTGCAAACAGGAGCACAGCGAACCTGCCAGCACCATCCCAGGGCTGAGCCCACGCCAGCAGCAGGATTGGTGCCAGGGATCTGTGAGTCACAGCCACGGTGCACAGCTGGGGTGGCCACGCTCCCCTCCGCCCTGCCAGCACACTGGGGACAGTGACCAATGCCCACGGGCCCACCACGGCCTGCCCTGGAGCCCCAGGGATCCAAACACCCCCGCTGCTGCCAGGCTTTGGAAAGCCACGCTGGGTCTGTGATGGCTGTAATGAAAGGCTCTGAGATGGGCAGAGAGAAATCTGAGGGGGAAATAAAGAGGCTGCACTGAAAATGTTAAGTCAGTTGTGCAAGAGACTGAGTAAAACGAAAAGCAACTTCTGCTGCAAGCTCTAAGTCATGAAAAAACCCTTAAGTTATCCCTGAGAAGGGTTATTTTTGCAGCAGGGCTAAAATAGATAAGACGAGTAAGTTCTCAGCACTTGATGTCATGATGTCAGCCACATAATTTTTCTGGCTTTAAAGCACAGTGTTCATCGAATGGTCTCTGTAGCAAGAAAAACTCATCCAAAAATAAGGTCCAAACCAGTCTGCCGCTAATAAAGAATCTCAGATTTGCAGCTGTACTAACAGAGTCCACAGCAATACGTGTAAAACCATACACTATTTCCCTGTATTGCCCTTTCTAAAGCATTAAGACACCTTCCTTCTTGGAGAGCTGTTCCTGGCTGCAGAACTCCTGGTGCCTTCAGCCCCAGGAGGCAGAAACCATGAGTCAGGGTCTGTAAAAATATCACAAGTTTGCCTTAAATATAGTAGGGCTCTTTTAAATATAGATATATTTAGCTTATTGCTTTCTAGACACTGAAATTTTTATATAGGCTGTGGTCATATTTTCCCTAGTCAGCCAGTGACTCTTTAAAGGAAAGTTGAGATTCACACCAGTATTTCCAGGAAAAATGCTGCAAACATAAGTCTTGCAATACAATCCCAGCAGATACACACTCTGTGCTCTTTCATGCCAATTTCCCTTCTCTTTTCTGTTTCTCTCCGTTTGAAATGACCATTTTTTCAAACAGAAAGTGTAGCATTGTTCTAAGTGTCTAGGAAAAAAAGTATCATAATGAGAATAATAAGAAGTCAAACCACTTTTGCCCTTCTGCAGGGCCCAGTCCAAAGCCCATTGATGTCAGCAAAGTCTTTTCATTGACTTCAATGAGCTGGATCAGAGCACAGATTTATAAAGGCATTTAGGTTCCTAATGATGTAAGTAGTTGCCTAGAGGTGTTGGGGCCCTAACCTGCTTACAGCATTTTGTAAATCTACTTATATGTTGGAGCACTGAAATACCTGAAATGCTACAGTATCTTGAAGTCACCAAATACTCCGAAATCTAGTAGAATAATTTGTTGCAAATAGCATTTGTTATTAATTTTGGTCTGTTTACTATTTGGAAACACATTTTTATTAGCCAGCCAGCTCTGCAGATGGCTGATTATAATTTAATGCAATTTTTCTCCCCTCTTTTCATTGCATAATATGTGGATACACCAGCTTTATTTCCAAGTAGTTGAAGTTTAAGTCCTCAGCTAGGTCCACACCAAACAGAAGGAAAAAAAAAAGATCTGAGTCAAGTGTTTCATGTGCAAGTTTGTTTAAAAATTCTATAATCTATGACAAACATTTCAAATTAAAAGGGCATTCCCACAGGCAATGAAATAACGAAGCCCTTAGAATCAGGCAGCCAAGGCATGAAGCTGAGAGCTATTTCCACATTTTATGTACTCTCAAAGGAGAAGAGCAAATTCCAAGAGCAATATCGTGTTGTGTTTGTAGATATTTCTTACCAACTGTGGGCCAGATTCTGCAGCCAGCCTAGGGGCAACTTGTGCAAGTTAGAGGGGGAAAAGTCTGATTTCGGGTGTTTCTGTGCTGTGTTCAGTACAGAGCTCAGTGGAACTCTTGGCTGTGATACTGCGAGTGTGTTTCAGACCCGTGTCAGTGGCTGCACTGAGTTCCAGGGGGACTGTTCTTCCACGCAGAGGTATTTGTGTGTGTAAGGGCGGATTACTGGGCATATCAGGATTTGTCCTCAGGTCCGGAGGGATGCGGGAGGGGGTTAGCTCAAAAAATCTGAGCGGACGGACAGGCGGGTGGACAGCGCGGTCAGCCAAACACCAGGGTCTCATCACACAGCTCGTGCTGGACAGAAAAGTCCTGCCGAGCTCGGCTGCCAAAACAGGCTGTCCGCGGGCAGCGGGGTCTCCCACTCGGGCTGAGGAGCAGTCAGCACCGAGCGAAAAGCTAACCCAGATCTCCTCCCTGCCCTACGGGATAGACTCAGGGCATCCCTGCACCCTCCGCGACAGCCTCTGGGGCACCCCCGCATCTCCCGGCACAGCCTCCGGGGCATTCCTGCATCCGTCTACCTCCGGGACAACCTCCCGGCCACCCACGCAGCCCCCGGGACAGCCTCCCGAGGGGTTCCCGCATCCCCCGGCGCATCCCCCAGAGCATCCCCGCATCCTCCGGGACAGCTTCCCGGACATCCCCGCTCCTCTCCAAAGGGCTCGGCAGGGGCTTCCCAGGGGTCCGCCCGCTCCGGCGCTGGCGGTGCCGGTCCGAGGGCGGCTTTGCCCCCCGCCCCCGCCGCGCCATTGGCCCCGCTGCCGGCAGCGCTCCGCCCCACGCCCGGTGATGCCTCCGCCGAAGTTTTCCGCGGCGGGCTCCGCACGTGGGAGCCCCGCGTCGAGCCCCGGTACCGCGTCCCCTCCGACCCCGGAGCGGCAGCGGGGGCGGCTCCCCCGCTCCCCCAAACCCGCCCCCCTGTGCCCCGCGGGGGATGCCCCCCTGAAGCGCCGCT
>VWPU01005558.1:0-42291 GCA_013398955.1 Callaeas wilsoni
CACCGCACCGTGCCCGGCCCGCGGAGGGGCCGCCGCCGCCGGGGGGCCGGGGCAGAGCGGGGGCGGCGGGGCCAGTCCCGAGCGAGGCCCGGCACAAGCCGAGTCCCGCCTGGCTGCGGCGCCGTGTGCGACCGTCCCCGGTTCGCACCGCCCGGCCACGGTGTGACCGCTCCCTGTGCCCGGGCTGCCTGGGACCGCCGGCTTCATCCTTAGGGGCTTGGGATGTTCCCAGGGCCAATCCCAACTCTGCTCAGCATCAGGTCGTTACTTGTACTAATATCGCCTTTGTGCTCTGTATTTGTTTGCAGCGGCATTGCTGGCTTTGTAACATGTACGTAAACGTTCTAAAAAATAAAAGCAAACTGGTGAAGCCTGTCCCAGTGGCTTTTCCGTGGAGACTGGGTGGGTAGTCGAGGGTTTGCAGTTTGTTTGCAGCATCCTGAGATGCTGGTGAGGCCCTGTAGTGTTATACATAATTTATATTTTTCATTTCTAGACTTAGGGTAATTTTAACACATTTTCCATGTCTGCACATCTTCCTGCTTGTCATTAAGCAGCGTGAGTAAGTGCAGCTTGGTTTGAGTTTGCGTGTGATGAACTCATGTAATTGAAAGCTTTGAGAGAAGAGCAGGTCTGTAACAGCAGCTGGTTCTTTTGGTTCTGGTGTCAGTGATATTGTTGGCCATCCTTTGCAGCTCAACCCAGCCTTGCTGTTCAGAGGTGCAGCCCTGCTTCCAGCCAGTTTTAAGGGGACTTGTGGGTGTGAAATGGTCACAGGCTCAGCGAGGTGTGGATGGACATTAAATGCCAGGAAGTCACTGTGCAGGATTAGCTTTCCAGCGTCTCGGCAAAAAGCTTCACTGAAAGCAGCTTTGAGGAGCTCTTTGAAAACAACTTGAAAAGGGAAGGAACAGTTTTCAGTTAATTTCTAAAGACATGTTCCTTTGCTGCCTTTTGGAAAGATGATGATATAAAGTTGCTCAGTTTAAGAGCTGAATTTAAAAGGCCTTTTCTGGAGAGCTGTGCTTTGTTTTATGTAAATGCAGAAAAGCTGGGAGTATGGGTCTCCCTGGGTTGTCTGCAGTTTTGAGAGCCCCTTCAGGACTAGCTGGACTTCAGGGGATAACACACAGGGAAAAGCTCCTTTGAATTCTAGAAGTTACTATTTTTTTAGCTTTTAAAGGTCCTGTACTCCAGATTATGGGTCTTAGCCCTTACTCTGTGTTACTTTTAGATGGGTAAGTGTCTCTTACAGAGCACGAGAGCACAGACTGATGGAGAGCAGTTGTCCCTCAGCCCTGGGGAAGGAGTTTCACAGTGTGTGATGCACAGTGACTCTTCCTCGGCAGATGAGGTGGTGGATGCTCACACTTGGGCACTAACAGGTCATGTGGCAGCGAGCGACATGTTCTGCTTGCCCTGGTTTGTGTTCTGTGGGTTGATACCAAAGGCAGTCTGATGTTTTTTCTGCTTTGTGCTTTTAGATTTCTGACACACTGAAGCGGTTTGCAGTGAAAGTAACTACAGCCAGCGTGAAGGAGCGGAGAGAGATCCTCAGTGAGCTGGGGAAATGCATTTCTGGGAAAGGTAAGAGCTTGGGAGCACTGTTCTGGTTACCAGGATGGAGGAGAATGTTAAAATGTTTTGTTTCAAAAGGCTGTGTGAGGGGTATTTGAGAGAGGGGGCTGGCAGCATTTGGAGCCGGTGCTCCATCACAGTGTTAATTCCAAGCGTGAGGTTTGTGGGTAGCATAGAACCCCAGCTTTTGGCACATCTGCTTTTTCCAGTCAGTACTTGTAGCATTGTGTATTTTAGTTCTTCATTGGTGTATCAGTTGAGTTTCTTTCATGACTCTTAGCCTGTTCTTTTAGTACTCATGGGATATTTGGATACACACTTGTATAGAGAGGGGGAGTGTGGAAGATTTCAGATGGTCTTAGTAAAACAACTGAAGCAAATTTTTTAAACTTCTCTCATTTTCTGAAGATGACGGTGTTTCATGTGTTCCAGTTTTACCATTATTTTTAAAAATATGCATAAAATGTATAAAAAGAGCAAACATCTTCTGTGATTCTTGCAAGCAATTTCGTAGATGTGAGCAGTTTACTGATTTCAGTCATGAAGTTAATGGTGTTTAAGATTAAGAGCTCAGTGATTTATGAAGAAATATTTTGAAATACATTGTTACAGATCTTCCAGAAGGTGCTGTGAAAGGCCTTTGCAAACTCTTCTGCCTTACTCTGCATCGATACCGGTGAGTAAATTGATGTGGAAAGGCTGTGTTACTTAATCTGTCAGTATTTAGTAGTTAAATTGGTCTGGAGTAGCTGGAGATGTTAGCATGCAGCGTCACAGAGATGTATATGACACCAAAGGGTGTCATCTTGTAATTACATTTTCAGGGGATGATTGACTTTAAAAAGTTTTACAGCATTTGCCTTGCGTTTCACCTTTAAGTTTGAAATTAAAATTTTAATCCTGTGGTTCAGTTTGGAAGAATGAACACCCATGTTCTTGTGAAGCAAGACCGAGCTGTCTTTTAGATGCCTTTTAGGCAATTTTAGATGGGATTAAATTGTGATCTTTTGTAGAGGAGCTATTCAGAACCCATTTTTTCTGCAATCTGCCGGAGGGCCTCCTCATGACTGCTGTCACTTGAGGACAGGAATGGAGCTTTCTGCCAGAAACGTCTCCACATTGCAGAACAACAAGGATAAAATAGTTATGAGCTCGACTGCTGAAATGAGAGAGCAGAGCCCTTTGCGTGGCGCAGGGGTGGTAACGGTGTCACGTGGCAGGTTTAGAACGTTCACGATCCGCGTTTGTCCCAGGGATGCGGCGTCCCGCAGAGCCCTGCAGCTGGCCCTTCAGCAGCTCGCAGAATCCCAGCCCGAGGCCACGGCAAAAAACCTGCTGCACTCACTCCAGTCCTCAGGGATCGGCGGCAAGGCTGCAGTTCCCAGGTGAGTTGTTTTGTGTGGAAGCAGTTCTGAGTTGCTGATAGTTCCTTCTGTTCGGAATGAGGTTGCTGCTGCTGCTTGGCACAGGTGTTAAAAGCCTTTAGGGACAAAGCTGTTGATGCCGTTCAGATGTTCCTCTCCTACCTCTTCTATGTCATCTGGGAAGGCAGAGGGAATATCCTGGTGTAACTGCTGGTGGATTGGGTCTGAGTTACGCTTTAGCCTTTGTTAAACTTCAAGTCTGGAGAGATGAGGGACAAACTCTTTCAAGAAACAGTCTCCAGAATTATTAGGAAAGGGGATTTCACTACCTGTCAAGTGTTCAGCTGCCTCTTGTGCCATTTGCAAGCTCTGAGTGTCAAACCAGAGCTGAAACAAACGACTTCTGAGGGCTGATTATTTCCTTTAAAAACTAAGGCTTTAGCTGCTGCATTTTTGTGTGATAAAATTGCCTGTCGGTCAGGTGCTGTTCTAACTTGGGCAAAATGGGTCTGTAATGGTCTAGTAGGTGTAAGTTATGTCCTGGGAAGTGTGCATTTACCTCCCTCTCCTGTTTGTGCCACAGTAAGAGCAGTGGATCTGCAGCTCTGCTGGCACTCTCCTGGACATGCCTGCTTGTACGCACAGTCTTTCCAACACCTGACAAGAGACAGGGAGAAACATGGAAAAAACTGGTAGGTTCTTTAAGGTTTGCAGAAATATACTATCACAGATATGAACTTAAATATTTCTAATGTGTCTAAGTTGCAGAAATAATTGTGAATGTAATTGAAAACACCAAGTTAGAATCCAGGTTTAGAGGGGGATTTGGTGTATTGTAATCTCTCCTGTTCCCCTGGAGAAAGCAGGAGTTGTATAAAGCATGAGTGGGGCAGTCTTGCACCTGTGCAGTTGCTCTCCATACAGAGATGGCTGCTGGTGCCTCTGAGAGGCATCTGCAGTGTGGCACGAAGTCCTTGTGCTTCCCTTGAAATGCCTCTGTGTGATACTCTGTCATACAGTGTCAAGGAGCTTTTGCCTTCCTTTCACTTCCTTTAACAACACAAACATGCGACCTTGCTCATAGCACATTGGGATATAGTTGGAGCAGATTTTAAGAAGAGATGTAATCTGTTTTCAGTGTTTCCAAAACTGTTAGGCATGGTTCTGCACAGAGGTGTGGGATGAAAGCAAAGGCAGCTTGTTGGAAGGACTTAGATGACCTAGAGACTTAAGGAGATGCAGCTAATCATTGACATTTGGCATGTCTTGTTTTGATACGAGCTCTCCGAGAAGCAGGTGCACAAAGGTTTTTTTTTGCTGTTGCCTTTGGCAGGTGGAGGTTCAGTGTTTGCTCCTTTTGGAAGTCCTGGGAGGGTCTCACAAGCAGGCGGTGGATGGGGCTGTGAAGAAATTGAACAGGCTGTGGAAAGAGGTGATGTATACATTATGTGCCATGTTCTGTGGCTGTTCTGTTCTCTGGTGTTAACGTGCCTTGCTCTTTTTCTCTTAAGAACCAAGATCTGGTGGATCAGTACCTATCTGTCATTCTTGGGCTTGAACCAAACCAGAGTTATGCTGCAATGCTGGGACTTGTCGTGCAGTTTTGCACAGCCCAGAAGGAGATGGATATTATTAAACAATACAAGGTAAATCGGTTGTACAGCTTTTTATTGGGGGAATAAGAAGCATCACTTGTTATCATGAAGAAAGGACTGAATAGATGTCTTAGTGAGGCTGGTACTTTTCATCTGCCCTGATTTCACTATCTGTCAATTCAGTAGTCCTGAACTACTGACTGAAACAGCTGGGCTGTGTTTAGAGAGGAGGTGCCAGATACGTGGCTGTTTGGTGTTGCCTGTGCGTGTCTGAGGATGTCCAACATCCGGCTTCCTGCCTTGTCCCTGTTGTGGGAATGAAAGGCAGCATGTAGCTCTTGGTGTGGTTTGAGTGTTGGGCTCAGGGTAGAGCAGGGAGCACTGGTCTCTGCTTGACTGGCTCACGTGAGGGTGGAAGGAAAGCTTGAGGAGGAGAAGGAGGTGGGGTGTCCAGTCCAGCTTGGCACCTGACGACGTGCCAGGAGCTGTGTACAGGTTGAGATCTGGCTGTAATCTGGTGTTTCTGCTTGTTCAGAGTGCTCTCCTGGATTTCTACTTGAAGACCATCCTTATGAGCAAGACAAAGCCTCAGAAGCACGTGCTGGTGAGCCAGAGTGTTAGAGCTGCTTGTGATGTTGTCCCACAGGCAGCACTGCTGTGTTGTGAGTGCCCTGTCCCCTTTGCAGGACAGCTGCTCTCCGCTGCTTCGCTACATGTCCCACGCCGAATTCAAGGACTCTGTTTTGCCAACTCTGCAGAAATCCCTGCTGCGGAGTCCTGAGAATGTAATTGAAAGTGAGTCTGCCATCTCTGTGTTGCTCTGTCAAAGAGCCTAAATCCTTAGGGGTCTGGAGCTATTGGGGCAGTGTCAGTCTGGACTATGATTTTGGTCCCCGAGCACAGGGAGGATTGTCTGGCATCCAAGGGTTAGATGTGGAGAAGTAACATTTGTGGTGTGATCCCAAGTGTTCGGGTATGTGATAGCTACTGTTTGCACTGAGGACAGGATTTCACAGCTGAGTGCTAAGAATAATCCTGAATTACTCTGTTCATTGGGCATCAATTTCAGTAGGTTGTTTTAATTCCTGCTCCTTACTACCCTGTCTGCTCCTGATGTGAACTGTGGGGAAGGGTGCATTAAAATGCTAATCGCATATCACATTTTGTTAAGTAACGGTTTTTATCTCTTACGTTGTCAGCAATCTCTTGCTTGCTTGTGTCTGTGAACCTGGATCTTAGCCAGTATGCTCTAGACATTGTGAAAGGACTGGCCAGTAAGTACTCTCACTCCTGGAGGGAATTATGAATTCAAAATAAAGCTTTCTGCAACTTTGTGGCTGTACCTATAACAGCTTGATTGCTGGTGAAAAGGATGTTTTAGGTGGGAGGGAGGATGATGCTGTAACTTGGAACTGGAATAGTTCACATGGTGGTTCCAGAAGCTGCATTAAGTCACATGGGAAGATAGTCCTTACTTGCTGATTTTATGCAGTTTGTTGTAAGGAGCTCTTAGCTCATGCATTATTTTCTAGGTCATCTGAAGTCCAACAGTGTGCAGCTGATGGATGAAGCAGTTGTGGCATTAAAGAACTTGGCTCGGCAGTGCAGCGATCCTTCGGCTGTGGAGTCGCTGGGCAGGCACCTTTTTGCCATCTTAGGAGGTGAGTAAATTGTGGGATAAGCAGTGGAGGTGACAGCCTCAAGGAGTTTTGTGTATTGTATATTCTGTTCTCTTTACTGCCTGTATGGAAGGGGTGGCTCAGCCTGGATCAGGGATAGTGGGGAAAGCTTTTGTGTTTTGGAGGAGATTCTTGATGTAACACAGAGCTGTTGTTTGTAATCACCTGTCACCTTTGTGTTTCTTGTTGGCAGGCTCAGAGGGAAAGCTGACAGTTGTCGCTCAGAAGATGAGTGTCCTTTCAGGTGAGGATCCTAGAAGAAAGCTGCTTCTCTTGTGGAAGAAGTTGAGCAGAAGGCTGAATGGAAGGGATCTGTACCTCAGCCTTTAGGGGTTCCTGCCTGTCACTCTAAATTGGCTGTAGTTGAAGCCATAGAGGGTGTTGGATACCACATACCAGTTCCTGACTTTCTATTTGAAGAAAAAAGTTGACTGGTAGGCCAAAAATTTTATTCGAAGAAGACGACTTGCACCCAGAGTGAAAATGAAGACAGAGATCTGGCAGTATGGTACATGATGGATGTAGTGACAAGAAAAAGAGATGTTTGTGCAAGGATTGAAGTGTGAAGGGTCATTCTTGATTGGTTTTAGATGTTGTGCTGGTAGTTTGGGAACTACTGAGAGAATTCTGTCCTTTCAGGGATTGGCAGCCTTAGTCACCACGTGGTTTCTGGACCCTCCAGCCAAGCTCTGAGTGCAACTGTGGCTGAGCTTTTCATCCCTTTCCTGCAACAAGAAGGTGAGACCTCTTGCCTTTGTTTTGGGTTTGCTAAGCTGCTTTCATCTTGAGCAGGATTTTCACGTGGTTATTCAGGATAAATCTGGATTTTTGCCTGCTGTGTTACAGAATCTGTTGCCCTGTTTTGATGAGCAACCCCATGGAGACAGTGCTGTGCCTGTTAGGAGCACATGTGTTCTTTTCCTGCATCCTGATGTCGTTACCTGCTTTCTGTTTTATGTTCTGTGCTTTCTGCACTTGCTGAACTGATGTGAGCTCTTTGTTTCTTCCCAGTCCATGAAGGCACATTGGTTCATGCAGTCTCCGTCCTGGCTCTTTGGTGTGTTCGGTTCACCACAGAAGTTCCTAAAAAGCTGGTAGAATGGCTAAAGAAAGCCTTCAGCCTTAAAACCTCGACTTCAGCGGTGAGACACGCCTACCTGCAGTGCATGCTAGCCTCCTTCAAAGGTAAAACTGGGCAGCTGTTAATAACTCTTGGCTGTGGGGCTTAGGAGGAGAGTTACCAACTTTTGTAGTTCCTGATACAGAAAGCTGTGCAGATTAAGAAAGATTTTGTTAGGCAATGTCTGTTTACTGACCTCCTTCGTATTTCTCCTTAAATTCTCTTTTGCCTTTAAGTTTATAAAGATGGTTTGTTTCCTTATAAAACTAAAATCACTGCCCATCATGCTGTCTTTCATATATCTCAAAGTAATTTTTGATTGCTTTATTTTTGTCTTACACCTAAATTCTCAGGTTTCTAGCTTAGGTGCCATACTTTTGTTTTATATAGCACCCAGCCCAGTGGGATCTTGATCTCTGGCTTTGTCTCTTGGAAACTTTAAAAAAAAAAATATTACTGAGTTTGAAATGAAGAACTTGAGAAATTATTCTCTTTTGGTGGTCCTCTAGAGATTTACATCTGTTGGTCCTGCCCCCTTTGACTGCAGCATTTCGTCCACATTTGTAGACCTCTGGGATTCCTTAACTTCTGAGTGTTTGAAGTGAAACAGATGGTCATGGCTTGCCAGGAATTTGCTTTCCCTCTCTTAGGGAAACATTAATCTTTGAAGTCAGACTTCCTGTGATTTGAAGTAATTCCTTTAATGTAACTGAATTAACATTATCTTTTCCATCCCATGGACAGAAACTTAATATATTGAGATGGGACTGTTCTGTCTGTGAGGAAAGGACTGAAGTGGTTGCCATTGAGCTTTTCATAGTTGCAGTTTAATGATAGTGATTGGCAAATACTCTGGGAGATTCAGTCTTCCCAGTATGTGTCTGGTTCCTTTCCTTGTCTGCTGTCCTTGGCAGCAGAAAAACCACTGATACCTGGATCGTAAAGTGAGGACCGTGTTTTTTTGTAATGTGTCTCTTTTGTCCCCTCAGGTGACACATTATTGCAGGGAATGGACTTGCTGCCAATGCTGATCCAGACAGTGGAAAAAGCAGCATCTCAAAGTACTCAGGTTCCCATGGTAACTGAAGGAGTTGCTGCAGCTTTGTTGATCTGCAGGATGTCTGTAATTGAGGGACAAACTGGTAAGGTCACAAAACAGCTGGCAGAATCCAATATAAACAGTTTGTGAGGGTAAACACTTCTAGTGTGCAGGAGATGCTGTTTCTTAATTTGTGTATAGTTTCTACATAGAGAATCATTGGTCTTCTATAAACCAGGGAAAGATTAATTCCCATCTCTCTCATTTATGTCAGTGAAAAATTCTTACTCTTCCATGGCTTTGCAAATCCAGCTTCCATTCACATAGGGCAATATTCCTCTTTATTCTGGCAGGAGGTGTTCACCCTGGCCTTACATGGTAGGATTTGACTGATGCATTGGAAGTATTACTTGATTGTTTTTACAGCCTTTGGAAAGCACAGGGACTGGAATTCTGTCTCCCATTAGAGGATATTTACAAGAGCTCTCTGAGTTTGTACGTCTGCCAGGATATAAAATCAGGTGTGTTCTCTCAAAAGGAACACACCACTTCCCTCCTTCTCTTCACTTCTAGGAAGGTTCACTTCCTAGAAGGAATCACTTTCCATTTCACACATCTAAGTCAGAGAAAGGTATTTTTGTCTCTGGTGTTTTTTGGGCATGTTTATAGTTCTGAATGAGAGAAATGAGAGGCTTTAGAATTGAAGACAAATAAGGCTAGAAGTAACTTGAGGGATTTCAGGAGAAAGAATTCTACTGTATTTTATGTGCACTGAGGAGTTCTGACTTATTTTGAAACATCCTTGATGGACATCTGTTCTTTTCTTGTCAGAGTCTAAGCTGAGTGGTTTCTGGCAGCTGATTTTGGATGAGAAGAAACAAATTTTTACATCTGAGAAGTTCTTGCAGTCTGCATCAGAGGAAGGTGAATTGGCAGTTACTGTATATCCAGTTGCTGTTTAACTCTGTTTCTTAGTACTTGACAAGAACTAATGTTGTTAGCCCTGTTCTATGATCCTTGGAAGATACAGTTTCAGATTAAAATGAGCTGTGTACTCTTCAGAAGTACATCTAGACTAGTTGTATCCTAAGCTTGAAAATGAATTACTTTATTTCTTGATGAATCTGAGTTATCACTCATTTATCATTGCAAATGATAAACAAATGGAAGGGCCTTGTGACAGCTGACACTCAGTACCCATTTCCTTGCCACGGAAGCCATTTTGGCAGGGCTCAGGAATTAACAGAACTGAAGCACTGAGCATGGTATTTATAATTTGCTTTGCTCTGTCAACTTAGACCAAAATAGGTCACGCACAATGGTCAGGAAAATTGTCCAGGGATCCAGCTAACAACATTTCAATGAAATCATGGTTCAGTTCCCAGTCTTGGCAGATCTGAGTTGGATTTGTCTCTAGCTTCAGTGAGAAGATTATGTAGAGGCTCAGCTTGGGGAGCTATTTTAATGTGTCCTGCTTGCTGTTCATTTGTTTTCAGGTAAAAAAAGTCTGTTTCCTTACGAAGTCTCACGCCGTTTTAAATATTTGTCTTTTCCCCCAGCCATGTGTACAGTGCTGCAGCTGACAGAGCGCCTGCTCTTGGATCACGCACAGCGGCTGCCTGAAAGCAAAGTTCAGTACGTACAGTGCACTCGCTGTCGCTGATCCGTGTCTGACCCCAGAGTGCTGCTGTGGGCACTGGGAGGGGGGAATTGGGGCTTTGCACAGAATGATGAACTCTCGGTGCCTTTGTGTCCCCTTGGTTGCAGAGCTGCCTCCCTGGCTAACCCCGTGTGTCTGTGTTTGCAGGCAGTACCACCGTGCCCTGGTGGCTGTGCTGCTGAGCCGGACCTGGCACGTCCGCAGACAGGCCCAGCAGACAGTTAGGAAGCTCTTGTCCTCTTTGGGAGGGTACAAGCTGGCCTATGGGCTCTTGGAGGAGCTCAAAGTGGTTCTCAGTTCTCATAAGGTGAGTAGCCAGCAAGTCTCTGCTCAGATGTTTGAGTGCTGCCAGTCACCTCCCTGCCCCAGGTTTGCTGTTAGCATTGACATACAGCCTGATGTGAACAGGATTCAGCTCCAGATGATCTCCTGGAATGCCACTTGTTACTGGGTTACTGCATACTGCAGTATCAGTGTCTAGGGTATGCCTAGTCTTCCCTACATACATAGAAAAGACATAATCAAAATGTTTTGGGGATGAAGCTGTAGTTTTCTATGTGTTTTTATTATTTTAATGCAAATTTAATCTCTGCTGAAAGACCAAGTGCTTCATTCCTTTCTTTGTATCTTGGTTCTTTGGCCCTGGCTTGTAGACTGCAAAAGTTGGGCATACTGTTCCCAGCCAGCTGGCTCAGCCTTTTCCAAAGTCTTTGCCAGAAGTGATCATTTTAGTTTTATTTTACCCCAGCTTGCCAAATCCAGTATAGTCCTCCATTCTTAATCTTTTTGTCACTGTCATCCCTCTGCTTTGGTTTTGTTGTTATCCTGTATTGCCTTCTTTCCTTTGAAAACTTCAGGTTCTTGATACTGACAGGGAGATGATTGTTGGCATTCAGCCTGGTGTTACTTTGGGGAAGTGTGCTCAGGTCTCAGGAAGGTTTGGTGTTGTCCATTCAGATTCTGCCTCACGAGGTCCTGGTGACAGAGGCGGGAGAGCTGTCGGAGCTGGGAAGGACATACATTCCCCCTCGTGTGCTGCATGAGGCCCTCTGTGTCATCTCCAGTGTGGCAGGGCTTGATGTGGACTCCTTTGAGCCAGAGAAGCTGGCCCTGGAGATGCTGCTGGTGAGCCATCATCCATCTGTAGGTAAGTGCAGGGGTAAGACTCTCATGGCCAATGTATGAGGTTTTTATTGTACCTTTTTGTTTTGTTGTGCCAGCAACCTGCTTCATGTTTATGATGCTCAATTATTCTTCTTGCTAGTGGCAGTGCAGCCAGGACTTTGGCCAGCCCTCCTCATCAAGATGAAGATAGATCCTAAAGACTTCATTACCAAGCACCTGAATGACATCTTACCCAGGATCACCACCTACACTCTGGAGAATCAGGTGATAAACTGCTTTCCTTGTGTTAGTTTTGGGAGATACCTTGGAGGAGTTCAGTACTAACTGGTCTATAAGGAATGAGAGCTGTCTAAAAGGTGGGGGGGAGAGAGGTTAAAAGAGAATGTCTCTGGTGAAAAGGAGCTGGGATTTAAGAGGGAATGTACCAGGAACTGAGTAGAATTTTAGATCATATTCAAATACCCACTGAACAATGAATTGGGGATTGGAATGTAATGGGGGCTGCCTCAGCAGGGTGTACTTCTTGGAGACCATTTTAAGGAATACTGATTGTTTTTTCCTTCATTTTCCTGACAGTCATCTATGAATGCAGTGGGGTCTCTCTCTCTGCTTTCACCTGGTAGAGTGCTCCCACAGCTCATCAGCACTATCTCAGCATCAATGGAGAATCCAGCTCTGTGCCAGGTTACTCGAGAGGAATTTGCCATCATGAAGACGCCCGAGGGAGAACTGTATGACAAATCTATAATACAGAGGTAAGTCTTCATAATTGCTTTGTGCACCTGGGGAATGATCACTGCAGATATTCTTGCCGGTGGGTGACTGGGTGTGTCAGATGATCTTTCTGCACAGAAGTTCATGGATTTTTATGCCTGGTCCTTAGTCTAGAGCAATGCTGATTCTTTCCCTACTTTTCCTTCTCAGTGCTCAACAGGATAGTATGAAAAAGGCTAACATGAAGAGGGAGAACAAAGCTTACTCCTTCAAGGAACAAATCATTGAGCTGGAGCTGAAGGAGGTGAGTTGATGGAAGAAGGAATGCCAGGCTGGTCAGAACCTTCACTGCAAGTCATGTGTTGTTCTATGGCTTCTGACATATGTGTGTGTGCTGGTGGGAAAGATTCTCTGAACTACTTGGAATACTTCTATCTGTTAACAAAGGTTGACTTCTCTTAGGGGAGGGTGACATGCCATCCCCTGTAAATGAACTGGACAGCACTTTTTAATGATATCAAATAATTTGTGACCAGTTCTTATGGAAACTTATGTTATGCTGCTAAAGGGACACTAAAGTGTTGTTAACCTGCTGATTTCCATTTTGTGTCTTTACTCAAGAGGGATATACTTGGAAGGATATTTCGATGCTTTTTTAAAAATAAATTGCAAAAAACCCCGATGTTTCCAACTTTCTTCTCTGTCTAATTGAAGGGATGGTGTTTGTAGCTCCCAGATAATGATGACCATGGCTCTCTATTGCAGGAGATAAAGAAGAAGAAGGGAATAAAGGATGAGGTGCAGCTGACGAGCAAGCAGAAGGAGCTGATGCACGCACAGCTGGAAAGGGAGGCTCAGATAAGGAAACGGCTGAAGGAGGTAAGTCTTGGTTGGCTTTTTTTTTTCCACCTCTGCAGCCAGTATGACCCAAAGCACTTTGATAGAGGGAAAATAGTGTAGCAATGACCTGTTTCTGTTGTTAGAAATGAGATTTAACAACCTGATTTCTTTTCCCAGTGAGTTTTTTTTTATGGTAATCTCTTGAATTGTTTCTCTTACAGCTTGATAATGAGCTGGAAACAGCTCTAGGACTCCTGGACACTGTTATAAAGAAAAAGCCTCCTGGTCTCACTCAGTACATCCCTGGTCTCATCAGTTCCTTCTTGCCACTTTTTCGATCTCCTCTGGCTGCTCCAAGGATTAAGAAGCCTTTTCTTTCCTTAGCTTCCTGTGTCATGCCTGCTCGACTGAAAACCTTTGGTGAGTATTTGCAGTTGCTGATTAAGGGTAGGGTGTGTCATTTTGATGGTAGTGAAAATTCTTGCTCTTACAAACTGTGGATCATGAGCGTGTACCACAGAAAGGCAAGAGGAAAAACTACCTGGAACAGTGCTTAGGGAGATGACTGTGATTTCCCAGAGATCCTACTGCTGGATAGGACTGGGACCAAAGACAAGGACTTGTCTGGTCAGTGACCAGCTCTGAGGAGCAGCTGGTCACTGTGGGACCATCTTCCCCGTGCAGAGTTTGGAGGGTGTGAGTGTAACTCACACATGTGAGAAATCTATTCCCTGACAGCCCTGGGTTGGGCTTCCTGCTCTGAGCCTCTTTGCAGCCGGGGCTGTTGCCCAGAGCTTTGTTATAATTCTTGGGTCTGTGTTCCTGGGGCTTTTTCTCTGGAGAAGTCTTTGGGTTTAGCCCTCTCAGGGATTCTTTATTCTGCCATTCCAGGTACTCTAGTAAGCCACGTGACCTTGCGCCTGATGAAACCAGAATGTGAATTAGATGAATCCTGGTGTCAGGAAGAGCTGCCTATTGCTCTGAACAGAGTGGTCAGTTTGCTGCATGCCCACACCATTCCCAGCCGAACCAGCAAGGGAGAGCCAGGTATGAAGTGTGGTGGATATGGTACCTCCTGCTGACACTGCCCCCACCTCCAATAACTATGAACTGTTTCAGCGTTCAGAGTTTGTATTGTATTCTGCAAGCAAAACTTCACTTTGTCTTTTTTAATTGGATAACTCTTCACAGATTTGAAAAACCTTGGGGTTTTTTTTTTCTGCTGGTAGTAGTAGAAGTGATGTTACAACTATAGTTAAGTGTAGAAATGAAATAACAGTATTTTTTCTTAAAATGGTTCATACAGAAATAATAGCAGTGAAATTAAGGCTCGTCTTTGCCAAGGACAGCTCCTGCCTTTCAACACCACTTAGCATAAGGGATTTGGTGAGACTAAGTGGAGAGATAAAATAATTGCTTTTCATCTGTGATCACAGCAGTGAAGTGTCCATGGCCTCTGCTTGTTTGCTGTGTGGTGCTGCAGTTCATGAATATTTTATTCTGGCATGATTGTAGAAAGAGCAGTTCTTTCCACTCTGTAACATGAAGGCAAGCACCAATATTTTTACAGTGCAAGGATATGATTTGAGTTAAAGTAAACCTTTGAGTTTTTGTTTTGTGGTGTTTTTTTTTTTTTTTTAAATTTTATTTCACGGACTTAGTTTTAATTTAGGTTGCTTCCAGAATCTTCTTCACAGTGGCATGCACAAGTACTTGTGCCACTCCACTGAAGATAACAGTACAGAAAAGGAGGGTTGGTGTGTGTCCTTTGGGGCTGGGATGGCTTTGGCTGTCTCAGGGTATACTCCAGGGATAGAGGTGGTTCACTTCACCCAGGCTTTGGAGCTGTTCATCATTAACCCAGTCAAAGGCTGCTGTGGTAGATGGTGTATATTTTTAGGGGAAGTGTGGGATTCTGTTTGGTCCCTTAGCCCCATAGTTCAGCTCTCTTGCTGTTCATCTGCCAGTCAGATGTGCAGTGCTGTGACTGTGGCACATGTCACAGCTGACCAGTGGCAATTGACAATGTTCATCACCACTTCAGTGCTGAACAGCTCAGTGATAATTTGGTGTCTCCACGGTGCAATTTATTGCCATAATAAGTGCAAGTTCATTAACATTTGAATCCTTTTCCAGGCTTATTTCCAGAAAGTAGTGGAAGTATATTCAGTCCTTCAAGATTTCCTATATTGCTTAGTATCTAGTTTTTTTTTTCTAGTTTTGCAAGAGAAGAGCAGTAGTTTCCACAGCACTGTGTTGGACAAGTCATATTATATTCCCAGAGGATTTTTCCTCATTTTCAAAGTTCTTTGGAATGTACTTGTGTGATATGATTTAGCAGAGATTAATTTCTTAGGTTACTATGAGACCTAAGAGACACCATACCTCCTTGTAATGTGGATGATAGAATTTATCATTCTTTACTGAAATGCCAAGATACATCCTATAATCTTTCTTGTATTGGTCAATACCAGCTACTATGTAAGTAGAACATTTATCTTCTCAAATAAAGCTTTCTTCCTCCTGCTGTATATAGAGGGATGGTGGTTTAAGGCTAAAAATATCTAGGCAGTAATTAAAAAAAGAAAAAAAAAAGTGTAAAAGCAAACAGATACTGAGCAAAGAGAGAAAAAAATCCCACATGAGAAATAGAGAGGATTTTACTGAGGCTGTTCATGTTAAATAGGAGCTCAGAATGTGTTTGGGATTTAGTATTTCTCCCTTGAACTACTTTTGCAGTATTTTTGCCCTACATAAGCTGACTAATACTGCAGTATTGTATCTGCAGTGCTCTTCATCTGCATTTAGAAATTTAAACTTGGGCATTCTCTGTTAGCACAGACAGGATATAGAAAGGAAACGTTTTCTGTAGACATCTGATACTTCAATATTAACTGGACTAATGAAGGACTGGGAGGAGCATTTGTTATATGCTATAGCCAAGGCCCTGTAAAAAGGAGTAAAATCTTTTAACAACAGGAATCCAAAAGCTTTGATTTTTCAAGGAGAGGAGGGGAGTTGAAGCTTGCACCAGAATTAGAAGGACTTAATTCTCAATGATCCAGCTGAAGACTAGAATGACAGGTTAGCTAGGTTGGTAGGAAGCATTTAAAGGAAATGTAGCTGACAAACAGGGCCTTGCTTTGGGACAAATGAATTTTATAAGTGACTGTCTAATTCACTGAATTGTTTCAATTCCATTTACAGTATGTATTTCTATACTCTTGAGGCATTGGTAGTAATTCAGAATCCTAATGTGACTTTAAAAGCTGGGTAGGATCATAGAATCATTTAGGTTGGAAAAGACCCTTAAGATCATCAAGTCCTACCCTTAACCTAACACTGAAATGCCAGAAGTCACTGTTGGAGCTACACTGTTGCTGCTGTTAAGTGGCAAATACTTAGGTTTACTCAGCATGTTTGTGCGTGAGGCTGAAGCTTGGCCATATCTAGTGTGTGTACATTTATGAGATAGTGTACATTTCATACCAGTCAGTATTATAAACCAGGTCATGGGAGGATCAGCTGTGTTTACAGGATGTTTTTTCCTTTTCACAGGTGCTGCCCCATTATCAGCTCCAGCATTTTCCTTAGTCTTTCCTCTCCTGAAGACAGTTATGACTGAGACATCCCATAACAGTGAAGACAAGGAGGAGTTCCTGGTCAAGATTCTGCAGATCCTTACAGTCCATGCTCAGCTGAGATCATCAGGAAATGGCCAGTCTTTGTTGGTGGATGAGGTGAGAGTTGTGGGGTCAGATGACTTCCGTCAGATGAGCCATGGGATAAAACAGCTGATGTATAAACTGGACAAAGCAGATGAATTGTGCAAGTTTGAGTTAACTGTATAGGATTGTTTTCTGTCATGAGTTTTGGTACCTGTCCAGCCCTAGGTTTTGACTGGGATTTTTTAAGGAGTGTCATACACAGGCAAGGCACTTTGAAATCGCAAGATAAAAGACTTTTCCTTTCCCTCCCACCTTTTTGTCCCCTCAACCTTTCAGAATGGCCCAGAGCTGCTGCCCCGCAGGGACATGCTGATTCTGCTGACCCGGGTGATAGGAACGGGTTCTCCACGGTTACAGGTGAGTGCTCAGCTTCATAACCAGTCAGGATTCTCCCTGAGTTTCATCAGCATCTCAATGAGGTAAATGTACCAACTGGTTTAAGTCTGTGATGCTGGTGGTTGATACATTCCCACTTTTCTTCTGTGTTTATGGTATTCTTGGAATAAAATGTCTGCATCTTTTTTTCTGTGGGTTTTACTGCACCAAATATATTCTTCAGTCTTCCAGAGGTGACATTTTTTATTTCTCTAAGGCCTTGCTCTGCCAAGTAAGTTCAGAGTCTCTCCTCTGAATGTTTGTTCTGAGGGATGAGGTGGCAGAAAGGTCAATAATAAAAAGCAAAGAGCTGGTCTGAACTTGTAACGTCTCGGTTTTGTCACTTTGGGAATTTGTTCTGCTGTGATGGCACTCAGCACTTGCTCTGACAGCAGCTGGAGGTGTAGTGGAATCTGTGACACTTGCTGGTGGTGTTGCAGGTGTTGGCCTCGGAGGCGCTGACTGCGCTGTGCGCGAGCAGCAGCGGTGAGGACGGCTGTGCCTACGCCGAGCAGGAGGAGATCGATGTGCTCCTGCAGGCTCTGCAGTCTCCTTGCATGAATGTTCGAGATGCAGCTCTCAGGGTAGGTGGGAATCATTCAGGGTCACACTGAATTCCTTAAGCTTTTGGGAGGTGAATCTTCTCTAACACTGATGCAGACAGGCTTCAGCTGTGATGCCAGGCTTTGGGCAGTGTGTCAAAGGCAGTCTGAACAAAAATACTCCAAGCGATGCTCTTTGTGCCGGATTTATCTGCAAAAATGAGTATTCTGGGTTTATCCACACCTTTGTTTCCTTGAAAGAGGTATAATTAGGACTACTTAACACCTTCTGTTTACAATTGGATAGAGCTTAGTCTTAAAGAGAGAAGCTGTCCAAAAATTCCTGTCTATACTAGGCCCTGTTATTGGAAAGCTTCAGGCTTAGTTACTTTTGAGAACACAGAAAGAAAAACCTCAAGGGTGCTTGGTGTTCTTTGCCATGAAACAAATTCCAGTTTAGCTCACCTGAGCTGTCTTGTCTGTACTTAGAAGCAGAACAGACTGTAGTCACCAGAGCCTCTCTGCAACCTGCCTGTGGAGCACTGTTCTTGAGTCCCACCATCTCACCTACTAGCAATAGGAAGTCCTTGACCACCATGGGCAGTGTAAGGCACAAGCAAACATGAATTTTGACACTTCCAACCACTGAGAGCTTGACTTGCGAAAAGTTTTAAGTGTTTTAAAGCATCTGTTTCTAAAAATTAGATCCTTGCACTGGTTTTCCTGTTAACTAATTCAGGGACTGATGGAGCTACAAATGGTTCTACCAACCCCAGACAGTGATGAGAAGAATGGACTGAACCTGTTGCGTCGCCTCTGGGTAGTAAAGTTTGACGTTGAAGATGAGATTCAGAAGCTGGCCGAGAGGTAAAGGTTCTTCTTTGTTGATTGGGTTTTAGGGGGCCCTCTTCTCTGCCCACGGCATGGAGATGCATTCAGGGGCTTTGCCCCCCCAGCTGGAGGGCAGCTCTAGGTCACTCCAGTAGTACATTGGCTATAATGGTGCTATTGCCATAGTGGCAGTGGCTTCTTTGCTGAAGGGTGACCCATCACCTCTGTGTGTGCTGCAGGCTGTGGGAGTCCATGGGTCTGGAGCTGCAGCCTGACCTCTGTTCCCTGCTGATCAAAGATGTCATCTACCACGAAGAGGCAGTGCGACAGGCAGGGGCTGAAGCTCTTTCCAGAGCTGTAGCTCAGTACCGAAAGCAAGCAGCAGAGGTCATGAGCAAGCTCACGGAGATCTACCAGGAGAAGCTCTATGTAAGTACTCTTGCCTTAAGGGATTGAGAGGCATGAGCTGCTGCTTTATTTTCTATTAGTCACTTTTCCTTTTGTCTGTCCTGAAGATGCGCGTTGAATCTGCTGCTGCCGTGTTTGAGCTTAGTACAGACTTCAGTGTCTCAAGCTTGGTGTTATCAGCCACTAGTGGCACCACTGTGCAGGTGGGAGGGGTGCCGTAGATGATGCAGAAAGGCTGTGGTAGGGCAGTAATTTTGATCCCAAACTTGCTTTCTGCTTGTTTTTTTCACCTTGCTCTTCTGCTAGTGATATCATAACTCTGTGCAGTATTATCAAATGGCATTGCATGTATGGTTGACAGATTCTCTGCGTGCCTATCCTTGGAAAAGGCATTTTAATGAAATCTTTTCTCCTTCCAGAGGCCACCTCCAGTGTTGGATGCTTTGGGACGAGTGATATCTGAATCACCACCTGACCAATGGGAAGCAAGGTACAGTCATATTCAGATTGATCTCATCACTTCCTGTGCATCCAAACTAAATGTTTTTGATTTTTATTTAGAAGAACAAATTACGTGCAATTATATTGACTTGCTATTTTCACGTGTCCTGGTAGAGAATATCTGTGCCCCTCAAGCAAACTGGGGGCAGGCAGAACTCTGTCAAAATACTGGGTGCTGTCATCTCTGATGTCCTCTGATGTCAGATGCATTATGTCCTGATAAAACCAGAGTCTTTCCCTCTCAGACTGCCTGATTTTTGTCTTGGCTTACTGTGGTCCCACCTCTGTATGGGCCGTTGATCGTTTCAAGAGCGGCAGTGCAAGCCTTAATGAACTGGCCAAATTCCAGTTTGGATAATTGCTTTTTGTTTACTTGTATGTTCTGTACAGGTTTAATTGGAGATCATCTTGTTTGCTACTTGTCTTGAGCTAATCTATCCTTTAATGCTGATGTACCTTGTTGTAAAGCTGCTGCATTTCAGCAGTAGTTGAAGTGATCCTGATGTCTAAGTTGGCTCAAGTATCCCTAATGCTTAATTGAGATAAAAGCTATTCTATGGCTGAGGGATTGTTGTCCTTGTGGGAGACTGCAGCATGGGGTTATGTAATGAAATGCACAGGGGTTGGACACTCTGAGGCATTTTGTTTCCATAATGGTTCTCGCTCTCAGCTTCTGTAATTGCTGTTGATAGCAAATGTGATCGTGAGCTCTCAATTCTGTGAGAAGTCAGTAAGCTCACAGGCTCACCTTCTTTACAGGTGTGGCATAGCACTGGCCCTTAACAAGCTCTCAGAGCATCTGGACAGTTCTCAGGTGAAGCCCCTCTTTCAGTTTTTTGTGCCAGATGCTCTGAATGATCGCAGTCCTGAGGTCAGGAAGTGCATGTTGGATGCAGCTCTTTCAACACTCAACACTCATGGCAAAGTAAGTCTGAACGTTTTTCTCTCTAGCAGTGGAAAAAAGATGTAATGGATATGTAGATACTGTGTTGCAGCCCATAGATTTTCTTTTTTTTTTTTTATTTTTATAAATTTCTTAGAGGTTGCTGTTGCTTATAACAGCTGAAAACTTTCACTTAGGAATTTTTGTGTTCAGAGTTGTTCCATTAGTGTCTAGTGTTGACTAAGTGTGGTTCATCCCTGTCATTGTTATAAAACAGTAATATCCCTGGGTCAACTGGAGTTAAAATGGTATAAAACTAGAGTAATAAAAGTAAAATCAGACCACAGATCTTTTAATCCCCTGAATATGAGAATTCCTTTTCAGGCTTCATGCAAAGCGGAACATGAAACCTTGCTGATTGTTGGCTTAATTAAACTGAAAAGATTGAGGGAACGGACGACCATCCTTCTTCCTGCTAGCCCTTCCCCAGCAGTGTCAGGTGGGGAAGGTGTGCAGGGTGTGAATTGCTCAGCTTCTGATTTCTTCATATGTGCCAGTCACCTCTGGACAGATGTCTGTATTCCTTAGTTTAGCCAAAGACAGTTGGGGTATTTTCATATTATTCGTTCTTTCCTTGTGTTTCTTAGAAAAACAGTGTGAAGTTTGTTTGACGTTTCTGCTCTCCCTTTGCAAATGGGGCAAGCAGAGGAGCAGGCACTGATGTTCAGGCCTGGGAGCTTGCGTTGGTTCTGGCAGAGCATCATGCCGGCAGGCTTGGGGATTCTAATTTTGAAGAGCTAATTTCTCTCTAGCAGGAAATTTTTGTTGCCTGTCGGGATGGTACAAGGTTTTATGTGATGTGACACATGAAACGAACTGTAAATACAGTGTGATTGTTCAGTTGTTGGCTCAGAGAAGAACAAACAAGTCCACTGAGCATAGCAAATCTCATTCTGAGTGGACTCTAGTGGCAAGTTCTGTGGTTTTGTTTTTCAGGACAATGTTAACTCTCTCTTGCCAGTGTTTGAAGAATTCCTGAAAAATGCTCCTAATGATGCCAGTTATGATGCTGTCAGGCAAAGCGTGGTCATTCTGATGGGGTCACTGGCAAAACATCTGGACAAGAGTGACCCTAAAGTGAAACCAATTGTTGGCAAACTGATAGCAGCCTTGTCCACCCCATCTCAGCAGGTAAGTGCCTTTGGGAGGAGTTGTCAGGTTCCACACAGAGGCAGGTTAACACCAGGATACTGTTAGAGATGGCAGAGAGATGAAAAATGGTGACAGAAAGGTTTCATTTAGGGTGCATTCTAGGGGGAATTTCTGTTAGTAATGATTGTTTTGTGATCTGGTGGCTGGTGGATTGTTTTACAGGTTCAAGAGTCAGTGGCAAGCTGCTTACCACCTCTGGTGCCCGCAATTAAGGAGGATGCAGGAGGAATGATCCAGAAGCTGATGCAGCTGCTCTTGGAGTCTGATAAGTATGCTGAGCGCAAAGGCGCAGCCTACGGGCTGGCAGGCCTGGTGAAAGGCCTGGGCATCCTCTCTCTCAAGCAGCAGGAGATGATGACCACGCTGACCGATGCTATCCAGGACAAGAAGAACTTCCGCCGGCGGGAGGGTAAGGGGCAGGAGCCTTTCCCTCCAGATACTTAGCATTTTTCTTGTACCTACTACCATTGTGGTGAGGTGAAGTTCCTGCACCCCTGTGTTTGGTTTAGCTACATGTATTTTACTAAAGTTTGGCAAGAAAGAAATGGGAAGTGTCCCTTGTGAGGCCACTGGTTGTGTATAGTGTCCCAAAATTGCTCGATTCACATTGTGGTGGAACAAGGATTTCTAATCCTAGACCATATGGATGTGCCCCCCTCTCCTGTTTCCAAAGGCAGGTGTTGCTTGGGGGAGCTCCTTTTCTGAGGCCACAAATCCCCACTACAGCACAAGCCACAAGGGAAAGAAAGAAAGAGACTTTCAGCTATGAGATTTGAGTGCTTTTGGAACAATTCTACAGATATTTGGCAAATTGTATCTTCTTTTCCCGTCCTTCTTAAGTTGTATTTTCCTCTGACTGTCCTTTTTGGGTTTTTAGGGGCTCTGTTTGCCTTCGAGATGCTCTGCAGCATGCTCGGGAAGCTCTTTGAGCCCTATGTGGTTCATGTGCTGCCTCACCTGCTGCTTTGTTTTGGAGATGGGAACCAGTACGTGCGAGAGGTAAGGTGCCTTAAATATCACAGAGTGTTAAAAAACCCAGATGGAATGGATATGGATGTGAATCCTGTTTGTAACAAGGCAAATAGAGAAGGTGACCTATCCCTTGAGATACCACTAATAACAATTTGATCTTCTTAGTAACTGAAAGCATCTGATTTCATTGGCCATTAATTGGGAGCTTCTTAGCCAGCTGCATCATTGTACTGAGACACTATTTACATGAAGGCTTTGTTCCCAGAGAGTCTCAGAGGAAGGAAAACAGTGTTGTGTCACAGTTTGTAAGTGTTCTCTTCTCCTTGGAGGCTGCAGATGACTGTGCCAAAGCTGTAATGAGCAATCTGAGTACTCATGGAGTGAAGCTGGTTTTGCCATCACTTCTTGCGGCACTAGAAGAGGAATCTTGGAGAACTAAAGCTGGTATGGACCAATATGTGCCTGACATGACTGGGAGTGAGCCACAGTTCCCTTTGCTGTCATCCCCCTTGTGTATTCCTTCATGCCTACAGATGGCCGTGATGGTTTATTGTCTTATAAGGGCCTCTGGAACTTTTCCAGCATTTTACAGCTGAGTTCCCTGACACATTTGAGTAACCTTTTTCCCCCTGGCATATTCAAGGGACAATTTGTATCACATCTCTACAGTAGTACTTCAGAACCTGGAATTTTCTTAACACATTCCTTTTCTCTCATACAAAAGAAAAGTAGTTTTTGGTGTCTTTCGATGGCATAGAGTGACTTAATGCATTTCAGTCTTTCTTTGTGTTCTCTGACTGGTAGATTTTGAGTTTGAAGTAAATGTGATCATCATCTCATGTTAATTCTTAATACTGTGTTTTGTCTTTTGTCTTTTTTTTCCTTGGTGTACTTTGTTCACAGGGTCAGTGGAACTGCTGGGGGCTATGGCGTACTGTGCTCCCAAACAACTCTCTTCCTGTTTACCCAACATTGTGCCCAAACTCACTGAAGTGCTGACCGATTCCCATGTGAAGGTGCAGAATGCAGGGCAGCAGGCTCTCAGGCAGATTGGGTCTGTCATCAGGAATCCAGAAATCCTGGGTAAGACCTGTCTGTGCATCTCTAATGTCCTGATGTGACTGTGGCTTATAATAGCAAGGTTTAGGTTCACAGTATTTAGGATTAAATGCAAATTTGTATAGAAATGAAACTAATCCTTAAGAAGTGTAACATGAAAGCTTAACAGCAGCTGTCTGCTTCCAGGCTTTTTGAATGTTCCTGTCCATTTTTTCAGCTGATGTTAATAGAGTTGCCCCTGCCCCTGTGCTGATTGTTGCTTTAGAAGGACCTAAAACATCCCATGAGAGCACACCAGCTTATCCTGACACATGTTTTTGGTTTATGTACAAATAAAGTCTTTTCTCTCCTTTTTAAAAATATTCAGCAATCGCTCCAGTTCTGTTGGATGCTCTCACTGACCCTTCCAGGAAGACTCAGAAGTGTTTGCAGACTCTACTGGATACCAAATTTGTCCATTTCATTGACGCTCCATCCTTAGCACTGATCATGCCAATTGTTCAGAGAGCTTTCCAGGATCGTTCCACAGACACCAGGAAAATGGCTGCCCAGATCATTGGGAACATGTACTCCCTGACTGACCAGAAGGTACGGTGCTAAAAATGCTCTCTAACTGTATTCTAATAGGTTACTCTGACAAGCACTAGAGAGAATTTATTTGGCTTGTGGAGATTTTGCTGTTAAGGTATAAAATACTAGCATCCATGTGGCTTCTCAATTAAATGTATGTAAATGAACAGATGACTATAAAGATAGTGACAGTTCTCAGGTCCTTAAGACTGTCAGCTTTGGTCATCTAGTTATTACCAGTTTATCCCTGCAAAAAGGTCTTGTAATTTTTACCATATAAGAAATACCTTGACAAACAAACAAGTGAAACACAGACCAGCTGATAACAAATGGATCCAGAGTTTGTTTGAAAAGTATTTGTAGGACCTGACTGTAGGCTAAAGATCTGTGTTTAATTTTTGTGCTGATAATCTCTACGTTTAAACCTTGTGTAAATGTTAAGAGTGTTAGATTTTCCTAAGACACAAACTGCTGGGTTGTGAGTGAGCATTAAAAAGGTTTTGAGTGATCTGCACGGAACCTGGACTTGCAGAATAATTCACTATGCTTGTCTGCAGTATTGCGAGAGCAACTAATTAAACTCTGAGGATGTTAAGGATGTTTGCTGATAATAAGGGGTGAATGTCCTTTACATGAAGGTGACAGTGTTTTCTCTCATTCTGAACCTGGTTCTGACTTTTCGGGCTCTTTGTTTTAGGATCTGGCTCCATACCTACCCAGTGTGACCCCTGGACTGAAGGCCTCTCTGTTGGATCCTGTACCTGAAGTAAGTCTTTTGTACAAACACAGTTTGTCTTTCAGTGCATTAGGTTAAACATTGTCCTAATCATTCTGGCACGTCTGTCATAGCACCTTTGACTGGACGTTTTGCAGATCTCTGTTTCTCTTGTCTGTTAGGTGCGCACAGTGTCTGCAAAGGCCCTGGGGGCCATGGTGAAGGGTATGGGAGAGTCCTGCTTTGAGGATTTGTTGCCGTGGCTGATGGAGACGCTGACATATGAGCAGAGCTCAGTGGATCGTTCTGGTGCTGCTCAAGGTGGGGACAGCTGTGTGTGAGCACTGAGCCCAGGTTTTCTCATATTAAATCAGATTAGCTGCTTGTTTCTTGTGTGTATCAGCTCTGTTCCTTGCTTTTTTCCCTCAGGTCTGGCTGAAGTTATGGCTGGTTTGGGGGTAGAAAAGCTGGAGAAACTTATGCCAGAGATTGTAGCGACTGCCAGTAAAGTGGATATTGCTCCACACGTACGAGATGGTTATATCATGATGTTCAACTACCTGCCAATTACCTTTGGAGACAAGTTCACTCCCTATGTTGGTCCCATCATTCCTTGTATCCTTAAGGTAGGTAGCAAAACTGAAGAATTTTATTTATCAGAGAATAAAAAGAAGCCTCCAGAATATTTTAAGTATCATTTTCAATAATTGTAGGATGTGCAGAGACTTGTCCAGCTTGGCTGGACTACTAGAAAAAAAGAAAGGGAATTTAAATTATAAATTATTTCTTCTAAGTTATTGGCTTGCTGTCTTTTATTTGTGGTCACTAGTCATTTCTTGAAGTCATCTTTGTGCATTCACAACTCTGTAGCTCATTTGGTTTTCATGGTGGAGAGAGAAAACATTGCTTTGTTTTCCTCCTGTTGCTTTTGTGTATTGTGCTGAAAGGCCGAGTTTTCAGAGCCCCTTTTGTGCCTCTGTGCAGGCCCTGGCAGACGAGAACGAGTTTGTGCGGGACACGGCGCTGCGCGCGGGGCAGCGAATCATCAGCATGTACGCCGAGACAGCCATCGCTCTGCTCCTGCCGCAGCTCGAGGACGGGCTCTTCGACGACTTGTGGAGGATAAGGTAAGGCAAAGCCAGCTTAGCCACAGACGTTTCCCTTCCATGCTTGAAAAGCTGGTGTGATTTAGACTCTCTGTTGCTCCTCAAAAAAAATGCAGAGACCTCCTGTGAAACAAAAACAAGTGTCTCTTTTTGCTTGTTGATTTGAGTATGATGCCTTATAGCACTTGAGTCTGCAAAGCCCTGCCAGGCTGGATCAGGTTTCCTACTACCTGCAGAGCATTCATGCTGGATTATTAATTCTGGCAGTGACTCTGAAATGCACTTCCAAGGCAGTTGATGTGGCAATATTTAGCCCTTGTGTATTGTTTTTCATTTTTCCAAATGCTAAGCAAGTTATTGTTCTCCTGTGTATGAAAATGTGCAGTGGAGCACTCACAGCTAATAGCAGTTGCTCAAAAATTAGCTGCACTAAATGATTTGTGCCAGCTGAGTGCTGCTAAATACTCTTACCCCAGGTGAATGTCATTTGGGTTAGACAGATGCAAGCAATGTCTTGTTCCTTTTTAGAGTCAAGGCTATTCTCGGATTCATTGCGCTGATTTGAAAATTCTCTCAGCTCTCAGCCCTTCCAGTTTGGAATTCACTCCTTCCCTCTCTCTTTAGCATGCTGCTCTCAGCCATGTAGGCAGACTGATGTTACACATCAGCCCATGCAGCATTTCAGTGCAGACCCAGCTGTGCCTCACATTTGGCTCTGGTCTGTAGCTGACATCCTGTCGGAATTGGACAGGTACCGCCTGAGTGCCCTGTTTGTAACACTTGACTTGCTCCTGTTGCCAGGTTTAGCTCAGTTCAGCTTCTTGGAGATCTTCTATTCCATATCTCAGGAGTCACTGGAAAAATGACCACAGAAACTGCCTCAGAGGATGACAACTTTGGAACAGCCCAGTCAAACAAGGTAAAGCTGTTCTTGCCTGTTGTGCCTTTAGTTTTTTCGAATTCTCCTATTTTAAATCAGCATGGACAGCCTGCTGGAAAGACATATTGAATAATCATGTATTCTATTCTTTTTATAGATTTCAGGGGCAGATAATACCATTTTGTGCTATTTTTTTCCAGGCTATCATTAATGCTCTGGGAGTGGAGAGGAGGAACAGGGTGCTGGCGGGGCTGTACATGGGCCGCTCGGACACGCAGCTGGTGGTGCGCCAGGCCTCCTTACATGTCTGGAAAATCGTTGTGTCAAACACTCCTCGCACGCTGCGGGAAATCCTGCCAACGCTCTTTGGGCTTCTGCTGAAATTCCTGGCCAGTACTTGTGCAGATAAGCGAACGGTGAGGAATTAAGTTGTGCCTTCCTGATCCTGCAGGTGACTGTAGAAAATAACTCCTGAGGAACACAGGATAATTCTTCTCTATAAGTCACTCCAAAGCTGTCGTCAGTTTAACTGTTCTAAGCATGAGCATGTCTGAGTTCTCTGTCTGCTGAAGACAACTGTGATTGTGATGACAGTAACACTGTTTTTCGATGGTTATTTATATTACTGTTTCCATTCCTACTGCTCTGTCTGCACTATGAACAGTGTATGGTCAAAAGTGAACATTTGCTCACAGTTCACCTTCTAAAGTTATATAAAAAAGGAAAATAATTAATACATTTTTGGGGACAGGTTGCAGCACGGACATTAGGAGACCTTGTCCGAAAGTTAGGGGAGAAGATCCTTCCTGAAATCATTCCTATCCTGGAAGATGGACTGAGGTCAGACAAGAGTGATGAGAGACAAGGAGTCTGCATCGGTTTGAGTGAGATCATGAAATCAACCAGCAGGGATGCGGTGAGTTACGCGTGCCAGGTGAAATTCCTGTTTTCCCAGGTTACGTTATGGTGCAGGTATTGCACTTGAGATGGAAAAATACAGCTTGTGCTGGACTTGTTCTGTGGACTGAAGTCAGGGCTTGTAACTAATCCTGAGGTGCTGCTCAGGCAAATGGTATGAATTTGTATCAGCTGGTAAATTTAAACATTGCCTTTTATGAGCTATAATACTAGAAATCTTCCACTAGGTAGCCTTAGAGCACTGCAGCTACTTGTGCTGATTGATCCTGCTTTTCTTCCAATATCATTTCAAGCAAACTGCAGTTTAGTTTCAGTTGTGTGAATTCTGCATTCTTACCTCCTTTAATGAGATGTGTGTGTCTGTTGTGCTTTAGATGTTCTGTAATTTTACCTCTTCAGGTACTGCTTTTCTCTGAGTCCCTGGTTCCTACAGTGAGAAAAGCACTGTGCGACCCTCTGGAAGAAGTTAGAGAGGCTGCAGCCAAAACATTTGAACAGCTGCACTCAACAATTGGCCATCAGGCTCTTGAAGACATCCTGCCCTTTTTGCTGAAGCAGCTGGTGAGCATTGCTCAGCATTACTCAACAATCTGATTAATGATGATGTGGGACAAGTTTTGAATAATTAACTTAAAGGAGAAGGAGGATTGTAGTGGCAGACCTTCCAGCAAATGGCAACAATATTTTGTCTCCTCCTGGAGTCATCCTAGCCTGTGGTAGGGAAGATCTTGTGGCTAAAGCCTAGGTCTAAGAATTGCTACACCTGGCTCTGCTATGGAACTGCCATTGTCACCTTCTTAAGTTGCTTGGTCACCATGGCTGAAATGGAAAATCTTTCTGATGTGACAGAAGAGCTTGGTTTGGGTTTTGCTAGGTACTATGAGAATATGAGAACATTTTCGAATAGAAGGACTTGGTTTTGTTTTTATGATCACAAGGAAAATTGTCCCTTGAAACAGGGCTTAGCTTGGTATGTCACAGATGATTTCTCAGGTTTGTCTCTCTCTCTTTCCCTGTAGGATAATGAAGAGACAGCTGACTTTGCTGTGGATGGTCTTAAACAAGTTATGGCTGTCAAGAGCCGTGTGGTGCTGCCTTACTTGGTGCCAAAGGTACAATGGAAACAAATTAATTTTAAACTTTATATCTGTGCTGTTTCTTCTGCTTGCTACCAGTTTTCTTTGGACCAATATGGCAAAACAGAGCATAGTTTGAAATTTTCTTCTGATTTTGTGCTCAAAACACTGTCCTTTGGGTTGTGATGCATGAATATTTCATGTTGTAGAGAAAGTGAGACTCTTTCTGAAAAAGCTTTCTGCTTGTCTCAATTTTTTGGTGTTATTTTTTATTTTTGTAGTTGACTACCCCCCCAGTGAACACCCGGGTGCTGGCTTTCCTCTCCTCAGTGGCAGGGGACGCTCTGACACGGCACTTGAGTGTCATCCTGCCTGCCATGATGTCTGCACTCAAAGAGAAGCTGGGCACCAGTGAAGAGCAATTGGCAAGTAGCACAGCTCAGCTCTTTGTTGTGACAGGTTGCCTGAAGACAGTGCACCAGGTTTACTTCCCAGCCCAAAATCTGT
Source organism: Callaeas wilsoni (assembly GCA_013398955.1). Classification (NCBI taxonomy): domain Eukaryota; kingdom Metazoa; phylum Chordata; class Aves; order Passeriformes; family Callaeidae; genus Callaeas; species Callaeas wilsoni. The sequence continues at coordinate 28,998 of VWPU01005558.1, forward strand.
GTTCTCTAGATTCACAGATTGCATGTTTAATTCAGTCCATTAGCTTCTCCAGGATGAGTCTTTTTGCCTGGTGGCATATTGTGAGTCAAAAAACGTATGCTTTCCAAATCTATTTGTATCCATTTAAAAGTCTCCTTGGCCTGCTACAAGATACAATTCTCAGTTTACTTATTCCTGGAGAACTGCCAGAGAGTCTAGTTAACTTTGTATTTATTCTTGGTGTAGAAGACTGAGAGATTAAAGGGCTGCAGGGAGGAAATCTCCTATTTTGCATGCTGCACTCTTCCCGTACTGCTTTCCAAAACATCTGGTGTTTGGACTCCAGAGAACATCCTGGAGTTGTGACTGTGGACAGACATTTTCATAATCAGTTGGTGAATTAGGAATGAGTGACAGAGTCCTGTTGTCTGTCTGCTGTGGATGCCCATTAGATCAGCTTCTAGCCCCAAGTCTGCCTGGAGATCTCTAATGTACCCACAGACGTGCTTGTAATTAGTGCTGTGACGCACAGCATTAAACTACCTAAATCAGAAGAATGTTATCTGACAGGACTCACAGTCTCTCACGAGTGAGTAAGATGGGGGAGACTGAGCTACTCTGATTTTTGTAAATTAGCCCTCCTGCAGCTGCTGCAGCAATCAGTTCAGCAGAATTTGGTCACTTGTTAAATTTTAAGAACTGGTCATACCTATGTCTGCACCAGGACTGAGTCAAGCTTTTAATGGTGATGTGACCAGCTCTTTAATGACAAACAATTAGCAAGTGTAGTATTTATCTAGAGACAATGCTGGGGATAACATGGAGAAACCTGGGGCTGAATTTGGCTTTGTTCTGTTTGAGACCTAATGTAAAGTTAATTTGGACTCTTCAGGAGATGGCAAACTGCCAGTCTGTGATCCTGTCTGTGGAAGATGATGTTGGACAAAGAATTATAACTGAAGATTTGCTAGAAGCTACCCGCAGCCCTGAGCTGGGCATGAGACAGGCAGCGGCTGTCATGCTGAATATCTACTGCTCCAAGACAAAAGCAGACTACACTGGCCATCTCAGGAGCTTGGTTTCGGGCTTGATTCGCCTGTTTAATGACACCAACCCTGTAGTCCTGAATGAAAGCTGGGATGCGCTTAATTCCATCACCAAGGTGAGAGGCAGCTTAAAAACGTTACAGGGGTAATGCCTGGCCTGAGAAGACTACACAAAAGATACCTGGACGTCATGTTGCCTGATCTTTGTTGTACCCCTCTCTCCTGCAGAAATTAGATGCTGGGAACCAGCTTGCTCTCATTGAGGACCTGCACAGGGATATCCGCATTGTAGGGAATGAGGCCAAAGGCGAGCATGTGCCAGGATTCTGTATTCCTAAGAAGGTAAAGGATCAGAATGAGCATGGATTCATCATAGCCACAATACCCCACCTTTGGGGAGAGCTGATTGATATTACAGCTATTAGAAGCAGTGACTATTTAGGCATTCCAAACCTGTATATTGGAGGACTTTTTGTAGGTTAGAGCTCTTGAGTAACCCTCCAGAAGACACCTCTTGCAGTGAGGTCTCTGACAATTCTGTTATGCATGTAAGTTATAGTTGCTGGCTGCTTTTTGTGGGGGAGTAACACTGGACTTCTGTGCCAAATTTCTCTGGTTTAAAAATTCCCTGAGCCGCCACCACTTTTCTCATAGCAACTGGCTTAGTAAGGCGGAGAGGCATGAAATCAAACCAAATAAAAGTAGCTCTGTCAATGTGGAATCAGGCAGCTGAAGGTCAACAGGAAATTGAGAGGAACTCTCCAAGTTTGTGCATCTGGTATATAATAGGAGCAAAAATAAGATACATATTTCTTGCATCTTAGCTTCTAAGCATTCTTATCCAATTTTCGTGACAGGGAGTGACTTCCATACTTGTGGTGTTGCGGGAAGGTGTTTTAACTGGTAATCCAGAACAGAAGGAGGAGGCAGCAAAGGCCTTAGGGCTGGTTATTAAGCTGACTTCTGCTGAAGCTCTCAAACCATCTGTGGTGAGCATCACTGGGCCACTCATTCGAATCTTGGGAGATCGGTTCAGCTGGAATGTCAAGGTGGCTCTGCTTGAAACATTAAGCCTTCTTTTAGCTAAGGTAAGATTCAAAGTATTGGACTGTGTTTTGTGAACATTTTCCATGGCAACCTTCAGAAAAATATCTGTTGCTGTTCATGTAAATACAGCTGGGATGCCTGCTGCTGTGGATTTGATATGTAGGAATAGCACTGTAACTGGATTGCATTCTTTTAGCAGCTTCTGGCCTACCAAAAAAGCCCCCAGTGCTGAACCACTGGGCTTCTCTTAGAGATACTGATAAATGTTGATCCCACTTTCAAGTGATTAAAACCCACCATGTAATTAATTTCTCTTGGATCCGCCATTTTTATGTATTGTTAATGCAAAGATCTTATGTATCTTTGAACAGATCAGAGGTTTTATTCAGTGCTCTGTGTACAAAAGGCTGTTCATGCTGGTGTAAAATTTCTCAGTGCTACCCTTGTATTTCAGTATGAAAAAAAGATTATTAGATTGGAAAAGGTCAAAGGTTTTGTGGTAAATTGTTGTTTCATGTTTTTCCTATTTTAGTAGTGCATTAGATCTAATGAGGGCTCTCTGATAACAAACTGCTGTAGAAGAGGTCATGCTGTTTCCAGGCTTTGATCTCTAGCTGCTCTTTAATACTTGACCCCACCACTTTCCCTTCTTCCATAGGTTGAGATTGCTCTGAAACCGTTTTTGCCCCAGCTGCAAACAACCTTCACCAAAGCTCTGCAAGACTCAAACCGTGCTGTTCGCCTTAAAGCTGCCGATGCTCTTGGGAAACTCATCGTCATCCATGTCAAAGTGGATCCTCTCTTCATGGAGCTCCTGAATGGGATTCGTTCCAGCGATGACTCTGCCATCAGGTAAGCTGCAGCTGACAGATCAGACCTTCCTGCTTACTAAGGATGAAAGAAAGAGCTGGGATGAATGAACAAAACCCCCAATTAGAGTAAGATGCATGTGTTAATGAAAGCAGTGGACTGTAAACCAACAGTGGGGATGATGGGGCCTTCCTGTGTCAGAAGCTCAGCTGTGAGAGTATTTAGGAGAAAGAGTGCTTGGGGTCTGCCCAGTTCTCCTCTCCTGCACATCCCCAGGCAGCCCACTTTCAGATAAAAGACAGCACTGACTGTCAGTCTGACCTGAAGTAAACCAGCTGTTCTTGTATCCTAAGGGCACGGATCCCTAAGATACGAACTTCCTGACGTGATAATTTTTCTAATGTTTGAACAATCCGAAAATATCTGTGTTATAACAGACAGAAACGTGGAAGTACTGTCTAGAATGGAGTTTCTAGCAGTGCAGAGAGGGGATCACTCTCCCAAACTGTAAGGCATATCAGCATAATTGCTGTGCAAGGACCTACTGGTATCCAGAGCAAAATTTCTCTTGGAGGGTGGAGGAGAGGCAGCGTCTGACTGTACATTGTGATCTCTTCCAGGGATACGATGCTGCAAGCGCTGCGGTTTGTCACACGAGGAGCTGGTGCAAAAGTAGATGCTGCAATTAGGAAGAACATCAGCACAGTGCTGCTGGGGATGCTGGGACACGATGAGGTACTGCTTCAGCCAGCTGCAAAGGACCCCTGCTGCAGACAGCCTTGTTCTTACATTTAAAATCTGAGCTTTCTAGCAGAATTACTATCTAAAATAACTTCTGGGAAAATTACTAATGATGTAGTCACAGTGAAGAATGGGAGATTCCTGGCCAGTCCCTGGTAACTCTGAAAAGCCTCCAGTTTAATGTTTCCTTGGCAACTGCATATCTGGGTTTGACCTGCAGCTCCTCACTAACAGGTTTCAGGTAGCTGTGCAGTCAGGATTTGCTTTTTATCTTGGAGAAAACCTGCAGTACCTTCACTATATGCACAGATGCATCTGTAGCCTCTCAGCTGAGGTTTATCATTCTGTGTGAGAAATTTTCAGATAACGGCAGATTTTTCGCCAGTGAGAGAAGCTCTCAAAGTTTAATATAGGGTCTTCTGTATATGGCAGATAGCAACAGTAACATGAGTGAGATTAAATTAATTATCTAATAATTTCTTTGAGTCTCTGCAACAGACATGCAACTGTTGACATGCTAGAAATACAAAAATGGAAACATTCCCACTGGATTGTAAATTTTGGGGAGGAGTGGATAGTAATGGGATGGCCACATAAGGAAGCCAAAATAGCAAAAGCCTGGAGGTGTTAAAAGTAGTAAGAGTTTATCACAGAGACCAGCTCATCCAGAGATGGCTAGAAATAACACAGTAAGCAAATCTAAACTAAGCTCTTGTGAACTCATCTTTTAAAACATTGACTTTCATCTTTATGACTTTTCCATTTAACAAATCAGAATTTAGGTAAGATCTGTAATTCTTCAGTCTCTGCTGCCTTTTTTGACCTTAGAGGCTTTAAGTTCCATTATGTACAAGAAACCATGTGAACTGACAGAAATCCACAGGGAGTAGGAGTGAAATACTACTATTTATTTTCTCCTCCTCTTTATTTCCTGTCATCTTCTGACACGTGTTTTTCTTGCTGCCTGTCTCTGGGGTGTGTTGAGCTCAAGCCGTGTTCTCTGTTCTCCCGTCCCCCGTCAGGATGCCACCCGCATGGCCTCGGCCGGCTGCCTGGCAGAGCTGTGCGCCTTTCTGTCCGACGACGAGCTCAGCACTGTTCTCCACCAGCACTTATTGGGTACGTGAAGCTGCTTACAGGACTGGAACAGATTCTGAAAGCAGGGAAGATTCCTTCTCAGCCATTGATTCAGGCTAACTTTGTGACTGAATCTCTGCTCTGTATTTTCTTGTGCTTTTCTTTGCTCATGGCTCTTAATTCGTGCACTCTGGTACACAGGGGAGCACAGGTTGGGGTTGCCCAGACTTTTTTTTCTGAATTTGTTATCTGACGACTTGATAAAAGTACCAGCAAGGCTGAGTAATTGCTGTTGCTGACACGAGGACGGTTGGACATGACAGAATGTTCAGGCAGGGTAGACAGGAGGGCCATCCCACCTTTTGGGAGAGCACTGCGATCTTAGGTTGGCTGAGGCTAATTGCAGACCACATCTGATGGCGTCACATGCTTTTGGAGAATTAACTAATTTGCCTCTAAGTCAGAAAAAACCCACAAGTTTTATAGGACCCCACTGTTGGAGAGTGTTATGGATTACTCTCCCCTGTGGGATTAAAAAAAACCTCTGTTGGCTGGTCAAATTATAGATGACTTTTACAATTTTATTAGAGAGTCAAAGCTTGTCTAATTTTGAACCATCAGAAGTATCTGAGTTGAACAAGAGAGTCCCTTGTTTGTGTCTGCTTCCCTGCCTACCCAGCTGGTGTTCCTGCCTGGAAAAGGTGTTGCTTTTTAGCTCTGTCTGTATGGTTTTTTGGGAGAAATGGAGGAAGCAGGGCATTGCTTTAGATGCTGCTCATTATTTCATTTTATGGCAGTGAATTGACAAACTGCCAAAAGCCTCTCAGATGCAGAGGACTAGATAGCAGGAGCCCTAGCACTGTTGTGTTCTTTCCTCTGCAGCAGATGTCTCTGGCATCGACTGGATGGTGAGGCACGGCCGCAGCCTGGCTCTCTCCGTGGCTGTGAACGTGGCCCCTGGCAGGCTGTGCTCCCCGAAGTACTACAGCAGTGTCCAGGAGATGATCGTCAGCAACGCCACGGCCGACAGGGTGAGTCCCGCCCGACAGGCAGTGAGCGCTCTTGGGTGCAGCTTTGGGAGGTGTGTGTGCAGGTTCCTGTGTTACCAAACAGGACAAAAACCCCCCAGTACCATCTGAAGATTCTCCCTTGGCTAGATGCAGTTTTTATGGTGAAATTACGCAGCTGCTCTGGTTCTTTGAGTTCTGATCTCTGGGGAGATGAAGATTAAATAATCTTTAACTGCAGAGTAGCTTTCATTTGGAGTAAATTACACTGCTCTTTCCCTAGAGAGTTCTCATTCACAGACCAAGTTTAGAAGAACTGGAAATTACTCATTTTAGGAGAAAGATTGTAAATCTGGGGTTGAATGAGTAGTTTGGGGTAGGAATTTTGTGGGCTTGGTGGGGCCTTGCTGCCTTTTTCCATCTGGCTCATGGTTGCGTTGGGATTTTTTCATCATATTACCCAATACCATTAACCCAGTGTTTTCCTGCTTTGATGCTGCTGTTCTTTTGAAGGATGGGTTTAGCCTTCCACAAAAGCTGACAGACCATGAGTTTAGTTATAAAGGCTGTTGTTGAATTCTGCTGTAGTAATACCAATTCTCGTCTTTATGTTGAAGATCCCCATTGCAGTTAGTGGCATCAGAGGGATGGGCTTTCTCATGAAATACCACATGGAAGAGGGAGGCAACCTGCCTCCCAAACTTTCTAGCCTCTTTATTAAGGTAAGAATTTTCATGATGACTGCCTGATGCTGTTCTTGTGTGATCTGAATCTCTGTTTGACCTAACTCATGGGTGAGTCTACCAAGTCCCTGAAAATTTAGATACTTCTTTTTGAGGCAGAGTGCAGATAGAATCACTGTATCAGCCTACTTTGAAGCTGTAAATACAACACTACCATCCCTGCTCTAACATGGAAATTTGCTTTTGAGCTTTCTGTGCTGAATCTCAAGTCTGATTCTTATAAATGCATTTTTCCTTTGCAGTAGCAAACAGCTGGCTGACAGGCAGAGAAGAGTGTGAGGAAGCTGTAGGGTTTTTAAGATTGCTGAAGGTCAAACGACCTTTGTTAGAATGTACCAAATACCAAAACTCACCTGACCTGAGAACATTGAAGTTAACGTATTTTTCAGTTCATTTCTATTTAAATATTTTTCTTCAAAATTCCTTTATTGGTTGTGTGTTTCTTTTGGTGTGTGGCTGGGGTTTTTTGGTTTCTTTAGTTGTCTGCCCTCCCTGAACCCCACCCACACACCCAAGCATCCCTCTTGGTAGACAAGGGTAGATAGAGAGGGGTGGTGCTGGAGCACGTTGTATTTTCAGACTTTACATTTCCTTGCAATTTACTTGAAAAACTACCAAACCTGCCAAGTTGACATGATACAGGCCAACATTCTTCAGAGCAGACATTTTGTTTGAAATCCTACTTCTCTATATTCATGTAATAGTAGTGTGTTAAAATATAAAATACCACACTCATCACAAAACCTTTATCATATTAATAATGCACTTGACATTCAGATATTAGCTTTCATGTTTTAAATGGGTTAAGATTAAAATACAAAACTCTCATTTTTTTAAATTTTGAAGTGAAATCCACTGTTGAAATGCACCCAGTATTCCAGCCAGAGGCTGACTTGGCTGGTGTTGCTGAGTGAGTGTGTTGTAGAGGTGCTGACACTATCAGCTTTTCTGCACTTAGTGGTCACTGTCATTTCCTGAGACAGTTGAGATGAACATGTGACGCTGTCATCAATTACATATTTAGAAATTTTCTATTGAAAAGTTGTCTTGTTCTCAAGGTTTGACCTTCTCTTACAGAGTTTAGTCAGACTTAATTGGTAACAAGTGTGTCTCTTTTGTACCTGTGAGTTGAAAACTGTTTGCTTAGCATAGTTTTAAATACTTAAATTAGAAAAAAATGTTAAGAACTGCTTTAAATACATGTCCTTGGTATATCTGAATGTAAGTGTATCTTTGTCTCCTTCAGTGTCTTCAGAACTCATCCAGTGACATAAAGTTAGTTGCAGAAAAGATGATTTGGTGGGCAAATAAAAGCAATCTCCCCCCACTGGATCCTCAGACAATTAAACCAATTCTGAAAGCACTTCTGGACAACACAAAGGACAAAAACACCAGTGTAAGAGCCTACAGTGACCAGGCTATTGTCAACCTTCTGAAGATGAGAGCGGGTGAAGAAGTGCTTGAGGTATGAGATATAAAAACCCATAATTGTTGGCAGCAAGGCTGTGTCACCTCGTTCTGCTTTTGTCTGCGTGATGCCTGCAGCCTCAGAATGTGCTGGAAGTCTCTTATGAAATAGATGAAGTGGGACATTCCCATTTTCATTTAGGCCTTCAGCAGCATTCTCAAGCTAAGCTCTGAAGAAATCAGCAACACCTGTTCTGTACAACCTCATAGCGCAGCATTAATAGAATCAAGGCATTTAACATACCCCCTTAAGCCTTGCCTGCGCTGGAGTTCTCTCAGCTGGCACTGGTAATTCATTGCTTCGGTCACTTGTATGATCACAGTGGTGCTAGGCAGTATTTAGGATTTACTTGATGCATCCATTTCCAGACCCGTTTTCTAAGTCTGACCTGCTTTTGGATAGTTCCCATGTCTGGAATTGTAAAACCAGGTGAAGACTTGGTACATTTGAGAGATTTTAGTTGATACAGCGCGTAAAGCACTTACTCTGATTTTGAATGAGGTGTCGTGAGGAGTTGGTAATTGGTGCTGTCTCCCTTCCACAGTCAGTTTCCAAGATTCTGGATGCTGCCAGCCTAGAGCTTCTCAATGAAAGCTGCAGGAGGTCCCTGCGGAAGCTGGCTGGGCAGGCTGACTCCGAGGAACAGATCGATGACACTATCCTGACGTGATAAAGCTCCCGAAGACCAGGACACACTGAACCAACCGCTGCATCAGCATTTCAACTCAAACACCTATTATAAATGTTTTCATTTTTGAAAATGTTAATTCTGATGGGATTTCATGAAAAGGACTCCCAGAGAGTATTTTAGTATCAAATATACCAGAATAGCCTTAATTAGACCCACATTAGCCGAAAATTAAAAATTTGGTCCCCTTTTTGAAACAGATAATGTGCAAGAGACAGACATACTAACCAATACTGGTCAGCTGTGGCCAATTGTGAGATGTGGCTAGAGCACATCAGGCTTAAACTCTGGTGACAACTATTTCCTTTCCAGGGTCTGTGCAAAAGCTCCAGTACTGGAGGTGGTGTTGGTTTTTCCGCGCACACCCTGGGAGGCAGGAATAGAACTCAGTGGAAGTTCAGTTGTATTGTTTCTGTGTACTGCTAACTTGCTGCTTGTGACGGTTCTGAAGACTGAAAATCCCTGTAAAACGGAGTATTTAAAATAGCCTTAGAAATCACAGATGCGAAAGGGGGATTAAATGCAGTCTGTTTAGAGAAGGAACATTTAATAAAGGCTCTGACTTTGATCCTTCTGATGTAAACTGTGCTTTTTACAAATTCATTTGTCAACAAACTTATACTGTGATTTACTTTTCAGACCTGTTTGTTCTAGGGCATAGAGTTTGTAGAGTGGGCAGTGCTGTGATCTGTGGAAACCTTTTGGAGAACTGAGGCAGGCCAGGGTTTAAAGTCAAGCCGGAACTGACATTTAATGAAATTTGTACGTAATTACTCCTGTTAATTTCCAAAGTATTTTTGACTACTGACAGCTTTTTAGCTACCCAACTTGAAAAAAGTCCTTTGTATTTACATCTTCAAAGGCTTCACAAGATACTTGGCATTAGGTTTTTTGGTCAGTGAGTTGTGCTGCTCCAAGAAAGTATTTTATTTTACCTGGCCACATATCTCTCTCTTAAAAAAGTGTATTTTCATTTACTAGTACATTTTATGTCACTTGATGGAAATAGTGAAAATCTTGTTGCAGAATACAAATTTTTAGAAGGCAAAGTGAGCTTTACATTCCATGTAGAGCAATAGTTAAGTGAGCCTTACCTATTTTAGGAAACTCACAGAAGCTGGTTGCACCTGAGAAGCCAGAGCACTAAGATTTGTTATTTCATGTGGGTGAGGTGTGTGTGTGTGTAATCTTCCTTGCTTGTAACTCTGGATGGCTCAAACCATGATGGTGGGAGGAGAACACAATACTACACATCATAAAATTTGAGAGCATGAAGTGGAGCCCCATGGGAACACATGTTCTGCTATAACCAATTTGCTGATTGTTATGGCAGTAGAGGCAAACTTGAGAACATTTTTCTCATCCTAATGCTTCAAACAGCAAGACACAATCGTGAGCAGGTATTTGGGAGTGCTGTGGTTTGTTCTGGTCAGAAGTATGAGAATCTGTCAAAAGGGTCTTGGTGCTGTCAGTTCCCAGCCTGTGGTGTAGCCTCCTGACAACAGATTTGCTACAGGAGTTAGTGGAATGCTGTTGGAATTTGGGAAATCAGCTATTTTACCCTAAGACAGGCTCAGCTCCCACTAAACCATTCCTAGCTGATTGCCACACAGTTGTTCATACAGCATTGTAGGATGGAGATTCCATAACCTCTCTGTGCCATCTCTTTTGTTATATAAACTTACCAGACTGTCAGAACTTACCTGATGTCTGAAAAAAAAGTTTTCCTTGCTGCTACTTGAGTCCATTGCTGCTTGTCCTGTTCCCACAGACATTGAAAACAGTTCATTTTTGCAGCAACCGCATCATCGCTTCAGCATCCTACTCCCGGATGAAATAAATTTAGATTTTCTATGTATTTTCTTAGAGATTTTCATGTTTCTAAACTTACAGTGCTGCCCCTCACGCTTGTTTGTGCCATTCTGACTCCTTTTGCCTCGAGGTGTCCCGGGGAGTTATTTTGCAAGCCCCACATAACAAACACAGTGCTGTCCACCCCAACACAAGGTCTGGGTGTTCCTTTGTTGCAACACCACCATGTTGTCGACACGTTTAGTTTGTGATGAGCTATGAAGCCAAGCTACAAAATGGCTTTTTAGCCAATTATCTCTAATCTTGTATTTATGCATTGGATGTATTTCTACAAAACTGCGGTGCTTCCCCATTGGTCTGATGGAAATCGTGTTCTATTTTATCACATTTAGCTGCATTCTGAAGGTGGGTTTTAATTCTGATTTTTGCCCTTCAAAATACTTGTGAATTTGCAATCATCTTAAAACTACGTATTTTGCACTGAATTAGTAATACTCAAGGGTGAAAATTCAACTAAGTGCTCTTAAAGGTTTGGCAGCCTGGGGCACTGGAATGAGTTTCACCTGTGATGAATCAGCTGTGCTTTGGGATCGCAGAAACAGCAGTTAAACCATGCAAGAACCTCTGCACTGAAACATGTACAAAATTTGGTGCCTTTCAAAACCTCCTTAGGTGTCAAAAAGCTCAGTGGTTGTACTGGAATCATTCCACCACTGCAGCCAGGAAGGAATGAAAAAATGGCAAGTTTTGGTGAAGAATAGCTGTTTGAGCTTTAGATCATGGGCATCTTGGCTTACCTGTTCTACCTCTGATTCCAGCTGATGCTCCACATAAACGTGGGAAAGAAAATTCTAGGTGAATGAAGCCTTTTTTATTAACTTGTTCATTTTAGCCAGTAAGACCTTCTGTTATTGTGATGATTTGTATTTCCAGCTTAGGTAGCAGCAAGTGGAAAAACTCATCCATCTTCCCAAACAGCACCTGAATTTCTGCACTGAGCTTAGTTGTTCCTGAGAGGGAGGGGTAAAAGGTAGGAGCTCATTGCACTTGTGGAGAATACGCTGATTTTTCAGTCACAGTGAAACACTCGATTTGGATTTTGATAGCTACTTTTTGCTAAACTATTTATACACTGCAGTATAATATATCAGAGAGAAAATACCCATAATTTTTGCCACAACTTGAGATCTGATAAATTGATTGTGCCAACTTTGAGACTAAAGAATAATTTTTTTTCTCATTTCAAATGTCTTAAAAATACCAGTTGTCAGTAAAAGCTAATTTTTCCCTACAACTGATGGTAATAACGTCTTTGAACTGTCAAGCAATTGTCTGACTGACAGCTGAACCGTGTGTATTTCAAGAAGATCAAAAAATAATTTATGAGAGAGGTTTAAACTTACAAGGTGCTAAAAATTACAATGGAAGAAAGACAAATGCGAAAGCACAAAATTTTCAAATATTTTGATTTTTTTTTGATTAGTCACAGTTCTTACTGTCCATTTTATTTTGTAACATCATGATGCCTCACGTTTTTCACATGATGAGGTTTCATGAGCTTAAAAATAGAGGTAATAGGATTCACTGTCATTTTGGGTTTGAGCTGGTGGCTTGTATGCTGGATTCAAGGGATTTCCCTGCAGCTACAGTGTCCTCAGTTACTCTGGTGGTGCTGGGTTGTGTGATGGGCTGCCCCAGTGCTTGTCTGGGGTGGGTGAGATATATAAATATATATATCTATACACACACATCCACACGCATCATCCATTTGAGCATAACAGAATGAGGTCTAAGTGTGGTGTTTAAAATGCAGAGGAGTTGCAGAGTGTGTGTGAGCTGAAGGTCACCTAAGTGGATTCCAGGATGTGAGGACCTTGACAAGGGTGAACTTTGAAAACTGTAATACGTTTTTGAAGGTTAAGATTAAGAAAGGTTTATAATTAAGTGGGACACCTCCCACCAGACCAGGCTGCCCCGATCCCCACCCAACCTGGCCTTGGACACTTCCAGGGATGGGGCAGCCACAGCTTCTCTGGGCAGTCTGTGCCAGGGCCTCAGCACCCTCACAGGTAACAGTTTCTTCCTAATATCGAGTGAGTTCCAGTCTATAACAATCTAAGTTCTTTATTGCTAATGTACGTCTTCCCATCTGAATGCAACAATGCATGTTAGTAAGACAGGTTTCATTAAATAATTCAGTTTGATCTCTGGAGTTCAAGTACCAATATGAGTATTTTTTTTCAGAAAAATTAATCAAAGCAAAACCCCAGCACTTTTCTTATGCCATGTCTCCACATAGAAGTGGCTATCACCTAAAAAGTGATCATAGAATTGCAGAATTTGTGTAGTCAGTATCTGTGCAACTGATAACAAAATCACTCAGGCTGTTGGACAACTGTGAGAGTGCTTCTGAACTGCAGATGTGGGCTGGGAATGGTGCAAGCACAGCTGCTGCTGGGCGTGAGGTCAAGGCCCTTCCTGAGCCATACACAGGCACATCTCTGGATTAAAAACCCCAGGAATTCAATTTCAGACTGGCCTGACTTGCCAGGCCTGTGACACACACCTGGGCATTTCCTATCACTGCCGTGGGGCTCCTCACCTGCGGGCTGGGCTGCGATGGGAACTGTTCCTGTACCTACACAAATTGCTCCTTTGGAGCAGAGCTGGGAGTGCTGGGGCTCCCTCACGCCTTTGATACTTTCCTGGGGGCAGCGTCGCTTTCTGCCGTGTCCTCAAACGAGCACCTACGGGAACTAGGTGGGGACGCAGTGGCGCCTGACGGAGGTCTCTCGGCGGGGGAAGACAAGGTCCCCGTGGAGGGGAAGGCGGGGGCGAGGGCGGCGGGTCCCTCACGTTCCCGCCATGGCGGCCGG
>VWPU01005571.1:0-28549 GCA_013398955.1 Callaeas wilsoni
GCGGCGGCGGCGGGAGCGGAGCGGGCGCCGGGCGCGGCGGGGACGCGTTGCTGGCCAGGCAGGGCGGCGGAGGCACCACCGAGCTCTTCTTGGAGTTGTACAGGCTGGGCTCCTCCTCGGAGGGGCCCGCCGGCCACTGCGGCTGCCCGCAGAGGCTCTTCTGGATCTTCTTGATGCCCAAGTGGGCGATTTCGAGGATGTTGAGGAAGAGGGAGACGGCGGCGATGCTGTTCATGAAAACCATAAAGATGGTCTTCTCTGTGGGTCGGGACACAAAACAATCCACCGTGTTAGGGCAAGGGGGCCGAGTGCATTTGTAAAGGGGAGACATGTGAAACCCGTATAAAAGATACTGACCTATCATAAAGCCCACTTCGACCACCGACCGGGTCAGGATATGTAGGACATAGGTGCGCAGCAGGGACCCTCTCAGGGGCGCCTTATTCACTTTCTTCTGTTCCTCCAGCTTACGCAGTTCTCTCTCCACTCTCCTGTGTTCCTCGAGCATGGGCTCCAGGTCCTCGAGCTGAGCCCGCAGGTGGGCTTTCCTGTTCTGTCGCTCTTTCTCCAGCGCCCTTAACCTGTAGAGCGCATGGCCCATGTACACTAAGGATGGGGAGGAGACAAATATGATCTGCAGTACCCAGTATCTGATCAAAGAGATGGGGAAGGCTTTGTCGTAACAAATATTGTTGCAGCCGGGTTGCTCTGTGTTGCAGATGAACTCGGACTGCTCATCATCCCAGACATCTTCAGCAGCCACTCCCAGCACCAGCATACGGAATATGAACAGGATTGTGAGCCAGATTTTGCCAACTATGGTGGAGTGGATGTGCACTTCTTCAAGGATACTGCCCAACAAGTTCCAGTCCCCCATGGTCAGAAGTTCATTTCTGGGGGAAAAAAAAGAAAAAAAGCTATTTTCATGCAGTGATGGATTTTTTTTTTTTTTAATGGCCATTTTTAGTTTAGTTTGTCTGGGTTTTTTTCTTTTTTTAAATTTTATTTTCATAAATGTCTTTCAGATACATTCTTCTGGTAGCTGGACAGCTCTTAAAAGTTCACCATTATTTTCTACTTACTGAGTCTTTAGCTGAATTCAATCTTCATGATTACCGGTCAAAATTGGAAATGTGAGATTGTTTTAAGATTAAGAGGGATTGATTTCAGCTGTAAGCTACAGTACTTCATAACTGCCCATAGTTTTATATTATTTTCTTCCCACTAGAAATGAAGATGACTTTTTCCCACTTTGGGAATCCTTTTCCAGCTACAGTTTAATTCTACACGCATTCCATTCCACATTGACTATGGATTTGCCATAGTTTTGCCATGATAGGTAATGTTCTTGGCTTGAATTTGTTGGATAAAGTTTTCGTAAGTGTCACCCCAAGACAGTCATATAACTGTGACTAAAAATGTTTCACTTTTTACCCCAAGGTAGTAGCAATATTAGTGCCATCCATCCAATATTTTCCCATCTACCCAGGTAACAATTCACAAGTTTCTATCTTGGCTTCCTAAAACTACAAATACATAGCTGATTTACACATAGCTGTACATTTGCAGTGACAGTTCTAGGATAATATTAAAAAAAAGAGTGCTCCTAGGGTTATTATCTTTATTTTTATGCATCAAGTTTTACTGAACTACCAAGACTTCAACTTAATCATAAATTTTAACATATGAGATAATGAAATCAGAGATTACATAATGGAGCAATGTGGAGGTTTTTAACAGTGAGTGTGTGAAAATATTTTTAACTATCTCTTTCCCAGAAACTGTTTGATTCACAAGCAAATTGGTCTATGTTCTGCTTGATTTACAAGCTGCTTCTTTTGAAAATTTATTTTGGAGCTTCAGGTAATATGGGGAATTGAAGTGTAAGATATTTGACTGTTTATTTGTGAATGAACTGCATGTTTGCTGTTGTGTCCCTGGAACTTTTTCTACTAATATGGTAATAAATCATTGAACGCAACCCGGATCATATCTATCTTAGGTTGCGCACTTGAATTTTTTTATGCTACAGTACTTTCAAAACATCCCAAATTTCACTAAACCACAACCTTTAGTAAAGTGCAATTTCTATGCTTTTTTTTTGAATGTGTCTGGTTGATGTGCCCAAAATCTTGTATCTGTTTAAATGATGGCATAGCTGGGTGATACCACGATTATTAATACGCCTTGGTTCATTACATGATCCCAGGTAGTTCAGTTTTGCTTCAAGGCTGTATTTATCCACACTGCAAGTAAAAATTTTCAGTTGTAACCAGTGGGGAAGTCATTCTCAGCATAGGCATCCTACAGACTTTATTATTATGTTTCTGGGACTGTTTTTTGTCTGTAAATTTGAATTTTCACACATGGAACTGGCTAAGGAAACATATCTAGCCAAGCAATTTCTTAGGTGCTGTTATGCACCGAGAATATCTTGTTTCCTCACTCCTTCCCTCCCACGCATATCATTGCAATGAGACACATGAGGAAAACAGAAAGTCAGCAATAATAATTGTAGTCCAATGCAACAGCTAAGCAAAGGAGCTTTAGTTATATTCACTGCCTTGCAAATGGCTGATCCCTCGCTGAAATTGATAGATTCAGCAAAAAAACCCAATCAAAGACCAAAACACCAAGTGTGATGCTGCAATGTAAATTCAGGAAAAAAGTATGTTTTAATCCCAAAGATGAAATGGTAGCATTCTCTAGCAGTAGAAACTGTCATTGTCTGTTCTAGAACAGAAAGATGATGTAACTATTTGGGGCAAGAGAGGTGTATAAAGATATCACTCTGGCTCTACACGGTTTTGTTCCTTAAGTTGTTTCTACCAGGGTCTAAAGAACTCTGTTCTTACCCTTGTGTTATAAAAGCCAACAGAGGACAGTAATGTAATTATAGGAATGGTATAATCCACCCTCTAAGTGAGCCTTTGATACCAGGACACTTGCCGTCAGCTCTGCACTGGTAGAGCTGCAGTATAAATATCGACACAGTGAATACTGTGTATAAAATAAAAAAGTTAGTTTAGAGCCACGAAAACCAGTGTTTCTAAGAAATCAGCCCAAACTACTTCACAACCTTGTCATAGCAATGTTCTTCTAATTTTTGCATTTTTTTCCCATTCCTTGGTCTTAATTGAGTTCTGTGTAACAGAGTAATTTCAGTTTACTGTAAGAGAGTAATCTTAAATATCAATGATATCATTATTTCCAGTTTACTAGTAGACTAGAAATTCTAGTAGTACAGCCTATTCTATACTACTAGCATTGTAGACTAGAAATATACCATTTTTAGAATAGAAAGTACATACCTGAGACATTTCTCATTATAGCATATGACTAACTTTGTGTCTGCCCAAGTATTTTTATATGGTTATTTCAAACAATAAAAATTCATGCATGTAATCAGTTAGAACCAGATGGAAATCGACCATTTCTCTTGGAGGAAGTTCCTTTATTTTTTGATTTTGTTACTTCTTTAAAATTCATCTGGTCATTTGCCACTATTCAAATCACTTCTGTATTACATTTATCCCAGGTTTGTGTCAGTTGAGGTATGCAAAAAGCACTGTTAAACTTTAAATTTCTTGTCAGAAGAAGTTAAATGTTAAGATGCAAACACTCATGGATTTAACTTGCATTGCTTCAAGTCTGACAGCCATATGCCTGCTCCATAGTGCCCTAGGAAGAATTATTTTTCTGCCACTTACCTTAGGAGAAAGCCCTTGGTTCGTCTCTTAGAGCACTGCAGAAGGAGCATGCAGAACTGCTTGTTGTTATTTCTCAGAGACCTCTCTTCGAGAGTGCTAGAACATCTCTTTTCTTTTCCTTTTTTTTCTTTTCCCCAAGAGCCAAAGCATAGATGTGGTACACTGAATGGGTTTCTCGGTTCTATGTAGCTAGATGCCAAGATTGCTCTGTCTAAACTATTCATGCACAGTTTAAAAATCATCAAATGATAGGATGGTGCCTCTAGCGAAAATTATCATGCAATTATTTTAGTCAGTGGCGTCTAACAAAGCCATTCCCTCAAGGCTTAATCTGTACGGCAGCAGTTTGTAAAGTTCCTATGCCTTGTTTTAGTCAGTTCTTCAAACTTTGCACCTCCACCCAGCTCCCAAGTGAAATTTTATTTTGTAAAATGGCTAAATAAGTAGCCTTTACAGTACAATAGAGTCTTATATTTTCTTTACATTCCATTAGTTTTGCTTTGAATCAATGCTCGAGGATCGATCGGTCATGTCCGATTTCATACTCTGTTGCCTGGTGAGTTAATTTAGGATGTGTTAGACTGAGCCTTTGAAAATGGAGGGCACAGGAACTGAGACTCGAGTGTTGAGTTAGAAACACAGGCTTTCAGCACAGTAACCCTTCCTTAGCTGGGTTGAACTGCCATCCTCAAGACCATTCAGAACTGCTATCTGTGAAAGACAAGGTTTAAAAAAGGAAGGCGAGCTGTCAAAATAGTATTTTGTGAGAAATTGGAGCCACCAGGACTGAGTTGCTGATACTAAGACCTTCTACTGCCTAGTCCTGCCCAGGCCCAGGCCTAAATTTCATGGAAATTCCAAATATTCATTTTTTCGTCTCTTGTTGTGGAACTTCTGGCCCTTTTCTTCCATTTTATAAGGCACATGAATGATTTCTATTTCAGACTCTTCTCCCTAAAGATACTCCCACTAACCAGTGGCCAGTTCTCAAATGACAGTAGCCCCACCTCTTCTTTGGAATGATCTGATTTATGTACCATTGCATCCTTCTCTCTCACACAAGCTGTACGTGTCTCACTGAAAGTCCTGTTTGAATATGCCTTCAGAGCCCTGCCCTGCAGCAGATGAGGTGGCTGCAGCACCTTTCCTCTAGCCTCAGCCTAACACAGCAGATGTATGGTTATGGACACATTATGGACAAATGCTTTAGGGGCAGTAGGACTACTTTTTTCCCTCCCAAGAGATGTGTTAATATTCATCCGAACCACCCAGACCTCCACAGGCCTTTCCCATCCATATACTCTCACGTACCTGTCATTGCCATTTTATTTTCATGTCTCTTCTTTCCAAATCTGGTCACCAAGTCCCTAAGGCTTTTCCTTGCTGCTTCAGCTGTCTCAGACCTTCGACCCAGGCCTGGTTCCTCTGTGCTGCCTCATCAGATGTTGTCGACCTGACATCTCCAGCAGCTTCCACAGTGCCCAGGTGTTTCTCAGGAGCACTCTCTTCACCTCTGATGGCTGTGAAAACTTGAGAAAAGAGCAAGAGCTGCAGCACCTATGATGTGCCCATCCTGTCAGAGAACCAGCTCTGTTGTTCACTGCAGAAGCAGCTTGTTCTGGGCCCAGCACATTTCTGTCCCATCCCATCTGCCCCTTGGCAGGTCCAGAACCACAGGCTGCCTACCACACTCTGCCCTCAGAGCAACCTGGTTTAAGGTTTTGGTTTCTCAGAGGACAGGGTGGGTGACAGTGGGCTATTCAGGGACAATTTGTTGCATTTCTGCTTTAGCAGCAGAATAATTAATGTTGTTAAAGGACAGCTCATATGAGCTTGTTAACGGACCGTATAATTAATTGCGCATGAAAGGGAAGCAGGGTGGGGGGCACAGGGATGGTGTTTGCATTTGGAGAGAAGCAAGAATCTGTGGTGCCTCAGGCCACTCCCTTGCTATAAGCATCTGCCATAGATGGAATCCCCTTACGGAGTGAATGTCAGCAGGCTGTGTGAGGATGTGTTGGGAGGGAATATATCCTGCAGATCAGAGAGATGGGACCTTGGCCAGTGGTGACTGGAACAGGCAACTGTGAGAAGGAGCACAGTGGGAACCAGCACATCTTCATGCCTGACCTTCCTGGACCAGGAGTGACCTCCCTGCTGAGAAGCAGAGACCCAAGGCACACAGCGCTGGGGCAGGAGCCGATCACAACCAAGGAGGGTGAAGGGTCTGGTCCTGGTGGTTATTCAATAAACCCCAGTATCCAAATCCAGTATGGGGCATTTACTCGTCTTGTGTGTGACAGCAGGATTCTGCACCTGGGATGGGCAACCCTGGGTCTGCGCACAGACTGCGGCATGAGAGGCTGGAAAGCGGAGCCACAGAAAGGGTCCTGGTCAATGGCAAGTTGAACACGAGTCAGCAGTGCCCAGGCAGCCAGGTGCCCTGTCCAGAGGGGCACCAGGCACAGCATCACCAGCTGGGCAAGGGAGAGGACTGTCCTGCTCTGCTCTGCACTGAGGCCTCTCCTTGAGTGCTGGGGGCAGTTTTGGGTGCCACAATGTAAGAAAAACATTCAGCTATTACAGAGCATCCAAAGGAGGGCAATGACGATCGTGCAGGGCCTTGAGGGGAAGCCGGCTGAGGTCACTTGGTCTGTTCAGCCTGGAGGAGACCTCATTGCAATCTACAACTTCATGAGGGGAAGGCGAGGGGCAGATGTTATCTCTTCTCTGTGGTGCCCAGTGACAGGATGCAAGGAAATGGCCTGAAGTTGGGTCGGGGAAGGGTTAGATTGGGTATTAGAAAAAGATTCTTTGTTCAGAAGGTGGTTGAGCACTTGAACAGGCTCCCCAGGGAAGTGGTCACAGCACCAAGCCTGACAGAGTTCAAGAAGCATTGGACAGTGCTCTCAGGCAGACGGTGGCATTCTTGGGGCTGTCCTGCACAGGGCCACGGGTTGGATCCTTCTAGGTCCCTTCCAACTCAGCATATTCTTTGATTCTAAATTAGAAGTGCCAGCTAGTACAAAGTAAGTTCTTCAAGTATTAGGTCCAAATACACTTTTAATAGCATTACAGCTTTTGATATTCTTGTCAGGGACTAAGACATTCAAAAAATATACGTAGGAACTAATAGCAATCTTATAATGCAGACGGCAGCATTTCCTTTTACTAATACCTTACAATTCTGACATCGCAACAAAGCTAACAGTACAGGGTCAAAACCACTTCAAAGTGCACATGGTTTCTGCTGTCTCACCAATCCCATCACAAAACGCTGAAGCCAATGGGTGTGAACAGTGAGCTGGACAACATGCTGCAGTCAAAGCAATTCAGGTATGGGCATAAAAGATGAGACTTCAGAATTTTAGCTTTAGCCTAAACCACTAACCTGGTACAGTGTACCCTCACTGTCTAGAAACCCCTTGGCTTATTAAAAAAGTCACTTCACTTGAACATACTCGATTTTCCATTTTACTACAGATGAATATTACTGTTACTACTGGTACTAACTTGCTCTTTCTGGAGCAAGTTACCTTTCACAGGAACCACCCAGCCATCACTGAAACTTTATCCATCTTTCCTAGCAAAGCCAATTCCGCCCCCGAAAGGCCTCTTGACTGATTTCATAGATTCTTCTAAGAAATCCTTAAGCCTGTTCCTCAGCATGCTTTATTACTGCTGCCTCCCTTCATGAAGACAAATTGCTAAAGATTATTCTGCATCTGGTTTTAGAGTGAATACAACTAGAGGAAAGCCTCAATGGAAATAGCTATGTGTTGCTGGATTGACATCTAAGAGAAGTGCCCTGAGTTAAGGCAACTGTCGTATGCATAGCTTTAGCTGCCAACACTCTGCCTTAGAGAGAATCCCTCAAAATTCAATGCCCAGTGCTCTATGATTTCATTATCATGCACATCTCCATAAACCCCGCTCTCTGAATTTCAACTCTGAAAAATTTTTGAATACTCACATCCATTAAATAGAATCCTGTAAAAATATGTGTGTTGGATAGAAGTAGACCTATTCCTCAGTAGCAGGTTGGAGTAAGACTCTTGAAGGGCCACCAGCTACACTCTTCCAGTGAAAGGTCTTGGATACGAAATGGTCTTTCTCCTTTGTAATATTGCACTCAATACTAACCCTATGTTTCCAGAAAAAAGATTAAAGTTGGAGGTCCTGATTCATAAGTGGCTTAAGGGTTTTATGTAGTTTGTGAAATTCTTCAGTTTCCAGTCACATCCACTAAGAAATAAGCAGTATGTACTCAGAGCAGGAATTACAGCAGAGCAGCAGCCGACAACTTCCATGTTTATTGGCCAGAACATCAACATAGCTACTCACTTATACAAACTAACAGAAGTAAATTTTAATGCTGCTTCACAGCATGTGTAGTTGTCATACCATTAACCAACAGTTCTAGAAAATACTTTGATTTACCTGAGGTTTCACAAAGAAGATTGTAGAATTACATACAGTACATTTGGCATATACGTATCAAAATTCTTGCTGGAGAAATAAATTACAAACAATGGTACAAAACCACTCCAAGCCAACCTTTGTTCAACAAGAACATGTGTGTGAGTTTTACAGTTTTATTTTTTGTATTGCTCTTACAGTAAGCAAACTATTTAGTTTATACAAAATAAACCTGTAATTTTATATAGTTAAAAAAATCATCTTTGGCTAAACAAAGCTCTTTCTATTTTTATACATATATTTATATATATACAAACATCAGGTATTTTACATGACCACATAGGAACCTGTACACATAGATACAATAGAGAGAACATTAACCAAGTTTCACACTTTACAAAAAAGGAACCCAAGTCAGATTCAAAACAGTTAAACCCTGCCCCCATCACCTATACAGATATGAAAGTAAGTAAACACAGATAGGGAATAAACAACTTTATAATAAAATACTGCCTGCCTTTTTTGACGCACAGAGGAAGCACTGAAGTGGAGAGAAGTGACTTCCCTCAGTGCCTTCAGTACCGTGCACATGTTGATCTATAAGGATATGGTTAAAAGAATACTCTTAGTAGAGTCTGATTTTTCCACACACATGAACCCTTCTCTGCAAACTGACTGTTCTGAAAACAGAACATCTGTTCAGTTACATTTAAATCTCCAACAAATTAACAATTATCACAAATGTATGTTAAGAACAAGCACGGGCTGGTGCACCAATCCCCCACTGAAATAACCAGGCACTGCCAGTGTAGCATGGAAGGTGAGATTTGATTATTAAAAGCAAACATTTTAGAAGCAAGTATGTAAGATGGAAGACTGCTGGAACTGGCATCATCACCTACTCAAGTCATTCCTTGTAACAGTTTCCAGAGCACTGCCTAAAACAAGGACAGTGCACTGTTTGACAGCACGACAATCCATTCCACAGGTCACATGTACAATACTCCAAAGGAGTCAGTGACAACATCACTGACAAATTATCTGATGGTTTATTAGAAAGAGAAGTCTGTCCCATTAGTTGGAGAGGGAACAAAAAAACATGCTGACATTGAAGAAATGGTCACTGGACTCTGAAAAAGAGCCAATTCAATCCAATTTGAAATGCAATGCACTTAGGTGGGGCTATTGAAGGAAGTCTAACTGAACTCAGTAGATGCCCTGACTGAATAAAGACTACAGCAATTCCAATCCTCTATAGAGAATAAAACCTCAAAAATCAATAAATTCATTAAACAAAACCCCTTGCAACTTCCAGGGATGCTTCTCAGAGAGAATAAAAAAAATCCTTTTTAGAAATTTGGGATAAAACAGCAGTATGTATGAGATGTGTGTGTAACATACATATATATGTATATATATATACATATACACACACACTCTCTCTCTTTAGGTATGCTCTAGTAAAACTGGAAACAGTTATAACAGATTTTTTAAAATAGAACATAATGAATTTCTAATGCACTAAACAATTTGTAAAGATAGATGCAATTGCTGTCAAAACATGCCAAGTCGACAAGCTTTTGAAAACTGCTTGTTTTTACAGAAAACTTTTGCTTCTGGTTAGTAACTACAAAGTCACATTTTATGAAACTGTAAAGGTCTGTTTCTAAATTAATTTTTGAAAGAAAATCACTTCTCAATATTAAATTTTTTTTTTAACAGAACAGAATGTTTATTATGCTGAAGACCTAAATGAAGTACCTTTCCCAGATGTAATTTGGAACAGAAAAACATAATGGCCTTTGCAGAGGAGCGTTCATGTAAAGTAACATTTACGCTACCCTGCACACTGACTATTTTGAAAACAGATTCTGTTAGATTTACATCTCTAGTAGGTAAACAATTGTCACAAGTGTTTGTTAAGAACAAGCCGCAAGATCCACCTATTCCTGAGCAACAGAATTCAATTACTAGAAAAGCAATGTTTGGAATCATTGCTATCACTGTCCTGCCTTACTTTAAAAGAAAAAGGCCTCACTTCTTATAATATGTTCCACAGTCACCAAGATGACCTACCTGCCATTTTCCAGGATTATCTACCAAATGGATTCCAAAGCACTCTTCCTTTTAGGATCACAGTTCGACATCAGCACACGCAGAACTTCCAACAAGCAAAGCAAGGGGCACCACTCGACTGCTCGCCCTGGTCTCCACTCACAGAACACCTTTAACTAACAGCAGATGAACCGCTTGAAATGATACTGTCCCATGTGCAGTATCAAAGCCCTTTCTTTCCTAGCCATTTGGTTTGTGAAGTTCCCTCTGTGTTACTCTGTCAACGAACTTCAGAGGAAACACAGACATGTAAATAACTAACAGTGCATTGGATTTACCAAACTCAGCATTCTGACTTGGATACCTCCCCATAATCCCATCATATGAATGCAGTGGCTCCAGTCCATCCCTGCAGGCAACAGCTAAGCCCCGTAACCATGAAGCAACTTGGTTTGAGTCTACTTGCACTTGGATTTCTTGAACAGCTTCATTAACTGCTTGAATCTTTCTGAAACCTAATGGAGGACAAGAAAAAAAAAATCATTAAGGCCCTAGACTTCCATATCTACCAAGACAGATTGATCTGACATCAGGGTTTTTAAGACCACCACTATCTGCTTCCAAGAAATTTTAGTAGGAGAATTGTAGGAGCACCATTAACAGATTAACTGGATCTAGGAAGTCTTCCTACACCTTTCAAATTTGAAAAGCTTCCAGGTTAATCAAATGAGCTAGAGCCAACACAGGTTTAACATAGATTTCTCTACAAGAAGGAGAAAGAAATGAATGCTTCAAAGCCAATTAGCCTTGAATTTGCCACACATAACCGTAAGATGCACACGTAAAGACAAAAACTTATTTTGTACTCCACAAAAAGCACCCTTTATTGGTTATTTTGTACCCTCTTGTACAATTGTTGCTTCAAGTATTTTTGGCTCATCATGGAGTAATCTGCCTGCCAGGGATTTTACATAACTGGTCTGTATATTAGAGTAAAATATCTTTTTGCTGAACATAGTTACAGCTGACTTCATTCAGCTCTAAGCTAGTATTTCTTATTGCTACATACATATTGCTATAGCATATTGATGATCCACCAAACTAACTGGGAAGAGAGGCATAAATGCCCAGATAACATTGTTTCTTCCAACCAGCCACCCCAACAGCTTCTAAAAAAGAAGACCTTGCAACCATAAAACACAACATCCTAAAAGACAAATCCCAATCATGCAGGATTTCCTAAAGAAGTCAAACATGTGTTTCTCCCTTTCTAGATTTGCAGGATACAGATTAAGAGAACAATTCAACTCAAGTATAAAGTTATATGCAAACCTCTGGAAATATTCTACATTAATTTGACATCTGTGTCTTTTGAAACTTTTAAATTAAAAAGAAAAAAAGAAACATCTTCATTACAAATGGCCTTTCTGCACAATCATGGTACTTTTTTTCAGCTCTAACTTCAATCTTTTTCCTTATCTATTAAAGGTGTGCAAAGATTTCAGGCCTCTCAAAATTGCCTTTTTTTATCTAAGTGCTGATCCAATGACAGAACAATCCTTTTGTTCCTGGATTATGAGTGGAGCAGTTCCAATGTACCAATCAAACAGCTACCGAGGAATACCCATAATACCCCATAACGTGTATTTTTAAGAAGTAACAATTGGCACAATCTAAGATTCTTTTTTTTCAAGAATCCCCCAAAAAAGACATGAAGAAAAGAAAACTACAGATTTGCAGATGATCGTCAAAGATTTTTGTTCAACTGCAATTATAAATGTAGGAATATTGCTGTTAGTAAATACAAGAATGATATCGCCTACCTGATTTGGGCTTTTGTTCAGCCTAGTGGCCAAGGAAACAAAGGTTTTGCTTGATGGTCCTTTTCTCTGACATTCCAGTAAAATTTCTCGGTCATCATTTCTACAGCAAAAATGCATTTTAAAAATATTAATACATAGAGTTGTGTACATGTACACAAGCAAAATAATACATACAGGCATATATAAAATTCGGAGTATTTCCAAACTACAGAACATGAGTTCAAACAGCAGCAACGAATTCGTGGAGGATCCTTTCTTCTACCAGCACAGAGTAACAGAGTCAGTACAAACAGGTGGTAGTGGAGATGACACTCCCCAACCAGGAAGCGCAGGATTGTTACAATAGAGTTAGCCCCAAACCAAAGTCAAAGAGTTCTAAGCTTCTAAACCAGATATTTAAACTTGAATTGAAAGGAACTCAAATTCAACAGGGGTAAGCAGTTCTAGGTACACATGCCTCAGTTTGCATGGGTGAACAGCAGCTTTCACCTAAGGCCCATTGATGTTCAAAAATAAACCAGACAAGTGTTTGCTTCTCTAAGTGGCTTAATGTAACAAACATGCTCAGAGCACATCTACTGTTCACATGAGAAAAATGAGGAGCCTATTCTGAAGCGTGTCACCAATCTGCTGTTTGTCTCATCAATGAATTTAGGCAAAATGTATATAGACTGTAATTTTATTTGGCTGAAATCTGTCACACTTCCATAAATTATATTTATTTTCTTCAATTTCAAAGAAAAATGTAATGACTAGCTATTTAAATAAATGCCTTTTTTCTCTAAAAGTTCAAAGATAAATAAAAAGTGTGAAACTGAAAATTTGGTCACATCCATACAGAAAACTTTAAGTCTCTTCCTACATTTTTGGTTTGCACATTAAAAAATCACATTAGCTTTTGCTGTCTTTTTTTTCATGAAGAGGTTGATTTTCTTTTAAAATGTTGCCTAGAAGCTTACTTTATATCTGAACTATAGTTTAGAAAGGTCTGTCCTGAAAATTTTAGAAGCCCCTTTATAAGGTGTTGATTGTATCAAGTTGTAGCAAGAACAGCAAAACCTGCCAACTATAGTTTCTTAAAAATAAGAATACACTACAGTAATTTTCCATGTATTACTGACATGTACAGCCATCTCATTTGTCACCCACATCCTGCAAATTGGAATATATTGAGTTGAATGGTTGACTGCTACATTTCCACAGATTGAGCAGCTCAGACCTGAAAACAAAATACTGTTTGCTCTCATGCCTTCCCTCAGAGGGGGAAATCTTTAGCTGTTCTTCACCAGTCACCAATGCCTTGTAGGAACATCAAGGACCTCCATCCCCTACCAAGCCTGGCTGGAAGTTTTGGACAGAAAAAATAAACCAGGCAAGGGAAATAATAAGAACATACAGTGCATTACAGTAGGTCTTGTTACCGCGGCATATAAGCTTTCAAAACAAACGCCAAGAGGACTCTTGCTTTGGGAGATGTGGATAAGTGATGGACATCAATCTCCCAGAGCAATCCTGCATTGATAAAAGGAGGCTCCCATTCCCATTTTTAGAGAAGGGTGTAGAGCTAGCAAATAACTTCAGTCATCAGCTAAACACCCTTTTCTTCCCTCTTTTCAGTATCTCATGTAGTTAAAAAAAATCCTTAAAGCAATCAAGCAGATTATATTAGAAATTACCTTGTCCAGGAAACTACTACTTCTCCCTTCTTTTTAATGATGTTTTTGGCATAGAGGCTAGGTGATGACGGAGATGAAGCCAAGGGAGAAGAGTCTTTGTTCTGCTGTAGCTCATTCTTCTTATTGGAACATTGTTTGGGTGATGAATGTCTATCTTCAGATCTGATACTACTTTCATCACTCCCCTCACCTGATGATTCAGTTCCTTTTCGTTGCCTTTTTGAATTGGAATTCTCTTTGACAGTCTCTTTTTTCCTCTTTTTATTAGTTTTCTCATCTATACTTTTCTGGCACCCTTCATTAGTCTTTGAACTGGGTTTTGTTTCAACATCACATTCACTTGCTACAGTCTCATTAGAAAGCTCTTCTGTTAAGTCTACAGATGCATCACAGCACTCTTCCAGTTCTTCCTTTTTATCACTGACTTCTGAGTTTCCTGTTGAAGCTTCCTGAGTCCCGTTATCTGCTCTGGATTCCACTGCATGACATGAAGTTCCACTAACAATACCATCTGTTATGTATGGCTTCATACTGCACCCAGCAGGAAAAGAAGATTGAGATCTAACATGCATTTCATTTATGTTTTCAGATACTTGCAATTTGTGTGCCTCAGATTGCTCATAGCCTTTATCTGGACTTTCAGTGTTGTGGCTCTCTTTGTCTGAGGGTTTTCCACAGGTTCCAAGCAAGCCAGTAGTTTCTCCCTTTCCAGTACTATTCTGTGACTCCTTCAGAGGCTGAGCTAAGGTAGGATTCTGTTCTTGTTCACTGCTGATGTGAGGCAAGTGATCCACTGCAACCAGATCTGGTTTGACAGTTTCTTTCACAGTGGCACTCTGGCTGTCCCCTTCTTTCCCCCCAGTTTTCATTTCTACTTTTCCGATCTTGGCTGAGGATGCCTGTGCCTCCTTCATTGGAGTCATCTGCTCAGATGCTGCTGAGGCAGATGGCACTGCACGCCGAATCTTTACAATAAAATGATCATTGGATTTCTCCATGATCACTGCTTGCATTGGTAGGCTGGGGCGACACTGAAAACCAGGAGCAACAGGCCGACTTGTCCACGATGATGAACAACTTGATTTACTGCTTGAGTTATCAGATTCTAAAGCCAAATGAATGTCTTGTTCAGTGGCATCCTCCTCTCCAAGAAGTGCATCTTCACTGTAATGTGCACTAACAACACCCTCTGGAGCTGAGCTAGAATTATTCTCAGGTTTCAGGAAGCTGAGGTGAGCATCTGATTTCAAAGGTGATGGAATTGTTAAGGAAACAGCCAAATCTTCAAGGAGGATAGAAGAAACACACGATTTATTCTTCTGTAAATTGCATTCATCTTCTTTGCACGAAGCTGAGTTTGTGGAAACCTCAAACATACAGCTCTCATCCAGCACATCTGGATCAACAGGCATCTGAGGCCTGGGTGCTAATGAGGGAGTTCGTACAGGTGAAACAATAGTCCAACTAATATCCTCTTCCAGTTTACAATCCATGCCTGCCTCCTTTGGAGCAATGTCTTGCTCCAGTTCAGCAGCATTATCCCTGGATTTATGACTGTCTAAAAACTGTTTTTCTGGAGTCCTGAATTCACACTCATTTCTGTTGATATTGCCACCATTTTTTTCCAAGAGATCAGAACCTTGCAATAAGCTTTTAAAAATTTCACCCATTTGAGCATCACTTACAAGATTAAATGTAAGACTGGATGCTTGTTGTTCTGTGAGAAGCTCATAACTAAGATCAGACTTGTTAGCATCTCTGGACACCTGGAGTCCTTCCTTTTCATATTTAACACCCTTAAGTGGACTAAGAGTGTTTTGTAAATTATTCTCTTTAGAGAGGTGAACTTTAGTTTGGGAATTTCTTGTGTTATCAATGGAATTAAGACATTTTGCAAAGGCAGTTTTTGGTGCACCTGTCTTATTTTTCTCATGGTGACATTTAGGTTGTTGATAATCCACAGCTTGCTTTGGAATATATTCTTCAGGCTTTTGAGAACCATCTTTCAGGGATTTTTTTCTAGATCTCTGCACATCATTTTTATGACTGATCTTGTGGTTTTGCTTTCCAGCCCTTTCGAGCTTCCCTTCCTCACCCTCATTTCCCACATCACATAGCTTTACTATAATTCTCCTTATCTTTTCAAATAAGTAATCAAGTTGTTCATCTACAAATTTCCACAACTGTTTCTTCATATCTGATACTTGTTGGTCAAAAAGACGGTCCACTATTGCATTCTTTTTAACTTGTTTAAGTTTTGACTCTATAATATCACAGATATTCAATTTTAATGTATCACCTAATGCACACATCTTGGAAAAGTTCAAGTATCTTATTAATGCTGTAAAATTTATGATCCCAGATTCTATAATTCTGTGAAAATGCTGAACTGGGAAGTGTACTTTGAATTTCATGTAACTTTTCCTCATCTGTTTTCGTATAGCTCTGAGCATCTGCATGATTTCTTGTATATTTGAAGGTTCAACAATAACATGAACTATTTTTTCAAGACAAGCAATGCTCACAGTTTTGTTTTTCTTCATATTCTTTGAAGATCTGAAGGTCTGATTTTTATGCCTCTCTCTGTTCTTTTGTGCGCTTACTTGCACAGAAACAAATTTTCCATTATCTTCATTGCAGTGCACAGTTTTGCTATTTTGATTCTGCGGACTGCTGGTCAAATTTCGTGTCTCAGAAGAAGCTTTCGGTCTTGATTTTTTTGTATTTTCAGAGCCTCTCTCTGGTTTAGATTTTTCTTTCTCTTCATCACTACTTATGATTTCGCCTTCTTCTATTTCATCTGAAGAGATACTTAGCCGAGACTCCAAGTGTTCATCAGACATGCTAACTGGCTTTTGATTTTCTTTGTTTACCTCCTTTGCTAAGTTCTTTGAGGGACAGATGACAACAGTACTTTCGGGAATTAAATCTATAAAAAGAAAACAGTTTGCTAATCACCATAAAGAACGCAATTTTAAAAAGATATTTTCAGAAAAACCTGAAAGATTCTCTTCTGTAAACTGACTATTCAGAACTGTTTGTTTGAACTTGGGAAGCCTGAGCTATAACGAGTTTGGGTGGTTTGCTTCAGTGGCTGCTAGCTTAAGGGATTTCTTTGAGCTTTAAAGGGCAAATTGAGCTTTATTTTAAGCAAATTTTGAGCTTTAAGTGGCCTCAACATTTCACCAAACACATGTGAACTATCTCACAAATACATCAATTGGAAAGAGAAAAATATAGCAGTTTTCATCAGTTTCTAATTTCTTTCCACACTTTAACAAGTTTTCTGATTATCAGCTAAATTATAACTGTCACATCATTATGAACTAATATTTACATACAATAGATGGCTTTTCTTTTAACGATTTCAAAACTAAAACAAATGAACCATTAATGTTCTAATAATCTTGTAAAGAGTTACACTCTGAAACATAAAAAAACCAGATTTCAATGCCACTTTTCTAGTAAGAAATCTAAACTTCCAAGAATTTTTGTTTAATTGTAGCAGGACATTACAAGGAAGACTTAAATTCACAAATATTTGAAAGACTATGATCCAATGTAACTTTTGCTTCCACAATTTCAGAGAAAAAACCTAAAGAGATCTATGCAAAACTAGCCAGGATTAAGAAATGCGTATGTATTTTTTTTTTTAAGTTAATACAAAACTCTTATTTCAACCAGTCTTCTGTCAGTAGTGACCAACTCCAATTTTTAGAGCACTAATATTCAAATGGCTAGAATCTTGGATGCAACATTAAATGCTTTCACTACCAGCAAAAAGGACCACTGAGACATACATAGCTTAAGAAGACACAATTTGTATTTTCAGAAAGCAGCTAATTAATTTCTGCTTTTCATGTGTGGATTTTCTAAGCTTTATGTAGAAAAGAAATTAGAATATACATATACAAATACCTTTGTTATAGGTCTTCACAAGGCCTTTACAGGGACTTTCCATCTTCAGTGCTTTAGCCAAAGGACGCACTGGACTGTTCAGTGGGCTGATTGCCTTTGGAATATACCTCAAGTGATTGAGATCAATGCTCAGTATTGAGCTGTCATCATCAACAGAAACTGGGTTAGTTTCTCTCTCTTTAGTTATAGGACACATCTCGCCACTGAGAGAAGATGCTGTTGCAGTACTGTTATCAGTTAGGTCTGGCCCCAGATCACAAGTATTCTGGTCAGCTAGTGGTTCATCCTTCTCAGTTATCATAGTTCTGTCCAGTGAGTGAGATGTACTCGTACTAATTTCGCAGATACTCTTTTCCTCAATGGGATAGTCAACATTTTCTGCAGCCAGGTGATCATCATCCCTCACTACTTCCATGAAAGAGTCTGGTTTCGTTTCACTGATATCATCTCCAGTATCAGAGGACTCCAGGTCACCAGAACTTCTCGCTTCTGAGTCACCTAAGAGAACATTTTGAGAGTCACATTGATCTGCAGAGCTTTTTATGTCAGCAGCCAGCCATATTTTATCTTCCTCTTTCTTCTCTGCTGCTGACTCTAGAAGGTCTCCCATACTTGCACTTGTAGGTTCAGGTTGTGCCACTTCTGCTGCTGGTCCACTATCATCCTGCATCTCACCCTCTGTCACAGGCAACTCTTCACACTCCGCCACACTCCCTGCCATCTGCAGGGGCAAAGATTCAGGGCGGTTCAGACCCATCATTGCTGCTGTTTTTACTGAGGCTTCCAATTCAACCGGATCACAAGCCTCTGTCCCTTCTGACGGCGTTTCAGCCTCCATCTCATCAGGAACCAGCACCTCTGCTGCTTCTGGCAAGGCTTGGGGCTGTACCTGACCCACTTCTGCTTCTGGTAAGGTTTCTGAGCTTGGTTCATCAGCTGCAACTGCTGGCAACGTTTCAGCCTGTGCTGGATCTGCTGCTGCTACTTTCAAGGCTCCATTTCCAGAGCTGACAGAAACAGGCAGTGCTGGTTCCATGTTGCTCTGAGCTGCAGTGTCCAGAACTTGTAGTGCTGAATGACTGTGCTCTGTGGGACCACATTCTGCACGGTGGGCAGAATCTAAGAGCTCTGCTTGCAGCGTGAGCTCTGTACCTCCCTCATCAGTGGCCTTTTGGGAAGGTGTTCTAAGTCCATTCATTGCAGAGAGACATTGTTTCTTATTAGGAGAAAGAGTTAAATTTAGCTTTTCCATAAAGCTAAGTTTTAAGTCTTTGCTTTTTGGCCTAGTGCGATTACCTTTAGTTTTGGGAACCTTATAATTTTTTAAGTTATCTGCTACTCTGGATGTTTCTTCCAGCTTACAGGATTTGTTTCTCTTACTTTTTGTAACATGTGTACCCTTCTTGGAGTCTTTTACAGATTGGTGAGAAAATTCTTTTGCAACTTTTTTTTCATTTCTAAAATGTCTGTTTTCATCCTGATCCTCTCTTTCCCTTTTCCTTTTTTCTTCAGTTCTGTGTCTTTCTGATTTGGAATGTGCTGTTTCCCATTCATGTCTACTGCTACTTTCCTTCAAGCGTGCATATTTATGCTCTCTGCTGTTGGAATTAGAAGGTGAAGTCCTTCCTTCTCGAGAGATATGCTCATCTGTTCCCCTGTCTCTCTTGCAGTCAATGTGTTTTACTTTTCTAGACTCTTCCACACGACATTTACGTGATTCATGAAGACTCTTTGAATGTTCATTCTTGGAGTGTGGACTGCTTCCCCTACCAGGCCTCCTTGGTTGTTCTTGGAGCTTTTCATTCAGTTTATTTTTTTGGCCAGCATGTTTTTCACCTTTATCATGTGTTTTAATGTCTTTTTTTAATACATTTTGTAATCTCTCATCAGCATACAATTCACCTCTTGTTTGAAATCTGTCTTTACCAGCTGTCTGTTTCTCCCAGGAAGAAACACCCCTTTCCACTCTTCTTTCCACACTTGGACTGCGTTTGAGTTTCATGGTCTGACTTTTTTGCTGCAAGTCATTTTTACTAGCCTTCTCTGAAAGGGTTTTCAGCTTCTGTTGAGGATCTGAATTCCCCTCTTCACTGTCACCATCATTTCCAGTGCTCTGATGTACTTCTCTTGTGTATTTGTTGACATTTCCCCTACTGTGCTGCTCACTGCTTTTAGTTTCTTTTCTTTCCTTTCTGCTATCCTTGCTGGAAGTCTGGTCATAGCTCAGTGCACACGTGTGAGTGCCATCACTGCAGAGCTCTTCAGGAGGGTACCTCAGCAAAAACGGAGTGCTCCTTTTTTCAGAGCCAGGCTTCCCACTGTCTGTGTTATGAGACGAGTAACTGTGGTATGCATCTTTTGAACAGTCACTTTTCATTCTATGCTCCATCTTCATATTGTCACCTGAATCGGAAGGTCTGAATTTGGAATCTTTTGTTTTAGTTGATGCTGGAAGGTATGTTCTGGTGAAAATACTTCGATGGTTGGGAAATTCCGATAGCCTGTTTATAAAAAGGAAAAAAGATATGTTTTTTGTAAGTTTATTTAAACATAACTAAAGCTGGACTGCAATGAATCCACGTATCCGTAAGAATTGTTAACGCTTTCTTTCATTTTCAATCTGAAAAAAAGCTGGCGATATAAAAAGACATTTAATAATTTCCATTAGCACAGAACAAAATAATGTAATTTATATACATATTTTCCAAAGGAGATTCATCCAAAGGAAAAAAATCGAGATACTGTATTGAGCCTAGTTAACAATTTCAATAATTCAAATTAGTGTTTCATTGTCCAGCAACAAAAAGAGCTTTCCCTCAGGAAAAAAAAAAAAAAAAAGTCATTCTTTACAGCATTAGTGATTTAAAGTAATTATAATTTAAAAATCATCAATAAGCAAATAAGCTACATTTGGGAGTTGTTGCAAGCTCCAGAAAACAAGTAGTACATTATGATAACAAAGCTTTATCAAGGCCACATGCTACTGCTGAGAAGTCATCATATTAAAAATAATTTTAAAAATCAAATTAAAAAGGGTACATGTAGCCTGTATGGCCTAAACTCCTACTCATCACTGACAGAATGCATCAGTTACCTCACTATTAGAACAAACAAACAAACAACCCCCCAAACCCACCACAACACAACAAACCCCAAAAACAACCAGACATTTTTCTACCATAGTCAACACAACATTTCATTAAAATACCATGATTAAAGACAAGGTCAACCTTCTTATATTCTCACCACTATATAAAAAGAATGATCGTGTCTAGTCCATGCAGAAAGAAACAGAAATAAAAGTCACACCAACAAATGATGGCAGCAAACCACTAAACGTCTGGCTGTGTTTTAGAGAGTCAAGGATGAAGTGGTCGCTACACAGACATTTGGATTTGGCCTGAAATTCTATGATGAATCAGCATACAGTTGTAAGGAATCAGTGCAAGTGTAAAATAATTCTGTATTTATCTCCAATACAAAATAGGGTTATTTTTGCTTTATAAAACTGAATACTTCCTATGGGTCAATATAGTAAGTTTAAATATGATATGAACACCTTATACAACTGGGCCTACTCCAAAAATGTGACACTGTAATGTGAACCGAATGTTGAACCCTAACAATGCTGCAGCTGTTATAATAGAAAACCCTCTCTTATATTTCTCCTTCATTTTGAATGATACTGATAAATTTTTGCTAAGCTTTAGGCTGGCTATTAAATATGTATACATGTGTAATTAACCTAATTGTATACAAGCTGTGTTTGTTTGGTTTTGTGGTTTTATAGTTGAGGGGTTTTTTTAAGATAAACACTAACAATTCCTTGAGAGACACTAACTTTGAAATAATCTTTACACATAGATGCATTGCTTAAGATAAGCTAATTTACTATAAACCATGCAGCAAAGGCATGTTTCTAAGATCTCAAAGTGACAATTTCCCCACAATTTTCCATAATGGATACCACCAAAATACCTAGATCAAACACCTTCTTCACAAACTTTCACCCCCATCAGATGGGATTGCAATGGAGTTTGTAAAGTATATAATGAGGTCAAATATTCAAAACAAAAAAGTATTTTTCAAACAATATAAAATTAAACTAATTTAAAATTCAGAATACTGCACTCAAAGGTGTGAAAATGACAGCTGTTGTGTGAAAGCTGATCAGCTGAAAGAATTACACATGTCAAAACCTCTTGACCTCCATCAGACTGTGCCTGGTAATTCTCTGTATTTAGCAAAGAAACCTGCATAGTTGATATGCTTGTAGCCTTTAGGACAGTAACGTCAAGTGAACCTTCTTTACAACACATTTTGGTGCAAGAAAATATCAAATGGTCAAAACAAAATACAAAAAAACCAACGCGTGACGCAAGTGACAAGGAGGTAACCTTGTGACAAGCTGGGGTCCTGAATCCTGAACCTCTGCTCTGGTTCCACATGAACCAGAAACCTTACTGTCAGCTATTCTCCCATCCATACTTTACTGTTTTCAACTCCTCCCAGTAACATCAGTGGTACAAGAAATAACCAAGAATTCTCTAGTTGTTATCCCCCACCACTGGAGACAGGGACTTCACATCTTGCCATGAAAACATATAATCTATTTATTTTCATTTGTTTTCTGAAAAGTTCCATGGAATTCATGTCTAAGGCCATAAACCAGACACAATTCAGCTTCAAAACTAGTAAGAAAATGCTTTCAAACATGCAGGATTATTAGATAACCCACAAGGAACAGTGGGTTATAAACAAACAAAAATTCATGCAAATGGTCACCATTAGGATTCCTTCTTGGTTACCTGAGTAGAAACCAAAGACCTCATCAGGCAAAGTAGATACTTATGTATTTCCTCTGATTGTACTGGTTCTAAACTACACAATTATTTACTAAGTAATGATTTTTTTCACTGATTTTTCTTAAAACACATACAAAAATTTCTAACAAGTATATAAACGTGATCAGACAAAAAGTATGTTTTCAGTTCTACTGTCTATTTGTACCTTTGATGCAGATGACTGATTTCTTCATCCTTACGGTTAATTTCCACTCTTGCTGTTTTGATAAGGGCTGAAATATTCTTTTTGAGAGCCTGGTTTTCATTCTGGAGAATGATATTCTATTTTAAATACATATAAAACAGACAGCAAGACAGAGAGAGACAGAAAAAACAAGAATTAGCATGGGTATCCAAACATGTAATGAAAAACAGTGCAAGACAAACACTAGAAAAATGTCCCATCACTGGCAAAGTGACAGTAAGACATATATAAACTCTTCTGAAAAAATCAGAATTCTTGAGATCGAAAGAAGTTGGATGTTTCGTTTTTTTTTTTTTTTGTAACACCACATTTACGCTCCTGTTTGTAGTCTTGGTAATTATTTCAAAAATTTCAAGCATACGATTTAGCAAAACTGAAATATGCCATAAAACGAGCTAAAAAATGATAATCCACCTCTTTGCTTCATTCTTTTACTCAATTCATTGCTTTCTTGGTCGCTGCATCAAATGAGAGATGTAGCTCTTAAGCACTTCCAGAGAAAGAGGGTAATTGTATTTCTTTCAAGGTATCGAAACCAAACTCTGGGTGCTCTATCATTCTAACATTTCTAGGTATGATATTCCAGAACCCTGTCAACCCTAGATATAGTCCCTTCTCTTGATAACTGTCCTCAGCAAAGCCTGCTCAGAAAGGCAGACAAGTTTTGCAGAAAACAACACCGAAGTGTCACATGGCAGCAGCTGCTTACCACTGCAAACCTTAGAACCTTTGGGAGTTATGTGTAATATGCAGTAGAGCACACCGCAGAATTGCCCCAAATAATCCAGCTCTACAGAATGGCACAGCAAGGGAACACCAGCTAAAGTCGAAGAGCAGTTCAGACTTATCAGAACGGCACTGTGCTCAAAGCAACACAGACATCCACTTCCAGTTCTAATGACAGCTCAGGTACCTTTACAGCCCCGTCCCTAGCGCATTAAAAAAACAAGAGTACTGGATACCTTTCTGCTAAGTACTCATTTGACGTGTTTACTTTCTAATTAAAAGGACAGAAGGCAGCTTTTAACGAAATAAAGTCTTACTGCACACAACACTCTGAAACAAATGAATTTACCTACTGATTTTGTCAGTAGGCTATCCCAACAACCATCCCAGGCAGACCAATCTCCTAGCATCTAAAGGGGTGCTTTGCAAACCATCCATACAATGGATCAGGTCTGGAAAGCGTAAGAAATTGCTTTCTCAAAGCAATATTCAATTTACGTTGCATGATCTTGACAACATTTCCCTTTGAACTACAATACCTGTGCCTGTATTTCTTTAAATTTCTTCATCAACTCTTTAATTTGCTGTTGACATTTTCCATATTCTGCCTGCAACTGTCAAAGAGAGAAAAATTCACAGCACAGAAGTGGACTTAATTATACAGAAGAGTTACTTCTCTAGATATGTAGTTAGTTAAAACACTAATGTATATTACAGACCTCTGTATTTTCCCCCAAAGAAACATATGAAAGCCATATTGAAACAAAAGGCTTCAATATGCTCCAGTTGGTATATAGGTCTCTAAAACAACACAAACACTCAGATAAAAGGAAATCTATGTGTGCTTGCCTCACAGTCATAGATTAAGAGTAACAGGAAATCATATTATTGTGAAATTAAACAATTACCAAGGAGCAGGAGTTCTGAGAGCCAAAGAGATGGGGACTCTCTTGTCAGATTTTAGGTAACACCAATCAGGTAAGGAAAAACACAACAAAAAGTTACTACAAACAAACTTGGACTGCAAAAATAGACTGCAAAGGACATGATCCTGCTGAGATCACAAAGTTAAGTAAAATAAATTTGGCATGAGCTCTTCTTTAAAGGCAGACAGTGACAAAGCTTTCACAGGAGAACGGACAACTTCCATTCAAACAAACAGTCAACAACTTTCAAACTTGCAAAGTGACATTTTCCTCACTCAATGGAGTCCTGGAGGTTTACCTCCTGCTCCTTCTAAGATCTATGGATGTCCGTCCCTTTTACACCATTTAAATGGGTCTTACAGGCCAGGATTTGTGATGCTACTTAAGTGAGTGTTGTCTTGATTTGCTAGAAGCAGTTACCTACTGCATGGCCACCTTCAGTCTCAAGGACAGAATTGAACAACACGTAAGACAGGTCATGGATTTATCTGCTTTACTCTGGTAGAATTTGTTGGGAGAAATCACAGTACTTTTTCCCATAACAAAGCTGATACATGAACCGCATGAGAAGGATGAGGAACGGAAACAGATCATGTCACAGAGTGACAGATTCCCTTATTCAGATGAACTTCTTGTCCTAAGAGTTTATTAGCACACTCCTGTTTTTACTAATTTAAAACTAGCCTATTTTTCCAACAATGTGAGCACGCTGACAATATCTTCTACACTTTACCTTTTACACAAGAAAATTTGGAACAAACCCCCCCCAAAACACCAGAAATTTTTTTCCATATTAATACCTACCTCGTCATAGGATGCTTTCTTTGCAGTCCCTTCTTCAATTAATATCTCATCAAATAAATTTAAGCTGCTTCTAGATGGTGTAGAATTGGGAGCAAAATTCTCTATATAAAGAAAAGCAATTACATAAGGAAAAAGGTATTTTTCTAGCCATGTTGCATTGTGTACTCTGTTCTATACTGTCTGTGCATTTTGGCTTTACTTCTTGTACTTACAGCGTAACAACAAACAAAATAAAAAATTATTACATGCTCGTGACATATGATTTTGCAATAAGGTACAGAGATTTCTTGAAATAGCTGTCTGTAACTGAAATGAAAGTGAAATGAAAAGAAAACCCAAACAACCAAGACCAGCTGACAAGCCAACACCGAAATTATTTAGATGACAGTGCTTTTTCCTCAAATCGGCCTGGGTGCTCTGTTCACCAAATACACTTAACTGACAGGACCTGGCTTATGACACCTCTGAAATACAGATCCATTTGCAGACAAATAAATGAAGTCAGCTATCAAAGCTGTGCTTCCATCCTGTGGACAACACCATAATGCAAAAAGTATTATTAACACAATGCAAATGGATGTACAAATAACATCTTATCTGTACAGAGCAAAGATCTCACCAGTCCTCTCTTCAAATTTAAAGAAACAAGATCCCTCAAAACTGGACTACATGAAATGTTTTCATTGCATTGTTATTCCTCCTTGTATCTTTGATGTTTACTGAACAATGCATCTCCGTATGTGAAATAGAACTTAAGAAAAACAAAATGCAAAGTGAGAAAAAAGATTGATAGATGCTTTACGTCTGTAGGATATAGTACAGTCCTTCCATGGTCTTACAGCAGTAAGATCAGGAGAGAAATAATTGCTTAAATACCAGAAACAGCACTTCATTAAATGATACACTAAGGCTCACAAAAGATAACATGTGCTGGATCTCTTTATTTCTCACCTTCGA
Source organism: Callaeas wilsoni (assembly GCA_013398955.1). Taxonomy (NCBI): domain Eukaryota; kingdom Metazoa; phylum Chordata; class Aves; order Passeriformes; family Callaeidae; genus Callaeas; species Callaeas wilsoni. The sequence continues at coordinate 26,064 of VWPU01005571.1, forward strand.
AGAAGTTAAGAGAGGAAATTAATTTACATTAGCATGTTTAATTATTTAGAAAGTAACTAAAGGTTAAAAAGATCTCCTGAATATACTGTATCACACAGAAAGTATGTTTTGGATCTCTCACTGGGGATTTAGTGATCAGTGACCGTTGGATCTGGTCCTGAAGCTTACAAAAACACTAAATTAAGGTGTTTTTTCCAAGGTAAAATGCCCTATATGAAGGCACAGATAAAATAGCTAAGGTTTCTCTGCACCCCTTTACATGTCCAAGTCTCTTCAAATAGCCAATATCAGAGGAAAACTGTCTTTCATTCATGCAGCTAATAGATTTAGTAATTCTCTGCTGCATTTATACACCCTTACATACATGTCTTTAATTTAAACAAGTTGCTCACTGAAACACAGGTTACACCAGCTAAATGTAAACTTCAAAGTAAATATTGTTTTACTTGAAATCAATCTAAGAAGCAGAGACTCTATAATGTTCCAAGCCAAGCAGTGAGACAAAATTAACCTACCAGAAACTGACAAACTGCTGTCCAAGCCATCATAAATATCCACCGAGCTCTCATCTCCTTCCCTGAAGGGGGAAGCTTCAACTAAAGCAATTATGGGAAAAAAAAAAAAGGCCAAAGTAATCATTTAGTAAAATGCAAACTCTACCTTTCCCATAAAGTAAGCGCAGCTGTGATCCCATACCAGTAGAAAATAGTAGAAGCAATAGTACAGACCAGTAAAAGATGGGAATTTTATCCAGCAAACTACTGCTACTGTAGAGAAAAGATCTTTAGTCACCAGGGAGCAAAGACAGTCTTGTACGATCAGTTTGTAAATACCACAAAAACTGTGCACAAAGCAAATTATATGGCAAATAGATTTTAAAGTGATAAATTAAGTAAACTTGAGCTAACTTCGAAACTGTTTTCTAGAATACACTGAATACAAAACTTACACAACTCAAAACCAAAAAGAAAAGATTTGGTACAATAAAACTACAACTGTTAAAAGATTTCTTGCTAAAAAGAAAGTATTGTAGGAATCTGTATCATAATACAATTTGCTTTAGTATTGCCATCTACTCACACACTAACTGGTTCTGTAAACGTATTTTAATCTAAATCTCCTCAGTCTCTCTTCATGTCTTTTTCCAATGCCTCTTATCACTCTGGTCTCCTCTATGTGAACCTCTCCAGTTCTGCAACAAATATTATTTCTATAAAGAAAAAACATCAATATCCACAGTCCTTCTGAGGCTGGGAATCTCCCAAATATGTGTCAAGTCAACCAACTGTGAAGCTGGAAATAAAGAGTACCTTAATTATGGGTACTGTGGCAGATGATAGCACATTGGCTCTTACAAACAGCAAACAAAGGAGCAGGGCCCCTAACTGTTCAAACGCAAGCTTCATCAAAATACAGCTGAAGGTTAAATTATACACCATGAAAGACAGGGGAGAGACCAGTTCTGGGCATCCTCTCAAAACATTCCAGAAATCCAAAGTACACAGGTATGGTTTTAAATACAAACTTACTAACAGGATATGGCTTGCATGATATTGTGCCACGGCCACTTAACTACATTTGAAGCTCATCGGTATTTGTCATATCTTCAAATTTGTCTTCTAAGTTATTTTTGGACCTATGTATTTGCATAAGACTGCTTGCATTAATTCCCCACATCCCAGAAAGTAATCTAACACTTCTTACCACTATAGCGGATATCATACAGTCCCAGTCCATCCTCATCCGCTGCCATGATACAAACTCCCTATAGCTTCCCCATCTACAAGTAAAATATCAGAGCAAAGAGAACCAATTAATTGACAATTTCAGAACAGCAACATAAAGCAGCATCATCTTGAAGTATGTCAATTATACCTGAGCTACCTATGGCCCTTGTTCTTCAATAAAATCCAGCACTAGAACGACAAAACTCTTGGATCCAAGGTAACAAAATGAGCTTTCAAGAAATGTAAGAAACTATCTGTTACTTGAATAAGCATCCTGAGGATCTTTAGCTGTCACTTATAGATCCTATAAAGAAATTTTGATATGAAAATTAGCACTGCATTCTATGAACAGGTTATCTGAACGTGCATGTTACCCAGTTAAAAAAACTGATTTGATAATTCTGACTTCTTCCCTACTGACCACTTAAGAGCAACTTCCCCTTGTCTGATACCACCAGTCAAACCGGTACCGAGCGGGGGGGCTGGCAGGGAGGGAAGGCACAGGCACCGAGCAGCACTGAGCAGCCCCCAGCCCGTTGAGAGGCAGCGGCCCTTCCTCACTCCCCGGGCCTCGCCCTCCCTGCACAAGCGGGAAGGGGCTCCCGCTCGCCCCAATTCCTGCCACGGCGGAAGAGCTCGGAACCTCTCGGGCGTCAGGTCAGGAGCACCCCGGGTCGCGGCTCCCACAGCCGCCGGCGGCCCGGGGCGGGCAGGCTGTGCGCGGGGGGTGCCGTGCCGGCGGTGCCGGGGGCGCGGTGC
>VWPU01005572.1:0-20717 GCA_013398955.1 Callaeas wilsoni
GCCGGCCGGGGGCGGGCGGGGTGTCCATGGCGGCGGCGCTCGGTTCGCGCTGTTCGGCCGTGACTCACCGTCCGCTTCTGCCCGCGCCGCGCACGGCGGAGCCCGGGCACGGCGGAGCCCCGGCAGCGGCGGCGCGGTCCCGCATACACCTGAGCGGCCGGCGGGAACGTCAGAGTTCTTGTCCGTCTCACCCCGCGCCTGTCGCGGCCCGGCCCACTCCGCTCCGTGACTCCATGTCGCACCGACGAGCCCCGCTCCTCTGTCCTTCCCAGATCCCCGCGCCGAGCCGGGCAGCCCAAAGCCTCCGGGGAGAAACCCCGCACGCCCCATTGAGACTTGCCCGGGACTCGCTGCCGCCCCGTCCCCCGGCAGCCTCCGCCAGCCGGGATTCCCTCAGCCTCCGCCCCGCTCCCCGCGCCGCCCTGCCCGGACCCCGCCGAGCGCCGGTGCCGCGCTCGGCACGGCCCGCGGTGCGGGGTCTGGGCCGGAACGGCCTCGGGGGTCGGGATGGGGCCGCATCCCGCCCTCAGCCGACCCTCAGGCGGCGCCGCCATCTTGGCAGGGCGCGGGCGCCGCCGCAGCGCAGGAAATGGAGGACGCGGGGCCGTGAGGGCTCCCGGGGCCGTGAGGGCTCCCGGGGCTCCGCAGCGCTCAGGGCTCCGCTCGAGAGCCGCGCGGGCCTTCCACGCGCGACAGCCGAGAGGCTGCAGGGGAAGGAAGTTTTTTTGAGTTGCCGAACAGAATTTGCTCTCAGCCGTTGCGCGTCCCGCAAAGCTGAGAAGTAATGTTACCGCTTAGTTCAGCGTTCTGAGGATGTGTACATAAATCTTCTGCCTGGGAACTTTGTAAATTAATTAGTGGCCAGTCACTGCCCCAAACTGCACTCCTACGTGGACAGCGCAGGAAGTACAACACACCAGCGTTACCCACAATTAGTTGTCATCCTTTTGTTTAAATGCCTTTCCCTTCCTGCTCATCAGGTACAAGAAACCCCCACCGAGCCCCCGGGCTCAGGAATAAAGTGTGGGGCTGATCGTGGAGACACTTTGGATTGACCTTTCCTCAAGCTGTAAATCTAATATTATAGCACTGTTAAGTTTCTTTAATTAGACTATGAGTAACAACGTGTGTCTTTTCCCCCCTGTTAAGTGCAGCTCATTTAAGATGGACTTGGGTTTATTTGTGTTTTGAGTGCTGTGTTTGCATGTCTCTGTGGTGTGGTTTATAATATGCTGTATTTTCCACAGAACTAAACCCATCCCGAGTTGTGAAAAGGGGATGAGCCTCTGAGTAAAACACGAGCGTCGCCAATGGGCTTTGAACTCGTAATAACATTTTCCACAATAATAGCATTTCTGCCCATTAATGAGTTTTTAAATCTCTACTGTCATAGTCCTAGTCTAGCATAATTTTCATGGCCTTTGGTTGCCTTGGATACATTACAATCCTGTTCACAAGTAGTCCCACTCACTGTTTCAATCAATTACTGCTGTTTTCAGGTGATAAAGGGAAGAAAAATAGCGTATGGAGCTAAGGAAGTGCTCAGAGCTTATAAATCATCATTTTTTTTCACTGCACAAAAAAAACCCAACTAACCAACAGACCAATGTCATTTGCAAAGGCTGCAGAAACAAAATCATAGATCCTCATTTTTTTCATCAAATCTTTACTTTTTCTAAAGTAGTAAAACCTGGCTTCTCTCTGAGTCTTTGCAATAGGACTCAGGAATTTCAGACCAACAAACTTTAATATAAATGTAATAAAACTTTTCTAACTTCTTCTTGTGTTTTGCTGGTTGTATTTCTGGAACTGTCCCTGAGGCCAGGAAACTCCAAGCTTAATCTTGATGGGACCTGGAGACTTACTGTCATAAAAAGTTTTTGTGACTGATACAGCTGATAAGTTGCCCTGAGCAAATCAAAACTCTTTATCTAAAAGAACTTCAGGTCATACCCTGGACTCTCCCTTGGTGGAAGTGGAACCAGGGTGCAACTGTGAGTGAAAATGCTTTACTCAAGAAGTGTTACTGCTGGTGACACATCAATTAATCATCCTCTCTAAGTGTACTGCCTCACATTCAGCTCGTGTTCTTATGATACAGGATATTTTTAGCTATTTTTCATTATAATGGAGGAAATTTTCCCGCAACGGATAGTAAGAGAGGCTTCCAACAGCACTTAGTTTGTGTACTTGCCTCAAGAATTAATTTGGCTTGTTGTATCTTCATAAAACTTGTAATTCCTGTTTTGCAAGTTTCTCTTTGATATTTCGGCAAAGGATAGTCTTGCAGTTAGAGAACAAAAGTGAGGAGCACGACATCTATTCCTGGCTCAGTTAGGACTTCCTAGAGAAAACAAAGGAGACAGAAAACAAGGTGCAAGTACAAAGTCTTTGTGTTTCTTGCACACAAGGAAAATACAATTTTAGGTCAGGTCCAGTGTCTGCCCCAAAAATCCCAAGGCTCAGAGCGATTTGCGAACAGCTGTGCTCAGAGGAGCCCCAGTGCAGTCCCAGCTGAAGGTAATCTGTTGTTTCAGCAATATATCTTTCCTAACACAAACAGTTCTTAGAAGCGCCGGACGAAAAGCCAAATAATTTTAAGACCAAATAAAGCAACAAATCACATTTTGCGACCCATGTCGATGCGTTGTTTTCCTCGGAGTGGTTGGAGCTGTGGGGAGAGAACTGTTCCAGTTGCAGGGTGGTTGTCATCGCCTCCCAGCCACCGATTTCCACTGTTAAAGCAAACCTTTACTGCATTTCGGAGGTGGGATTTTTCAAAACCGAGGAGGCCTCAAATAAATGCTATGGATTGTTAGCTTTCATTCGGAAGGGAAACTGCTTCTGGCGTATGGCTGAGCTGAAAACACCTCGGCAGCACCTGGATGCTGTGCCCCGGCCTCCGCAGCAAGTGGAATTCCAGGGGTCTAAGAGTCTGCGGGCGGATCTGTGGATTTATTTCTTTAGGAAAGTCACACTCAACCTGCTGTGGGACAGAGGGCTGATAAACCCCCAGTGAAATCAGCTGCTGTGCTGGGAAAGGAGAGACTGACTCTGGGTGACCCTTGGCTGTGTCAGTGACACTTTGGGGAGCGCCAGGGGTGATCTCAAGAGACTTTTGAAATGTAGAAGGCACATATTCCCTATATTCCCTGGATGATGCAACAGACAGCAGGAAACTTCTGCCTGCTTCTTTTATAAAATATTTGTATTTGAATTCACGCTTCATGGCTGAATTATTTCATAGGCTTATATATATATATGTATTTTTAATTTTGACAGCGTGTCTATGCTAAATTAGCTATATAGAGTCTTCTAGGGCAAAATGAGTCTGGTTGAAAAGAAGCAATCATACTGACTGATTCCAGATGCTTAGTCCATTTTGATTTGTTATAATTAGGTGATGAGATTTCCAATAATTACTTATTTAGTGTATGTAATAGTACGAGAGTGATGAGTTAGCTCATGACCGTTGCACAGATAGCCACATTTAGAATCAGGCAAAAAGAACTTCCTTTTCTAACTAAGAGCTGCAGCTACACAATCATCCCTCTATCTCTCTAAAGAGATTGAAAGGAGTTGTTCAGGAAGTCCTGTGGAATAAAGAGCCCCAGCTTACATGGTACAAGGGGGGCCTTCGAGACGCAGTGCCTGGAGCAGCAGATTGGTGTCCCAGGAGAACGGGAAGGTGAAACTGCAGCTGAAGTCACCATGAGGCCATCCCCAACGTAACCAGCGTGGCACAGGCTGAGAAAATGTCTCAGTAAAATATCCTCTAAAGCATATTCTGTGACACGGAAAGAACACGCAAACCTCCTTGCGCTGTTCCGTTATTTTTAAGACAACCTGTGGAATAATCAGCTGGGTGCCAGCTGCTCGCTGTACTTTAATATTTTATACTGTGTCCACCTTCCAGGTGTCATTTCCTTCGGTCACAGGCGCAGTTCAGCACGGAGCCCAACGCTATGGCTGTTAAGCTGGCCACAGTGTTCAGAATCACAGCAGCATTTGATGGTGTGTGTGCCACTGCAAAGCCCTCTGCAGCAGGATGGCTCTGAGACCGCACACACTCCAAATATTTTAGGATAACCTCGGTCACCTGGAGTGCCAGAGGCTCTGTGCCGTGGGAACAGCAGAGATGTTTACGTGCGCAGTGTTGATGGAGTTCTGGTGTCCCTCTAAAACGGGAGATTCGACTAAAGGGGCAGATTTGGTCATTCTGCTGCTGCTATTTTTGAGCGGTGCCCTGGGGTTATCCGGGACAATGTGGAGCCCCGGTCAGGAGGTGCCTGGATTGTCCCCAGAGTGCTGCGGCTGCTGGCTCTGTTATCAGCTGTCTGGCCTCAGGCATCTGCCGCAGTCAATCTGCAGCCCCGGCTCCTCCCTTGCTCCAAATGCTTTTCGCACTTCTCCCAGCCACTTACACAAGCGATTCCAAGGTTTGAGTTTTACTGACGAGGAATCGGTGACCAAAAACCTCTATTCAGTGTTTATTGCAAATGCAATAAAAAAAAATCAATTATTAATTTCACATGATTGGACTCGATGAGCCCAGGCATTCCATGACGTTGATGATACCAGTTGAATGTTTGTGCCATTCTGTTTACCCTGACAGGGCATCTCCTGATCTGTGACTCCAGGGGAGGATCAGATCCCACAATTAAACCTTCTCCTTGCTGGACAGTCCTACTGGGCTGGGTCAAGTGGATTTTGGAGCCTCCACCTGAGATCCGTAACCAGCCCACGTGGTATCAGTGTCTGACATCGAGCGACCGCACCTGGACACCAATGTTGAGGGGCCATCCCCTCGTGACTGTTCCAGTTAACTTGGGAAGGAGAGTCTTGGGAAAAAAATAGCGTGTCAAAAGGGCAGTGGCAGAGCAGAGACATCCAGGTGCTGGAACAGCTTTCCCAAGTTTTCCAGAGGCAGCTGGAAGCAGAGGAAACGGACTGGTCGAGGCTGACCTGACTGAAGGGAGTACGGCAGCAAAGCTGCCTCGTCCTCTCGCACTGCCACGGCTCCCAGCAGCAGGTTCCTAACCTAGTTTGGATGCAGCAATCCTCAGCTGGGATCCAACACTGAAATGAGCTCTTCATCTGTACTTGACCGGGCTCCAAGTGATTTCAGTAAGAGGAGGCTGAGTCAGGACTTGGCTATAGGTGGATCAGAGCCTTTGCAGTGTTTATTTATTAAATATATCCCATCTGGTGTCCTGTTTGCCGTCTGCCAAAGCAAAAGGGATTAAAACCTTGCCCCCCCAACATCTCATTACTGAAATAATGAGAAGAACTTTTTTTTCCGTCTACATTATTCCTGGAATAAGCTGTCAAGCAAGCAGTTGAGTTGTTGCACCTTACCACAACCCTTGCCAAGAAAGATTTAGCAGCATGATAATTTAATGGAAAATATTGTAGCCGCATTCCTTTCAGACATAAATTCTCTGCAGAAAGACAGATATCTAATGGGAAAAAAAATTGTGTTAATACTATGGTGATTTATCTGCTTTATTGTTTTTTCCAGTGAGGTGTTTTACCCAAAATAGTGCAGAGGAAATAGGGGAGTGAGCTGTTATCCTACCTTGAGTTGAAATGCGGACATAAACCTGACAGCATCCTTTCAGCTGCATTAAATAATACATAAAAGTACAAAAATAATTGGCAGAAATACTCTTTTAAAAGAGATGTTCACCTAAAGCTGTGCAAAGCCATGTTAGGGATATGCCTGTCAGGAAGGAGCACTGGGAATAACTCACAGGAGAGGAGAAATTACCTAAGAAATGTAAGCATTACCAACAACAAAAAGATAACTGAATTCCATGGTAATTTCCACTAAGCAACAAATGAAAACAATTGGGCTCTACCAACAGACGTGACAAACAGTTCTGTAGTTCCTAGAATATTTGTATGTGCTAAAAATAAGCGTGGCTCACTTTGACTGCATGAGAAACTACAAGCTGAGCATGAGTAAAAGGTCATAAAAAGGATAAAAAGGTGCTGGCTTGGAGGTAGAAAAGCATAGGAACAGGTGTATCACAATTCACAGTTGTGACAAAGGTGTGTGCGTGTGACATATGCTGTTAATAGAGTGGCTTTAATTCTGTTACAGGCTCAAAGCTGGAGCACTAATGCAGCTGAGGCAGTTTTAAAGGTTAAAAACCCCCCGGATACTTTGGGGCTCCCCAGGAGTGCAGACATACTGTGTTTGGAATTGTAAAGGTGAAAATGTACAGGTAAAAACTCCTCTAAGCTGCTCTGACTTCTACTCTTTCATGTCAATTCCATACAAATTAAATAGAAATGAAACAATTTTCTCCTCACAATTGTGCCATCATACAATTTTTCAATGCTAAATTTACAGATCTAATTGTTTGATTCAGCCAAATACAAAAAATCCTCAGCCTCAATGCAAACTATTGGTAAGTGACAACATCCTAAACACACAAAGCAGCTTTTTATCCTCAGTTCACTCAGCTGGGTCCTGCTCTTCTCCTATTGGGATGTTCTTGAGTTGTTCCAAGGATTTCAGTCCCAGAAATACAAATGGACATTGCAAAACCATACTGAGGTCCTGGGGATTCACTGGTTTAAGCCAGACTTTTACTTGGGAAGGAACTATCTCAATTTCCTAGGCTTCTCCTCATTAACATATGTAAAGTTTAACTTAGTGAACAGCTACCAAAGTCTTGAGTTTCAGGAAAGGATTTATTCATGAGCACATATGGCCTGCTATATAAATGCAGAGTTCATCATTCATAAAAGGTGTGATCTTCTCTGTATAAATAAATAATTTTCTTCTGTTTTCCAGCTTTTTGGATTGATTATTTATAAAATCTTGTGCTGCATTCTTAGGGAATCTAGGAATAGCTCTTTCTGGAACATACACTTAACACTTTCACATAAACTCTTCTCTGATGTGAGTGCAGGAGGGGCTTCCATTCAGCATTTGGCCTTTCAGGGTACCAGGATTTGCCAGTGCTCTGTCATCTTGCAGGTCCTCCCTTCTCGTGCTAAATACCCCCAGTTCTGCTGCTCAGTGTGAGGAGTGGCTATGTCTATTTTGTAACCCTGTACACAGCAGGTTTTGCTCCCCCCTGACTTTTTTATTATTTCCCAAGTGATCTCTGGCGTGGCTGGAAACCCCACTGACATGTTTTTCCAGACTTCGGAATTCCAGAGAGTGCAAAACTCTTGTGCCAGGTGTTGCACGTGGGCTGTGATCTGTGCCTAAACCCCCGCCTGGCTTCTGCCATGTCCCAACAGGACAAGGTCTCACTGCTCCTTGCCTTCAGAGAACAGGCTCATAAAGGAAAAACACCACTGTTAAAATGACAGGCTTGAGCACTGTGACAGCCCAGACTGGCAGAGGCCAACAATTAAAAGGAAAGATGTTCCTTCCTGCGTGTTGTGTAGCTTGACCAAGCTGCGTTATAAGGGACAAAGTCACTGCCCAGCCTGCTCAAGCACGGCCAGGGCAGGGAAACGTGCCCAATTAAAAGGGATATGTGCTTGGAGGAGAGCAGGAACAGCTCTGCCTGAAGCAGTGGCTTAAATACTTGATGACTTCTTAATACAAAATAGCGATTTTTGGAGATCTTAAGGACTGTTGGAGGAGTCAGAGCAAATCCAAGTCCTTTGGCACATGAGGAAATGCTGTTTGAATTACTCCACACGTGAGCAACGAGGCTTCACTTTTAAAGGCACTTTTTCCCCAGTGCTTCATGATTATTTGACCAATTTTACACCACCTTCGGTGTGGAATCAAGGAATCGTGGAATGATTTAGGTTGGGAAAAGGCCTTCAAGATCATGGAGTCCAACCATTACCCCTGCACTGCCAAGGCCACCAGTGCCCCACGTGCCACGTCCCCAGGAGGAGATAAACGGGGTGTGGTGTGTTTGCAGAGTTTATCAAACTGTGTGTACGGCCTTCAGAGCTGCAGCCACTGGGCTTTCAAGGCATCCCTAATTCCAGGTCGATGGTACAACATCTATTTTATAGGGCTGCTTTGGGATTTATGTAAACACCATAAAAGCAGATAGAGTCATCTAAGAGAAGGTGGCATTTGGTTCCAGCATTTGCTATTCAATAAAATGGAGTAAAAAGCCTGTCATTGCTCAGAAGTATGGCTTGTTTTTCCTCACCGGCATCCTATTTTGATAATATATTATAGTAATTAAATATGCAATAACTCATCTGAGACTCATATTATTAATATTATCACCGGCTTTAACGGGCACGCTTCATATTAAAGTCTTCTTTTAAAAATTCTTCCTTTAAGACTCAGGCAGCTGGAAGTCTAGTCATCATTATATCATAAATATCTGTCTCCAAGGTTAGTCACGCTAATGAAAGGAGTCATCTACAAGGAGGTTTTATGCATGGGAGCCTGAAAATGGCACAATACTGGTATCTAGCAAAAGATAAGGAAAAGGAGGTTGTATGTGAAATTAGGAGAAAAATCATCTGTCCCTGAAAACTGAAGAATAAAAATAATTATTTGGGGGTTTTTTTTCTTTGTAGAAGGAGGATGTTATTTTTCAGGAATTATCACTTGTTTTTGTCTTCAATGTACACCAGGGTAAAACACACTATCTGCTCTGGCCGTGGTTATTTTCCTGGAAGCAGCTCTCAGTCAGCTTCAAACTGGGAAAAGCGATAGAAGCAACAACAAATGGAAAGTACCTCAAGAATGTATTTTCATATTTGGAGTTGGGAATGACCTTGGGTGTCGGCTGATCCCTCTATTGTTCCCGAGGCGCACGCAGTGAGTAAGGCTGACACGGGAGCATTGGGAAACAAACGCCCTCGTTAGCCAGCCTGCCGAGCAGGTTTGTGGGCACGGAACTGCTGCCAAAGCTCGGGGTGTTCTGGAAACGGAGCCGCGAGGTGCGGGGGCTGTGCAGCGGGGTGGCTCTGCTGCCTCAGCGGGGCTGACGGCCGGGATGCCCCAGCACCGGCACGCTGCAGCCGAGGGGCTGCGCTCCCCGAAGGGAACCGTGCCGCCGCGTCCGGGAGGCTTTTCAGCCTGAAAGAAGAACTTAATCAAACAGCTCGCTGCTCCTCACCTGCTGGCCACGGGCATCTCTTCCCCTGTTCAGGTATAGAGGGAATGTCTGAGCCCACGCCAGTCCATTTTCATTTAATGGTGTGGATGCTGAAATGCTGTGAGCAGGGAAATTTTCTCTTCTTGCATTCATTCTGTGAGAACTTTTCCTTTGCTGTGTAAGCTATGTAAACAATAGATAGGGTTTTTGTAAATAGCATTCAGATCTGGTATCTTCTGACCTTGTGTACATTATATTAGGAAAAAACATTTCTAAGTGGGTGTCTGAGACTTTGACCAATCACCCTAGGAGAAGTGTGAACACTGCTCAATTGCTTTGTGGAACTAGAATATATAAATGGTACTGTAAATTTAATAAATAATTCATTCCTCCCTCTGGACTCCTGCCTCACTGCATCTCTGAACCCCTGCTTAGAAACCCACATAATGGAATGGAACCTCCTGCTACAAAGGCAGGAAAGGGGCTTTGGGCCAGTCCATCAGTGCTGGTGAATGGAATTGTTAATTCTTCCTCATACCTGAGCGCTGCTACACCTGCAGAGTGCTGGTGATGCATGTGAATTCCTAGACAAAACTCGTCCAGAAAATGCAGTTAGGAGAATGCATTAGAACGCACTCCAAAACTGGGACACGCTAGGGTTAAGTTTGTTTTTACAACCCTAATTTGGGAATTTTGTGGACAGAATTACGACAGCCTTCAGTGAAATAGTTCAGTGCTGCCCTTTCCCTGCCTCCTTGCAGTCAGTCGGGGTTGCTTACTAATGGAACGTTCACCTTGTTGGGAAGGCTGGGAGATGCACAAGGAGACTGCAGGAAAGGGAAAGGACAATTTCATGGCTCAGAGAACCGAACCTCGTCCGGGGTAACTGAATTCTCTCCTTGTCTGTGTGACAGATCTCCGGCGTGGTGCCGCACAGGTCACAGAACCTTTTCCCAGGTCTACGTGCTTCATTTCCAAAGGCTCTGTATATGAGACATTCAGGACTGAGGAATGACCAGAACTGTAGGCAAGTCCTAACCCTGAAGCACAAGAGTTATCAAAAAAAAGGTCACAGGAACATCTTCTGAGCCAAGACTCATCCTTCAAAATCGCTGAAATCAGTTTTTTTTCGGTCGTCTCAATGTTAACTGAGTGTGTGTCTCACCAGGTGGGGGGACACATTCATCTTAAAAAATGTATGAAAATTATTAAAATTTGGGAGACTCCCAAGCAACCCACCCCAGAGCCTTCCAGAGGAAAGCACTGGTAAATAATCCATAGTACTCTGTCAGTCTTTGGACTGCCTCTAGAGACAGGGGAGCCAGTGGGAGAGATGGCGCTGAGAAAAACAGGAAAACAGGAAAACTTCTGCCTTTCCAGTTTTAAAAAGTGGGACACTGATACAGCACAGGCTGAACAAGGGGGTTTTAGGGAGTGTAACAAACCTGTCACAGCAGTGTCTCCGTGCTGATCATTCCTTTGAAACGGGGGCTGTCCAGTGCGTTTCTGCCAGGACAGATCCTAAAAACCCTTTGGATGCGTGTCCTGCAGCCACAGGCAGTGTTCAGCTTTGTACCTGCCACCGTCAGATCCCAGCGTCCTGGTGTCTAACTCTAAATTCTGCCCAGGCCTTTGACATTCCAGGAGGTGGAGGGCAGCCGTGCCAAGCCCCGGGCACGCTCAGCTCTGGGTGATGGCTCCGCCCGGGGCATCCCCGGCAGTGCCAGGTGTGACCCTGCCCTGGGCAGCCCGCCCTGCTCGGGGACATCCCCACGCACTGGTGGGTGTCCCTCCTGCTCCTCCCCACCTCCACCTGCCTGGAAGCTGGGTCTGAGCACGCTGAGCTGACGGCAGCAGCGGCTTCGGCTGCCCTGAGAGGTGCTAGAGCCCAGGAGACCCACCTGGAGCGGGCAGGGGGGACCGGTGTTCACAGCCACGAGTGCCCCGCGCACCTCCAGCTGTCCGCTCTGCTGTAGGGTTATAGATATATATTATAATATTGGCTTTCATGTTCAATGTGTAATGTTAAAATGGTTTCACTATAAGAATATGACTGTAGTTTGTTCTGTTAATAGGGGAAGTAGTTATACAATCCATCCTTGAGTGGAAGGAATTCGGGTAGATATGATACAAGAAAGTTCGAGGGGGGTTAAGGAATGATCCATCCAGAGCCCCTTGGTATCGCTGGTGCTTGTCAGAAGCAGGATGGGAGGATGTGGATTGATTGTAAAAAGGAGAGTGATCTGACCTGGTCCCTGCTCCCCAAAACCCCTGAACCGGCGGGAGCTGGGTTCATAGCACAGGCCGAATCCAAGAGCCTAAAGAGCATGCGTGACAAGGAAAGGTAAAAAGTTCAACTGAGAGGAAGACCCCGGCCCCTGAGAGGAAGACTTTTCTTCATCCCTGAAGACCCCGGCCCACGACCACCAGGATGCACTGCGCATGCGCAAATAACCTAAATAACCTTTGAGTTTATTATAATACGAAGCGGGGAGAGGTCATGAATATGTATAGGCGCATTGGGAAGTCTAATGCATATGGAATACTTTAAAGGATAAATACAGAGATAAGTGCTGCGGTGCCGCTGGTAGGACAGACACTGCCTGGCCGCCCGGCGCCGTAACTTTCCCTTTATTGTCTTGTCCCTTATTGTCCCTTTATTAAAAACTTTTAAATCCTAACAAGATAGAAAAGTGCGTTTTTCACATGTAGGGAGCTCACAGCCTGCAAAACGCCCAAGTTTTGCTTTGTTCCCCTTTCTCTTTAAAGAATAACTTGATAGAAAAATGACTCCCAGGTAATTATTGTAGAGTGCTTGGAGACTGATCACATGAATGGCAAGTCAGTGATTTCTGTCTCTGTATTGCAGTACAAGTGGAAACACAGACTCCTTGGAAATACTAAACTTGTCAAAACCAAATCTGAACCTCCTGGTTTGTTTTTCTATTTGACATCCCTCTTTCCGGGTTTTACACAGAAACCCAGGGAAAAAATACTTATGGAAAAAGGGTGAGTGAAAACTGATAACAGGTGTTAAGCAGAGCCAGGGGAATCCCTCTGTACAAACCAGCTGACCTCCCATTATGTTTCTGAGAACAAGACCCCTGTCCATATGTCATGCCCTTATTTTTTATGTGTTGTCTCTGAAAATAAGCAATTTATTTCTAAAATACTAGAAAACAGGATACTGAGATAAAGACTTTCTTTAGCCACTCACTGGCTTCCCCGTCTCAAGTAAATTTAAACAAACTAAAATCACACCCAGTTTGAGGAGTAACTTTAGAGAGTTCTCCTAAAATGCAATCCAGCTTATTTTCATTATCATATTCTAGAACGCCACTGGTCTAACCAGGCCAACATTTTGCACTTGCATTTGGGAGTGTGACTGGATCAGGGGAGTAATTCTATATTTGAACAGTGACCAGGCAGAACCCCGTGGTACATGATGTGACAGTGGTCCATGCAGGATGAAATCCAGAAAGTGCAAGGGCCCTTTTCACCCCGTTCCTACCATGGGGAACGGGATGTGTGAATTCCAACAGATCTGATTTCAAGTGAACTCCGTATTTATACTCCTGCTGCTCATCTGTTCCACCAAGAAAAGATCATCCGAAAAATGTGATCCCTGTTAATAGTAGCTAAAAGGCTCATTCAGCTCATCAAGTGAAGCAAGCAGAAAGCTCCTGGCAGGAGCAGCAGCTGTATGCCTGACCTTTCCCCATTCCCCCTTTTCCCTCTCCGCACTCAGGACCAGGCTCAGGCATTCCTGGAGCCGTGTATTTGGAAAAAGAGAGCTATTTTTACTCACCCTGTGGTTTCTCAGCAGAGAGGTCTTTAGGAATATTTCCTTTCACGTCAATCCCTTTAAACATTTTACAGAGCAGAGTCTGTTCTGGGAAGTCAGTAAATTTGAATTCATGTTTTGAAGTTTTATCATGGCTGGGAATATAACGTGCAGGAGGCAGCCAGCAGGGCTGATGAATAAAGCAAATGCAGGCTGTGTAGTCCTGCTAAAGCTATTACCAGAGTATTTTACATTTTCCGTGCACCCAAATTAAACCCTTTACACAAGCAAAGTAATCCAAAACCATCTGGCACTAGAATTTGGGATTTCATAATGCTTTAATGCAAACCATGTGAGCAGGACGTCCAAAATGTCTGTGTCAGTGGGTTGAATGAATAGATGTGAAGAAGACGAACTTTGCGATAGCTCTGTCCAGTTTTCACGTGTCCTTGTACCACCGGGGCTGAGCAGGGTTCACCTCTGCACTGTCACCTGTCCTTGCCTGACACTGGGCACTTCTCCGTTCCTGGACACGGAGGAAAAACCAGGATCAGAGAGGAGGAGCCCGGCTCTGAAGCCAGATGTACAACTCCAGAATAAAGCTAAATAGCCACATGAATTTTTTCCATCTTGACACTGAATGACAGTCAGGATTTGTTATACAATAGGTCATCAAAGACCTATTTGGCCCTCAGTCTGAAAGAGGTGCTTCATCCTCTGCCAGGGCTCTCCTGAAGTGCCTTCCCACCCTACGCCGCAGTTTAATGAGCAGCGGGAATAACTGTGACAAAGGGAACTCAGGATCCCTTGGAATTCAGGGCTCCTCTCTCCTCCTCTCAGAGCTCAACCCGACCATGAGTCCCCAGAGGGTGATCAGGCAAACGCTGGTTGTGTGTGAGGGAGCCCAGTGTTCTCACAAACAGGGCAGGTCACAGCCAAAGCGCCTGCTGACACACCCAGCGGGCACAAACTCTGCCCCTCCTGGCTGTGCCTCTCCAAAACCTGCTGCAAGAGGCTTTGCCATGCACCTTCACCTTCCCGGGCTCCTTGAGGTCCCAGCTTGTGGATTCTTTATTCCCTTCCCTGTGCGGATTCTTTATTCTTCTTTATTCTTTGAGGGCATTGCCAGAAGTCCCCTGCACTTCTCACACTGGTCTTGGGCCCTGAGGACACCACCATTCCTCAGCCATTCCTCAGCCATTCCTCAGCCGTTCCTCAGCCATTCCTCAGCCATTCCTCAGCTATTCCTCAGCTATTCCTCAGCCATTCCTCAGCCATTCCTCAGTTTAGAGCACCCTGCTCTCCTGGAAGCAGGGAGATCCTCACAAGACGCATCTCTAATGAGAAGGAGTTGGGAGATGCCAGATTGCAGCTGCACTTGGAAATGTGTACAGTATGGAACGGGCAAATCATGGAATCTCAGAACGGTTTGGGCTGGAAAGGACCGTAAAGTTCATCCAGTGCCACCCCTGCCATGGGCAGGGACACCTTCCACTGTCCCAGGGTGCTCCAAGCCCTGTCCAGCCTGGCCTTGGGCACTGCCAGGGATCCAGGGGCAGCCACAGCTGCTCTGGGCACCTGTGCCAGGGCCTCACCAGTCTCACAGGGAAGAATTTTTTCCTAGTATCTGATCTAAACTCTTTATCAGTGGGAAGCATTCCCCCTTGTCCTGTCACTCCATCCCCTGTCAACAGCCTCTTTCCATCCTTCCTGTAAGCTCCCTTCAGGCACTGGAAGGCCACAGTGAGGCCACCCCGAAGCTTCTCTTCTCCAGGTGAACAATCCCAATTCTCTCAGCCTTTCCTCACAGGAGAGGTGCTCCAGCCCTCTGACCATCCTGCTGTCCCTGAATGTCCCTGAATCCAGCTCTGCCCTGGCAGGGTGGAGCGTGAGAGCAGAGGATTCACCTGGCACCAAGCCTTTCTAGGCAACATTTTAAATTAAAAAACCTGGTAATAGTGCCAGTAAAATAATCACAGTGATTAAATTTATCTGGGATGGCAGGACCAAGGTCCTTGTGGCAGCTTCTCCTAGGGATGTTGGAAATCACCTGCTGGTTGCTCAGTTAGGCCAGGCAATCCATCGGGAAGGGCCAGGGAGAGGCAGGGATGGAGGGAATGTGGCTGTGCTTCCACTGCAGCCTCGGGCAGCTGGGTTTATCTGGGACAGGCACCGCTCCCTGCCCTGCAGGACTGGTTTGTGTTTCCATCCCCAGTGTCCAGAGGGCTGGGAAGGGCTGGGAAGGGCTGGAAAGGCCACATGGCCCTCGAGTGCCTCGGCCCCAGGAGCTCTGGGTCTGCTTGGCATCCACCCTCCAGCCACTTCTCTGCCACTGGAGGATGCACAGGGACACTCAGCTTGGAAATGTGGATTCCATGTGCTTTTCAGACTCTCCAATCTGCAAACTCCCTCCTCTGGAGCTTCTCTCCTTGTCCCTACTTTGAAGAAGCCACTCCCTGTTCCTGGTCATCCATCCTTGCCAGCCTTCCCTTCCCAGCGCCCTCCCAGAGCACAGGCTCTGGTGGCACTGGTGGTGTACTGGTAGTACTGTCCTGTGTTAGGATTTGTACTTCCCAGCTTTGGAAGGACCTGGAGCTGCTGGAGCCAGTCCAGAGGAGGTCATGGAGCTGCTTCCAGGGCTGGAGCCCCTCAGCTCTGGAGCCAGGCTGGGAGAGCTGGGGGGGTTCCCTTGGAGAGGAGAAGGCTCCAGGGAGAGCTCAGAGCCCTTCCAGGGCCTAAAGGGGCTCCAGGAGAGCTGGAGAGGGACTGGGGACAAGGGATGGAGGGACAGGACACAGGGAATGGCTTCCCAGTGCCAGAGGGCAGGGATGGATGGGGTATTGAGAAGGAATTCCTGGCTGGGCTGGAATTCCCAGAGCAGCTGTGGCTGCCCCTGGATCCCTGGCAGTGCCCAAGGCCAGGCTGGATGGGGCTTGGAGCAGCCTGGGACAGTGGGAGGTGTCCCTGCCAGGGCAGGAGTGGCACCGGATGGGCTTTAAGGTCCCTCCCAGCCCAAACCAATCTGGGATTCCACGATTCTATACCAGTAGCCAGTACATGATCACTTACATAGTGACTTTACCAGCAATGTGGATGGTAATTCGGAAGTTACTTCATTCCAAAATGATTATAAATTCCGTTTGTCAAATGAAAAACTTCCAAGTATTTTGCAATTCTCTCCTTATGAAGCCGTCTTTCTGCATGTTTGAACACAGAAATAACGGCCGGTGTCCTGTCCCTGCTGCCGGGGATGGCTCGGGACAGCCCAATTAAGGCATTTTTGGGGCTCTCCCGTCCCCTCCCCGGCACTGGGAATCCTCGAGCCGGCCACGAGAGGGAGGACGAGCCCTGAGATTCCACCCGGCAGCTCCCAGCTCGCAGGAGAGTTACACTCCTTTACATGAAGATTCTATTTTAAATCAGCGCAGCCAAAATCGGTGCAAGATGTTGGCTGACATTTGTAGTGGAGTGTAAGAATAGCTTATTTTGGGTTGCCATAAACACATCCCAAGTTGACATAAACTAAACTAAGAGCCTTTGCGAAGTGTTTATACCAGTTTCACTGGGCTGGTTGAAACCTCCGTGGGAGATTAACCAGTGGGACCTTTGTGTTTGGATAAACACTGAGCCTGAAATACACCGATTTAGCTCAGAATGGGAATGAAAAACTCTGGTTTATCTTCAAAAGTAAACGGTGCGCTGTATGCAGCAGCAGCCTCACAGAAAGTCCCTCTTGAAGAAGAGACTCCTCATCTGTATTCGATTGTTTCTATTTGAGTATTTTGCATGAATTTTTGTCGTTGATTCTGCTTCCAGACAATCTCTTACCACTGGGGCATTCTGTGAATGCAGCCACACGTCTGAGGACAAGGGAGAAAAGATGTCCTAGCGCTTGGCTGCTCGAGAACTTTGCATTTAAAGCAAAATCTGTAGCAGAAAAATTTACTGAGGATTCGTTTCCAGGATGGTGCTGAGGTGCTGCTGGTTTGTTTGCTCGGATGCAGGGGGAAATCACTGTTTGGAGTGGCTCAGGTTTGAAATGTCTGGATCTGTACAATATCTTCTGAATATTTTCCCCATCCCTTGCTTCTCTCAGTTAAGATCACCTCGTTCCTCCCTTTCACACACTTCCTCCTAGGCTTTGTAATCTCCATTGCCCCAAGGAAATGCAGCTGTCATGATGGTTCACAGATCAAAATTCAGCCTTTAATGTAGCTAAGGCTTGATCCATTAACCACTTTGAAGATTATGACCAAAGCCTGGAGCTGGCATCTGAAATATGAGACTTCAGCAGGAGTTAATGAGGCCCAGGGAAGCACAGCAGCTCTGGTGTCCCGAACAGGGAAATTAGGGAGAGACAAAAGCAGCCAGCACTGCAGCAGGACGGGGGGCAGGCCAAGGGAGAGCCTCAGACCTACAGAGCAAGGTTAAAAATCAGTAATTGCCGTGGTAAGAAGGGATTTTTTTGGCTACGATATTAAACAGACATAGAAGGGAGCAAAGTCTGGAGACAAGAGTGAGCTGACTGTGCTGAGATTCCCAAGTCAGGCAGCAGCACCCACCGTGATCAGGAGCTCCTGGGAGCACTGAAAATACAGGGAGAGGCCGTCCTGGAAGCAGAAGGATGCTCGGTGGGATTCCCAGGATGCACAGGAGCCACTTGCTCTGGTGATGTAAATGGCAATAATCCAATTTATACACCATGGGCTCCGTCAGCTGAGAGGGGATGGAGGGAAATAACCAGCCTGGGCTGGGATGCAGCACTGACAAGCCCGTGCTCAGATCTGTGAGCTTCTTTGGAGTGCCAAAGAGCTCCAGTACTTCAAACTCCTCTTAAAAATAAGTTGTGCCCTCATGTTGACCAGCACAGCCCTAGAGAGCCAAAGGTGAACCTGCTGTTTTCCTGAGCTGCAGGAGAAAATGAGCAAGAAGGAGCCATCCACAGCATCGATTAAACAAGATTCATTTCACATCAGCAAAAGGAGAGCTGCTAACATCAAGGATCGACCAGAAATAGTCCAAAAAGTTTCCACTGAATCAACATTTTCTGATGGAGAACTCAGAATATTCTGTGATTCTGCCCTGTCTGGAAAAGTTTCAGCATCTCAGATTGTTACACTGAAAGTACCAGTTATCGTTTCTCCATTCCCTGGATACCAAATGCTCACAATTGCTGCCTTTTCAAGTTTATTATCTTTCTAAATATGATCCTGTTGTGACCCACTGGAACAGAGCAAATGGCAGAAAATGTAAATTGACAAAACTTGGAGATTTAGGCATTAGAATTATTCCAGTCAGTGTATAGTTCAGTCTCTCATTACCAAAATGACTTAAAATTTTGTTTTCAAATACCTCCATTTGTGCAAGGCAAAGTCAAGTCACTACAACTTGGTTGTGCTCTTCTGTTTTACACATCACCAGCTGAGGGAACATATTTCCATCTGAATATTAAAGACAGCCCAAAAAGAAAAATAATTAGTCAAAGTTTTGTATTTTCAGTTGGGCAATGTATTAATGAACAGGCAAATTTTTATCAGCTGACACAGTGAAAATGAGGATGGCCTTGTTTATACAACTAACCCTAAATTATTCTTCAGCCTTCCCCACTGAGTCAGGCAGGATTCAAAAAAAAACCGTATTTGAGGTGGCAGGTCGTCACCCAACTGATAATGAGCAAATTTTTTGTGATAGGAGGAACACTGAGCCTGAGTTTCAAGGAATTTCTTTCCAGTTCCATGCCCTAATCTGGGCAGCCCTATAGACTGACCCAGTCCCTCAGTTCTAGTGAACGAACGAATCCCAGCAGAGCTGGTTCACAGCGGGTTGTCAGCTCCAGAACAATTACATCACATCCAGGCACTCTGTAACCTCCTGTGCAGGGGACAGCTCCCACATGACTTCCGAGAAGTGAAACTCCAGTTTAGAATTGGATATTAACTGCTTGCTGCTGGTGCTTTTGGTCTGAACAGGTATTTATTTGCTTTCATTGTTTGGAGCTCACTGCTGGGTCAGGTTTGACTCCCTGCGGCTGGGAAGCAAAATGCAAAATGCAAAATGCAGCTCGATTTTGCATAGTGACTTTTGGGGATTTTTTACTTCTTTAGTGGCTGAGGTTCAGGGGAAAGGTGGAAATGTTTTGTTGTTTCCCAGGCCTCGACCCGTGGGTCATTACAAAAACCCATCCTTTGGGTCACGGACTCCACAGCTCAGGGTGCACAACTGCCCTTGGACAACATCCGTCCCTAAAACAGCACAGCCCCTTGTGCCCCGGCACCGGCTCAGTCCCACAGGCTCCAAAACCATCCCAAAACCTGGGATCCCCGTTCCACGTGGGGCTGTGCTCACTGATGAACTGCAGCGCTGCGCGTCCCCGCGAGCCCAGATGCAGCTCGGGGTTTATGGACCGCAAGCACTTGGCTGCAGAAGCTCCCACGTGTTCTCTGTATCCTTGCAGCTGGAATTTTTTAGGGTAGAGCCGCGACATGCCAGCTCCAGCACTCCCTTACTACCACTGAGCTCGGCACTGGGATCGCTTTGCTTTTGTTTGCTTAAAGCATTAACGAGCCTTTGTGACCCAGGATTTGAATAAAGCAGAGGGAGAGCCACTGACAGAGTGACTGAAAGAGTGATTTTGGATGCCCAAGCCCTGCACCCTTCCACCCCACCGTGCCACAGCCACGATTAGCTTCAGCCAGCAGAGGAATTTGCTGCTGCTTGTCTGCAGCTGCACAGAGCTTCTCAGATGCCCCCATGCTCCTCTGCCCCTGCAGGTATTTGTTCCTAGCTGCCTGCAGATATTTTGCAGGAGAATTCCCTGCAGGGCAGCAGGGAAATGATTGTTAACTCTTTCCAGGGTGGTCTGTGATCTGGAAGCCCACCAGAAATCTTGGATTAATACCAGAATGTCAGTGTTTTGTTCAGGAGCTCTGACAACCAAACCCTCTACAGCACCAAGCAATTGGCATTCCCTGGGGGAACACTTGGGAAGCTGGCACTTTGAGCCATGAGGAGAGAGGGCAGGATTTACCCTCCCTGCTGCCCTGTGTGAGCCCAAGTCTGAACCTTTGCCATTTCTAATCAACTTCAGGCGTGTTTTGTAAAGCCTGCTTGCACCGAGGGGAAGCAGCTCTCGGTGACTCGCGGTTCACCAGGACTGGCTGAGGTTGCTTCAGGAGACGTTGTCCCAGCTTTACTGGGGCCGGTGCAAAGGTGGCACAAAGCCCTGGGGACTGAGTGTCACAATTCCCAGGTCAGCCCTCCTGCTCTGCTCGTCTGCACAGGCCAGACCCTGCCCCGAGAAACCAAACAGCTCCTTCCTCGAGGTGGTGCAGAAGCTCTCCCCTCTGATTATCTCTGCAGGCATGTGAGGAAGGGCCACGGGAGAAACAGGCGTGACCTTGAATCCCACGGGCTGAGCGTGCAAAAACCAGTGACTTTGTGAAGGTCACGTTGCTCTCCCTGGCTCTGGCTGTGAGCATTTCCCTGTGCAAGGTAAAGCTCGGCTGTTGCTGGTATTTGCTCTCTGCATACACCATAAAGTGTACAGGATATGAAATGTGCACAGGAACACCTCCCACTGGAAGAGTTTTCTGACTTAATACTGCACGAAGGTGAGAGCTTCACTGCCCTGAGCACTTCACAGTGCCTCCTTCACCGAGGAACGACCCTCCGTCCCGTCTGACACTGAAGGCACAGAACTCCCCCAAAAGTGCCCGAGAGGCTGCGCCCGAGTCAGCAGCTGCCCGTGGCCGTGTCAGGCGGCCTGGCTGGAGAGCAGGAAAGTATGCAAAGCACATCAGCACCTTGCTGTATCTCCCCTTCGTATAAAAAGCCTTAGGGGCAGGTGTCATTTGGAACTGAGCAGACGATGCTCAGCACAGGATGCTCAG
>VWPU01005574.1:0-11084 GCA_013398955.1 Callaeas wilsoni
AGCCCCGGGCCGGTCGCGGCTCCGGCCGTCCCTCCCCGCGCTCCCCTGGGCACCGCCGGACGCTCCCGCGGCCGCTCCCCGGCTGCGGCTCCCGGCTGCGCCGGCCCGGCCCTGCTGGCTCGCCCTCCGTCCCATTCCCAAAGCGTAGGGCAGTGCTGGCTTGTGGTTTCGGTTGCTGTTTTAAGTCGCCTGTGGAGTCTGGTGTGAAGTTTTATTTCCGCTTTCTCTTTTTTTTTTCTAGGCAGCCTCTTTGTGTGTGAAATGCTGAGGATGCTGCATGTTATACTATTTGAAGGGCTTAATGAAGCAGCTTGGCCATCTCTTGCAGTATAGGAGGATGTAGGGAGGTTTACATTTCTCATTTCAGTGCTACTGAACTTGCATATCTTAATTTTTTTCTTGACGATCACTTTTATTCACCAGTCTTTTTAACAGAAATCTTTAGTTCTCAGGTTCACCTGTGTTATGACAGGATAGCATCTCAAGGTATTGCCCAGAGTGGAAGGTTTTTCCAGGAGGATCTGGCATCCTCTAATTTAGCAGTAAAGAAACCTACACGGGTGCTGTGTTTCCTCATACCTGTTGGCTCCCTGTTTAGCTTTTGAATGTGGATCAGATTATAGAAGTCCCAGCTCTCTAGTCACCTAAAATATTTATTGGCTTGTTAAAGAGAAGCACATCTGCTGCTCTGAAGCCAAGATTTCTTTTAGAATTCTGTCACTAGTCTGTCTTTAACAGAAGACACAAAGGTAATTTTACCATAGAAAAGAGGTCATAGGAAGGCAGTGGAAGCAGTGCAGTCCTAGTTCAGAACAGGGAACCATATTCCTTTCGACCTTTCAAGTATTGTGAATATTTTGTGAATGATCAGCTGTGAAAAAGGTTAGTTTGGGCATGTTAAAGCCTCATTAAGATGGTTTGGCAGTCCCTGAGGAGGAACTTGTATGGCAGGATAACTGTGTGATGTCTCACACTGTGAGCCCAAAAGGACATTCACTGATACTTAGAAAGTGGGAGTTTTGGGAAATGGTGGGTGGAAATACTCTCTCAAGCCATGTAATTAAAATGAAATGAGCTGCCAGAGGAGATGATCCAGCAAGATTCAAAGCAAGTAGGTATTTGTGTGAGCACCAGCACGGCCAAAAACACTCTGAGAAGAGATTAAACATGTGACTCAGGGTTCAAACTGATCGTTATGGCAATAAGAACTTTTCTGTGTTACAGGATATCAAAATTTGTTTTTCACAGTGCCTTGTGCTCTCCTCGAGTTCCCTGGTGCTGAATTAGGGAGAGGGGGCTGGAATGGCAGGAACGGGAATATGGACAATCATCTTGCTGATGCTGTTGCTGCGCAGGAGAAGTTCAAAGGTCCCCTGCTGTACCCTGCTCCCCACGGAGCCCGTCCCTGTACCCGAGCACAGCTTCAGCTCCGTGGGGGAAGTGTAAAAACCCTGTGCTGGCAGTGGAGCCTTCGGAGCTCGGCATGTGTGTTTGGGCCAAAGGAATGGCTGAGCTGGCTGCAGTGGGCTGCCCCCTGCCAGAGGATCTGGGCTCCTGAGACGTTCGTTCGAGGAGCGTGTTTGCTTCACTTCACAGAGAAACTGAAGGGGAGATGTGCAGTTGTGAGACTGCTGCCCATTCCTGCAGTGGGATCCTGACTGCTCCCTGAAGGCCATTCCTCACGACTTAGGATTTCCTCTCAGCTCCTTTCCCTGAGCCTTGCAGAGCCTGTGGCTCTGTGTTTATACAATGGAAACCCATGTGCTCCAGAGTGAGTTCTGCTCGTGCAGAGCTGATGTGGGGCAGGTTCACAGTGTCTTGGGCAGCTGTTTGCAGCATCTGCAGCTCAGGGCTGGGTGGGGTTTATTCCAGTTTCAGTTCAAATTCAGCATCCGGCACTTCTCAGCAAATTCAGGAGTCTTCTTTGGGTTTGTATCTTACTATTGCCCATTTCCAGTGTTTGCTGTTTCTCTTGCCTTTCTGAAGGGAATCAGTTCTGTTGGATAGGTGACCAGAGTTAAAAGAGAAGCAGCTCCCAGGCTGTGCTGCTCCTCCATCCCCAGCGTCTGGGAGCCAATCTGGCTGCCCAGGAGCAGCTCCAGACTCGCTGTTCTTGCTGCAGACACTCCAGCTGACAGCAGCAGGGATTCATCTGCTCCCAATCCCCACAGAAACACACGGGAATGAACCTTGTGTTTGATCTGGCACAGTGCAGCACTGGAGAGTGGCATGAGGCATTCCTCCAGGGATGGAAATGCACAGCCACGAGTAGTCAAACCTGGATCTGGGAAGCTGAACTGAAGGTTATCCATACCAGTAATCCCCATGTCTACCTGGGGTTTCATATAGGTTGAGGAATTGGAGTATTATGGTTTCTATATTGGCATAAAGAAGTTAAGGCATAAATATCATTACTCTGTTTCTGGCTGGCTTGAAAATTCCACTGCACTCTCATAAATAGGGAGAGATGGCCCCGGTTGGTTTTGTGGGTTTGTTTTTATTTAAACTACAGAAATCTGGTCTCCTCAGTCCTGGAGCCAGCTGGAACAGCAGGACACTGCTCCCCCTTATAAAGTGCCCAATCTCCCACTTTCTAGTTCATCACAACAAGACTTTTGATCCTATCAAATACTTTGGTCAGTCTCCTGAAGGAAGGGTCTCAGGTTACTTTAACTGGAAGTTCCATACTTGGGTGCCAGGTTACTGAAAGCTCTGTGTATCTCCTGGAGTAGGGATTGCAGTTGACAGGTTTATGGCATGTGGAAATTCTCCTTAATGGGGATAAAGTTTTCAGATAGAGAATTTCTTCAGAGATGTGTGTGTGCAGGGAAGTGGGTCCTGCTGAGAGCTCGGAACGTCCGAAACAGCCACATGAACCAGCATTGTTCAATCCAGTGCAGACTGTAAACAGGGGAGTAAATAGATTTATAGAGAAGAAAACCTTTTGTACTTTCTGGATGTTCTGCTGCAGAACCCTCACTCACAAGCTCTTCTGTCCTGTAGGCTCTGGATTTCCCACTGTTGCTGGGTTTGCATATATGAAAATGGAAAACGGTAACAGTTAATAAAATCCACAAACCATTATCTCCTGTCTGTTTGTTTCTTGTCACTTCAAAGTATCTTTAGCTCTTTGTGGCTATTAAAATGCTGAAAAATGTGGGGGTTTGTTTCATCCAGAACTAGGTTTCATCTTTTGGCAAGATCCTGCCCATCAGTTTGGTTTTTCCTCATTTTGAAATGAAAATGGATTCATCAGTGATTCTTTTTTTTTGTGGGATCCATGTGACTTTGGGAAAGCTTTGGCAGAGCCTATTTGCTGAAAACCTCCAAAATCGGGCAGCTAGGACTGGCTGGAGTAACTGGAGTTGTTTCTCTGGCTGTTGGGTGGAGGTGCCTGCATTTCTCACACCGCCTGAACTCATCCCTCAGCCTTGGCAGCCAAATCTCAGCTCCCTGCTCCTCGTTTTAAATGCACTGCCACATGGATGCAAAGGGATTTACAACGGGAGCCTCGGCCCCAGGGCTGGGTGCGCTGCTGTTGGCTGAGGCTGGGCTGGGCCTGGTGGGAAGGGGCTTTGTTGGACTGCTCCTGTGGACCCCGCAGTGTGAGAGCCGCCTCGGTTCCCGTCTCGCTGGGTGCCGAGGGAAGCAGCTGCTCGAGATCTGTCAGCGTTGTCTGTGCTGCCATTGCCATGGAAACGGGAATGGCTCCACACAAGGCACAGGGATGTCGGAACAGCGTTTTCAAAACAAACCCGAGCTGGTTTGTCATTCTCGGTGCTCAGAGCCCGAGTGGGGCCGCACAGCCCGGCTGCAGGGACAGCTGTGGGCCCGCAAATCCACATCTCCTGATTAGAGAGAGGCTCCAGACCCCTCATCATCTTTGTGGCCCCCTGGACCCTCACCAATAACCCCTTGTCTTTCCTGAGCTGTGGAGCTCAGAACTGAACACAGTACTCCAGACATGGCCTCACTAGGGCAAAGTAGAGTAATCACGCTGATGGGAAGAGGAAAAAAAGAGAAAACATGGAATGCAAAGAAAAAAGGCAGAGAAGGAGGAATATGGAGCAACCCACCTTCAGCACAGCAGCTGAAGAGGGATGGTCCTGTTGATGGGCAGAGAAAGGAAAAGCAGCTGAAGTTGTGAGTACAGAATGGTTTAATTTCAAAGTTTCAGAAGTCACTCTTTATTTAGGGGTCCTCCCAAGCTGTGCTGGGTGATGCTGCACGACTTCGGAGAACACGGGGTTCAGCTGGAACCGGGACACAGTGCTGAGCTGGAGTTCCACTTTTCAAATGCAGGAACTGGGGGGAATTGTTTTTTGTCATTGATACTTGAAGTAGTAATAAATTGTCTTAAAACCCCATACCATAATTGTACAAGCATTGAACTTTATTTAAGAGGTTCACTGAACTGGCAAGGAGCAAACCTGACCCATTACTTCAGCCCAGCACCTGAGCACCAGGAGGAGTTCAATCACCCTCATCAGGGCCTACAACCTGTGTCCACAGGAGCCCTTGGGGAGCAGGGGGGACAATCCCCTTCGTCCCCACCACTGCAGAGCAGTGGAATCATCTCCATCAATTCTGAAAGTGCTTGAACACAGAAAAGGGTCTGACTTACAGATCTGATGGAGAAAACCAAACCATGAGTGTTCAGGATCAAGGGATCAAACTGGAAATTAACTGGAGTGGTGGGACCTGGGACCCAGACTGTCCCACTGGGATGGACACTCTGGGACAGGACACCAGCGCCTACAGCGTGTTTACTTGGGTAAGGGCTGGTCCTTCCATCGAGGAGCTGACACAGCTGCTGGAGACGTGTCTCTCACTGACACACTCACTCTTTAACACCAAGATTTAGTACAAGCTGCGAATTATTTATATCACCTTTTAAATCGAGCTATTAGTTGCACAACTTTTTTGGGATGTATCAAATTATTCAAGTCCTATAGATTTCCAGCTCTAGCTACGAGATGTGTCACTGTACAGGAGTTCAGTGGGATGTGGTGCTGGGCTGCAGTGAGGAAGGAGCAGTTACTGAACTGTTCAGTGCCCAGTCCCTGTGACGTTCCATTCTCACTGCTGTACAAACCCCAGCACTCGGAGCAGCAGCTCTGCCACACAGGTGGGACTGTAGAAAAGGCGTTCTTGGCTGTACATGGCTTCCACAGTGGCTTTGTTACATCAGGTACAAACTGTACAAGTTCTCCAGGTTCCAAGTGTTCTAAGTGGCAGAAACAGTTCAGCCTGTGTTAATGGACTGGGTTTAAGTGTAGATTATTTTAGGTAAGGACCAGGCTGAGTAAGCAGCTCCATGTAACAGCGAAGATGTAGGTTTAATACAACCTGCAACAGTACAAGTATGTACATATGTACAGAGCGGGTCCTCTTCACCTGCTGCTGGGCACACTCGGCACTTGATCCTCAGCTTCCTTGGAAGTAGGAAACACTGGAGTAAAACAGGTCCAGTTTTGCAGCACCTCAGGTTCCTGGGCTGAGCTCTCTGGGCCCGGGGCCTACAGGACCCCGTCGCTGAGGCGGGACTTGCTGTAGTCCCCCAGGTCGTTCTGCAGGTCTCGCTCCTCATCATCTGCAATTACAGATTGTAATTAGCTTACAATCAAAACGCTCGGATCAGATCTGACGCGGTATCACTGAAAAAATATCAAAGCACCGTTCCCCAGGACATGCTGCTAAAGGGCACAGCACCGAGCTGGCCAGGGCTGGTGAGGGCATGGAGTCAGCAGGGACAGGATGTGCGGCTGTGCTTCCAGCCCGGCTGGCAGTGCTCCAGGGGCAACCTCTGGCTGCAGAGCAGCCCCACCTCACAGAACGCCTGACTTCAGTCGCTGCAGCACGGTCACAGCAGCTGCTGGGCTCTGAGACTGCCTGTCAAGGCACTAAAACCCAACTCCTGCTGAAAGTCCCATGCTCAGAGATGACACCGTAAGGCTTCTGTTTGCAGGGGAACCTCAGGGACTAGCACAGGGAAGGCACTGGGACCCCTTCCAGACCAAGGGCCTCCTTCCCTCAAAAAGTGAAAAAACCCTAAAACTTCCATTTGTTCCAACTGATAAGCTTCTCCTGCACCTCAGAGCTATTCCTTTATATCAGGAAAGACTTGTTTGCAGCAAAGGAAATCCGAGTTGAGTTCACCTATCTTCCACCGGCTGCCGAGCTGCCTGGAGCTCTCCACACCTTCACACCCAGCACCCCGGGAGCCAGGCAGGGCCTGAGGGGCTGCTCCAGCAGCAAAAGGCTGGAGCTCACCTGCATGACACGGGTCTGTTCCACAACCAAGTGCCACCACAGCACCTGGACATCCTGGAATTACTCCCCCTCCACCATCCAGCCACCGCCAACAGACATTTTAGAAGCTGCCACCTTCAAACATCCCCTTGCCCTTCAGTGCCCAAGGGGAGAAACCAGGCTGGATGCTGCCCTGCCCCAAGGAACATCCCCCACTTTGGGCATTTTCCCTGGATAATTTCAATCTAAGACCACACATTCCTAGAGGCAAGAGAAACCACTGGAATCCAGTGCCTCTGTAGCACATCTTACCGGCTTTGTTCAGCCTGATGCAGACCTGGGTGATGTTTTCCTGAGAGTTTTTAGACAGAGATTCTCTTTCCTTATTTCCCTCCCTAAACAATTATAACCACCCTCTCTCCAACTCCCCAGTTCTGCCCTCTCCTGCCCTGCAGACGAATCGGTATAAAGCCTGAAGCAGCCACTTTTTCTGGAATACTGCCCCTGGCAGCTCCACTGGCCACACTCAAGTCACAGCTCAAGCCAACACAACAAGTTATTAAGGAACAACAGAACGAAG
Source organism: Callaeas wilsoni (assembly GCA_013398955.1). NCBI lineage: Eukaryota > Metazoa > Chordata > Aves > Passeriformes > Callaeidae > Callaeas > Callaeas wilsoni. Next base: position 6,833 of record VWPU01005574.1, read on the forward strand.
CTTGGGAAATGTGGTTTGAGGTAGTAACACACTCTGCTCAGACCATCCCTCAGGAAGAAGCTTCCAGAAGTCACCCTCTACCTTTACTACCAGCTCTTAATCCAGTCTGTCTATAGAGACACACGGAGGGGTTCATCAGAAAAGGATCTTCCCCAAGTCCAAATTCCAAGCCACCAGAGCAGGGACCTTGCAGGGACCCCAATGGATGGGAAATGGTTTTATGGGGTCACTGTGAGTCAGAGCTCTGTTTTTTCACAACCACTCACATTGCAAGTTACCCAAGCACAGTCTCTGGGGTTTAACATTTTTCCACCACTTAGAGCTGTATCACGCCCACCCTTTCCCAAGCGGCGCTGGGGAATGCTGCCCCTGTCACTGTCCCTGTTCATGGCTGCCCCGTGAAGGCCCCCACAGCAGGTACTCATGCTGATGGAGCAGCACAGAGCTCCGAGGGGCAACGGGAGCTGTGCGGGATGGGGACAAGGACAGGGACAGGGTGCTGCATCCCTGCCCTGCGTGGCAGCCACCTACAGCCAGCTGACAGGACAGGGCAGCCAGGTGGGGGTCTGGCTCTGCTCCTAGGGAACAAGGGACAGGACAAGAGGAAACGGCCTCAAGCCGTGCCAGGGGAGGGTCAGGTTGGATACTGGGAGCATTTCTTCACAGCGAGGGCTGTCCAGAGCACACAGGCTGAGCGAGGCACATGGCACCAGCCAGCACAGACTCAGCGCAGTTACAACTTCAGAGCTGCATCCTGAACCCAGGGTAGGGAACTACTGCAGCGAGGAGCTGGGCAGGACCCACTGCTGACTGAGGAGAAGGGGACTGAACAATGAAACCCGCACCCACAGGACTGCCAGGGTTTGCAGGGCTCAGGGACACTCAGCACACCCTGCACTCCCTGCCCACAACAGCCCAGCGCCGTCAGAAGCACGGCTCCCATGGCCCTGGCACGGACAGAAACACTGTCAGTCACAGAATGCCAGGATGGCTTGGAAGGGACTTTAAAGCCCATCTCCTTCCACTCCCTGCCATGGGAAGGGACACTTGCTACTGGAGCGGGCTGCTCGGCATCCGCCTGTGCCTTTGTGCAGCTGCCGGCCCCGGGACCACCCGCCAGAGGGCCGGGCACGACACACAAACCCCCTGCGAGCTCTGAGCACAAGGGGCACAGAACAGGCTGCAGCTGGAGCAGCGAGCACTGCAGTTCATCAGTAAGTTAATTAATCGCTACAGGTTCTGGTCCATCCTATTCTTTCACTTGTGCACGAGTTTCAAACTCGCAGCCCAGCCCAGCCTGCTGACACTGCACTTAGCTGCATGCTCACGCAGTCAGCTGCTTTTTACTGGCTTTGCCCATTCATTTTGCTTAGACGCCAATTAAATATGGTGCCTGAAAAACCTCCAGCTAAAAACTTACATAACTTATATTATGAGGGCCCGTGGGATTTTTGTCCCGTTTCCTATTTTTTCCCCTCTTTACTTTACACTTCCACTTAACTGGAAATACTCTCTATGTTTACATAACATTCTTGCCCTACAGACATGCAGGCCTGTCACAAATATCCCCGAACAGCTGGAGGGAGAAGGCAGACAAGGCAGGCAGAGGCGAGCGAGGGAGGCGATGCAGGAGCCGCATGCAGGACAGGGAATGGCCATGCACACACAGGTGTTAGGCAGCACTGGGTCAGGAGCCCCGAGGTGGGTTAGCAGAAACACCACAAGCCTGTTGAATCTGTGTATAACGCACAAAAGTGACACCTGGAATCACCACCTGAGGCCTCACTGCACACCAGCTCCAGGCAGGTGTGACAAGAGCAGGAGTCAAACAACTACATTCCTCTATTTGACAATTTAGGAATGTCAAAGCCCAAAGCCTTCCCAGCCAGGGGCCAGAGCTGAGGGTTTGGCTAAAATCATTTCTAGAATTTAGAGTCTTGCTTTTCCTAGCAGGAACTATACACAGCAGCAGTAAGGTGCCAAAACCCTCTCACTCAAGACTGTTGCATCGTTGCTGTCCCTCAGAGAGTGAGACCAATTTCAAGCTTGTTTGTTCTGTCTGAGCAATTTGTGATCAGCTAAACCAGAGCAGCTTTACACAAATTCAACAAGTAACTCAGCATGGATTCATCACAATGGGATGGAGGTAAGGCCCAAGCTCACCTTGGACGTCTTCTTCTCCACCATCACCATCCTCTTCCTCATTGTAAGCCAGCTCGGCCTGTTTGTCTGCCTCATACTCACCCACGTTCCCATCATCCCCATTATAATCTGCCAGTTTAGAACCCTGCTGCGGGTCCACAGGGGATTCATTCTCATCAAAGAACCGGCCTGTGGAGTAGGAAAGGAGTGAGTCAGCAGCAGAGAGGAAAGAAACAGGGAGACCCTACACGAGAGCAGATCGGAGGCAGTCAGGGTCTGTGGTAGTTCCAGCTGGAGAGAAAGGGGGGAGAAGGGAGCGGGCCGGGGCAGGGCTGAACAAGGCTCGTGGAGCACCTCGGTGCGGGAAGGACGCGCTCGTCACCCCGCGCCCGGCCCTGTGACACCTGACTGTCCCACGCTCCTCTCTGCACAGGCAGGGGCTGGGGTGAGCACCCGAACAGCTGCACCTGGGACTGCCCAGGCACCAACACAAGATTCCTCAGAAAGCACCAGAGCGCTGACTCTCGGAAGGGTGAGTACCCGCTCCTCCCGAGCCCCGGAGCCAGCCCGCGCTGCCCTGGTGCCCGGCAGTGCCCGCAGGCGGTGCCCGGCTGGCACGGGAGGAGCCCAGCACAGGCCTGCCCGCACCGCTCAGCTTGGAAACTCACACAGCTTTACACTCTGCTTTCCTATTAAGCTTTAACGGTTTCCAAAATGCCCCAAATCCAGTATTTTCATCTCCCAACAAAAAATTAAGAATGGTTTCAGGTCCTGAAACAATGCATAGGAAAAATGGGAATTAGCTGGAAATACAGAACGAGCAGACAGGCACATGGTGAGAGATTACTGGTGTGATGTCAGCTCAGAGCTGGTGTTTAATGGGATACAGGGAGATCTCTTCCAGCCTAGTGCTTGAGGGAAGCAGCTCTGAGTCTGCAGAGGTCACTGGCCTGGAAGATTGTGCATAAATGAAAAAACTAGGATTAAAGTGTGATACAATCCGTACACGCTGGGCACCAAGGCTGCTGGGGCAGGTGGTGATTCCCAGTGCAAGCAACTAATGGAGAAGTAAAACTGGAGAATGATTTCTACATCAGGATTAAAAATGGACAGATGTAAAAGTGAAATTATTTCCCAAAACAATGCATATATAAAAACCAGGACAGAAGCAGCACCATGGTGCTTCTCTGCATGGGGGAAAAGCAGCAGAATCACACCTAGTGTAGCTCAAATGTACAGGAACACCAGTTCCAGGTATTTTCACAAAACAAGCAAAAAAAAAACCCCACGATCTGTTTAGAAATCTCAAGTTCCATACGTTATTCCTTGCCTGTTCATGTCTAATTGAGTGATCCTGTTGGTATTTTTGACACTGCATTATATACAAAACCCAGGTAGGACAGTGGGATTTGCACATGTTAAACACAAACTGAGCCGTGGAAGACAACGGCATGTACCCAACTTCCAGCAAAACCAGCCTGTGGGTAGCCAGAGATACTGTGACAAACAAGCACTGAATGAATCAAAGCTGACAGAAGGAAAGGTTCAAGTGTGATGAAGAGATCCCAGGAAATGCAGCAGGCCCACAAAGGCTACAGACTGAGCTCAGGGAGCACAGACAGTGTGGTGAGCCCATCCTGTCCCACCCTGTCAGGGCAGGGACACCTCCCACTGTCCCAGGCTGCTCCAAACCCCATCCAGCCTGGCCTTGGGCACTGCCAGGGAGGCAGGGGCAGCCACAGCTGCTCTGGGCACCCTGTGCCAGGGCCTCCCACCCTCCCAGGGAACGACTCCTTCCCAAATCCCATCTATCCCTGCCCTCTGGCAGTGGGAAGCCATTCCCTGTGTCCTGTCCCTCCATCCCTTAAGTCCCTTCCCAGCTCTCCTGGAGCCTCTTTAGGGACTCTAAGGTCTCCTCAGGCTCTTCTCTCCTCCAGGCTGAAGAGTCCCACTCTGCACCCTCTGCTCCAAAGCTTTCAGTCACCAACACCCAGCCAGGCACCTGCCCACAGTGGGAGCTGCAGAGCTGGGCCAGAGCTGTGCCAGAGCTGTGCCAGAGCTATGCCAGAGCTGTGCCAGAGCTGGGCCAGAGCTGGGCCAGAGCTGGGCC
>VWPU01005574.1:11094-23184 GCA_013398955.1 Callaeas wilsoni
GCCAGAGCTGGGCCAGAGCTGGGCCAGAGCTGGGCCAGAGCTGGGCTCCTCCGTACCAGGAGTGAATTTGTCACCAATGGACCATTCTGAACAGCCACTGACCATCAGGACAGAACCTTATACAAATCTGGATTAGCTATCTCCTTTCGTGACAGTCTCTCCCTCACTGCACCATTAAAATGTACAATAGGAGTTACTCCACATACGAAGGAGCAAAGAGACGAGACTGACTGGGGACAATTCCTGACTCTCACGTACCCCCTCTCAGCCTGCAGTGGAGACATTTCCTTCCCAGCTCCTGCCTGCACAACTACCCCCATCGTTTATTCCGTGACCAGGGAAGAGAGACAATCCACCAACAAACCCAACAACCAAACCATTAAAAAACCCAACAACTGAAATGAGAAGCTTTCTCACTCCAGAAGTCTCTTCCAGAAGCTCCTTTGATAAAATAACGAGCCTTGCACACCTCAGGGTACACAGAATGGAAGCCAGGCCTGCCCAGGGTCCGTGACAATTTTTAATACACTTGTCCCTGCTCCATCACAAAGTTCCACGAGTGACATTAACACAACCAAAGTTTTCTCAGTTTTGGCTGAATTCTTACAATATTGTCCAAAAAGCATATTGAAGTTAGTTAATAAAGTGAGTAACTCAGCATCTCGGATGTATCAAAATTCTGACTTAAACAACTTAGCTGTGCAGTGATTTCCAAAAGCATCTTAAATTCTGATAAGGAAATAATTTTTTAAAACAACTGAATGTACATATGAAAAATAACACATTAAAGCATATCTTTTACCCAGGAACACATTCTACTCCTTCTCAGGCTCCCTCTCCAAAGCCACCCTCTGCAATGGTCTCTCTTTTCCAGACAGACACTTATGCAGATAAAAAGTGAAGAGATTTTTTTTAATATATTGAAGTGTGTGATATTGGCCAACTTACTTTGCTTAATCTTCTGCAAGTCGCTAACTCGGCTCTTTGGGATTTTTATCTGGTCTGCCTCAATTTTGTGATCTTTCTGGGTTTCCACGTTTTCTTCAAAATTCAGGTGCTGGAGAGAATTGGGAGGGATCTGCTTGGAAATGTCGGCATTTCCATCACTGTCACTGGGCAAACCTACAACGTTAAAATGTGAGGTTATACTCGGAATTTTAGCAGGACAGAACTGGAACAAGCCACCTGCAGTGCAGGTATAACCTGCTATTCTCTGACCTTAAAGTGACTTGATCCGCAAGCACAAAGATTATTTTCTATGGGTTTTTCTCTTCTCTATCTGCAACTCTTCCAAACCCTTTCACTGCAGGACTTTAAGTTCTCATGTCCTAAACCTTCCCCATGCCACCCTCGAGCGAGCCGTTCCCAGGGCCAGGAGGACACTGAGCAGGCGACAGGAACGTTTGTTTATCTGACTGTGCCTGCCAAGAGATCAACAACCAACCCCTGAGGGGGTGGTGCAGCCCTAATTAGTACCCTAAGGAGGAACACTCATTTCAATTACTCTGTCCTCTGGAGGAATCTTGAAGCACTTATCTTTGAAACTTCTAACTCAAGTTCAGCTGCGATTGGTCAAAAGGCTCAGAAATTACTGGTGTGGAGGGTACAAGAAGAGATCATACAATAGCAGCCCAAGTGCCTCAGCCAGGTAAGAACACAGCCTTGGATCCTGCAGAAATCCTTGGAACCAAAATATTGCCTTAAGAACATAGCCTTGGATCCTGCAGAAATTTGTCCTTGGTTTTCTCCTTGGAACCAAAATATTGCCTCGTCACCTGCTAACAGGAATTTTACCTGGTGCCAGGTTTGGAGCATGGGGCTGTTCAGTTGGAAGATTCATAACGGACTGATGACCTTCACTTTTAGGAGCTGAAATAAGCGGCTTCTTTAAAGCTAAAACAAAACACAGGGACAAAAGCATTAACATGAGACGAACACACTATTTACCTGGTGTTGCTCTAACAATCCTGTAAACTTCTACTTTTTTATAGTTTCCTTAACGAAAATATAAAAGACAAGATTTCAGGAGGGGCATTATCCAAAACATTCCATTTTGAGAATCCAAACCTCTAAAGCACAGTAGAAATTACCTGATTTTACACTCTGCTTGAATTTTATTACCACAGAGAGATTTTAAAAGTCTGCACTCACTGTGAACCACATGGTATTCACACACAACATCTACATCACCAAGACCCAAATGTGAAAGAACGAAGAGTATTTCTCCTAACCAGTGGGAGTATCTTCAGCTTTAGCAGGGTCATTATCTTCTATTTCAGGCATGCCTGCATCTCCTCCTGGTTTGATTTTCTCTGCAAGACAAGGAAAGGATATCCTGCCTTACTACTCCTTCAGTCTGAACAGTGAATTTCCCTCTTGTGGAAAGCTCTAACTTAGAACAATCACTGCAGCTAATCAAGGTGTCTGAGCCAAACAATTCCTTCTTCTACTTGAGAGAAATGCACAGTCTGGAGGCTGGCAAAGGATGCAACACAACTGGCCCATTCTCTCTCAGAAATGCCCAAAAAAGGAAATACCTTTGCCATTTGCAACATGTTCTGAAGGCTCCTCATTCTTCACTATGTCTTTATCTTCCACCTCTGCAACACTCTCAGGTACTGCCTGGCCCCCATTGCTGGGGCTGACTGCAGTGTCTTTGCTGGACTGAATTTTTTGTGTGGCCTGCTAGAACAAATAAGGAGACAACATTAAACACTTTCCTGGAAATTACAAAATAAACACCCTCCAATTCACGATTACTTTGGGTAAGCAAAACTGCTTTTATGAATTCAATGATCTCCAAAGCAAAGAGCAGAGCCCTCTATGCACAAAGCTGGACTCTGGGGGTCTGGAAACTGAACTGGACAGAAAACATTCCATACAGCACAGCTGCAGGACATTTCTACTGCCGTACACAGGTGTCAAGTACAACACAAACAGGTTAAGGTAACATCAGCCTCAAGCCTCAGGTCAGAGCCTTGAAACAGTTCTGGGTTGTAAGAGAAGATGTGACAAACTTGCTCTCAGTCTGCCCTATTATTTGTGATGTTTATAGATGAAGTAAGGAAACAAATTTTTAAGCATCTGTTTGCAAGAAAGAGGCCCAAATTCTCCTGGCAGCCTGTTTCATGTAATCACACCCTCGATACCATTCCAATACCACCACAATTTGCATCACATTAGCACCTCGAGGCCTCGGCAGAGCTCAGGCTCCCTCTGCAATAACCTGTGCAAGGCTATGAGAACACAGATCCCACCCTGGAGAGCTGAACAGTGATCTCCATGTTACAGGCAAGAACTGAAATCCTCAGCAATGACATCATGGAGGAAGGATGGAGCAGAGCAAAGAATTTGGCCTCAGCTTCAAGCTCAGTGCCCTGGGTGAGACCATAGGCAGATCTCTTACACTAACACCCACCTAGGGCTGCTCAGGGGGTACTGAACACAAAGTTAGGGAAGAAATGTCCCAGGCCTCCACATCTCTGAGGCGAACAGCAGGCTTTGGGCTCTTCTCATTCAGCACAAACTTTCTTGGCATTACCTTTTGTTCCCGTGCAATTTGGTCCATTAATTTCTTGATGTTCTCTTCATGCTGCAGTCTCATTTCCTTGATCTGCTGCCCACACTGCAGGCTTGAGGAGAAACACACCATTAGTTATACTTCATTTGTTGGATCTGCTCTCCCACAAATAAAATAAGGGAAAAAATATGAAGTGGCACAAAAAGCCAAACCTGAGATATAATTAGAATAGTCTGTCCAAAAAGCCTGATCCTGGCATGTATATGGAGTGGGAACGAACTGAATACAGTAAGAAAGCAGAACTGGAAACAAATAGGCACAGAGCAGAAAAAACAGTAAAATAAAGAGAATGGCCTTGAATATACTTCCTCAGAAGCTGGAATGCAACCAAAAGGTCAAGCTCCAAAGTTAATCTGTCTGCAAATATTCATTCCACTGGGAAAGCAACATGTCTCCCCGGCTGTCAATGGAGAAGGTGCACAAGTGCCACTATCAGTTACTGCTCCCAACTCAAATAACACAATCTGAATACACAGCCAGGTGCCCCAGCTTCCCCACGGAGCCACAACACCAGCCCGATCACCAAAACTCCCACATCCCACAAACGCTCAGCATAGCACAGAAACACTTCATGTGTGTAAAAGTTTCAAACACTTTCTCAGGAGTTAAGTCTTCCTCACTCCTCAAAGCTGCAGGAGTATTTGTTCTCCCTGTTTCTCTATCACCAACTTAAAAGGCTGAAGTTAACTTAAAATTTCAATCTACACAAGGTGCTTTCAGCTTCAGTTGAAACAAAAGAAATTACACTGCTAGAAAGGCAGCAATTAATAACACTGGTGACACAGGATTGTCCCCTTTAAACTCCTTCATGTGTTAGGGAACTAAATCTCCATGTTATAAAAAATACATTGACTTAAAAATGCAGAACAATTCCACTAAGTCAAGATTTTCCTTAGCTCCTATCTCATGTTGGGGGAAGGACTACAACACCACAAAGAACTTGAAAGTCAAACAGTCAGCTCAGGTGCACTGCCAAGTGAGCACAGTCACATTTGAGGATTAGCAGACACAAGATTAATTAGCACTTTTTGATAATACAGGTCCCCAGCACACACACCAACCTGCAGCTACCAACACTCCTGAGGACATACCTGTCGTATTCCAGCCTCCTTGTGAGGTACGTGTTGTTCTTCTTGTACTCGTGCAGCTGATCTTCCTGGCGGATGAATTCCTGCCGTAACTCTGCCAGTTGTTCTAGGCCAAAAAGCAAAAACCAACATGAATACAGAACGGTAAGAAGAAATGCCCCATGGCAGATACAATTTCCACTATTGCTAAGTAAGTAAGAAATTGCTCAAGTTTCATGTCTAGACATACTTTAAAGATTCTTAAACCAATTTGAAGAAGATGCCACGTTACTCATGTATGCCAGATGGCAGCATGAATTAGGGACAAATTCTTCTGGTACTGTGCCAATCCCCGTAAACGTTTCTGTACCTTTGCACTCAGAAGCCTTGCACAATGCTATTTCACTTATCTGTTGGAAATCTCCATAATTTCCTGAAAGAGTCTGTCGCTCTGAGTAACACGGAACCGCTGCCAGGTTACTTCAGGCAGGATGCTCAAACACTGCTGGTCTGCAGTGAGTGTACAAAAGGAGGCACCTTCCCGCTATCCATAAAGCCAACATGGATTTCCTGTCTTCACAACTGCTCTAGAAGTTCTCCCTGCTACAAATAATTCTCCCTGCTACAAAAGTTCTCCCTGCTACAGAAGTTCTCCCTGCTACAAAAGTTCTCCCTCAGGCTACAAATAATGAAACTCCCTACTATCTGAAGCTGCAGCTACAGGGATACAGGCAGAAACCATGTGCTGTGTGCAGGCATGCTCACATCTGAGCGCGTTCCGGCTCACTCTCAAGTACTCTGAATACAGGAGCACCACAGGCATTACAATCTGTCTGTCCAGAACTTCAGAGATGTGTCCTCGACCTTTTCTAAGCCAGCATGACCAGCACAGTGTTTCTGATCAAACTCTACTGAACTGTGTATTTGGTCATGAAAATGATTCTACTGTCTCGTAACTCAGTGGTGCCAGAACACACGTTCTTTCTGCAGCAAAGTAAGTGAGAGCCAGCTCTGCACTCACCCACACCAGGTAACAAATACAATGAGATTCCACATTACGAGATGTTCCAGCATCACCAGATCCTTCACTTAAACTGCATTCTGCAGCACCTGGGCAGCTAAAATGCACAACTTCAGCCTGCCAAATGAGTTTGGCCATGAATCCCTCACCCTTTAGCCGATGTATGTCTGCCATCTGATACGAGATGTTGTTCTGCAGCTTCACCTGGAAGGAAGAAAAGGCTGGATAAATACAGGTGACCAGCAGGATGGGGAGGGTTGGGGCTGTGAAGACTCAGGTGTGTCTGTTTGCTTTGTAAAGCCAACCTATGGACAGGATTATGGGAGTGACGTGCACAAAGTTCCTGTAAATCTAAGAAATGTGTATTTAGTGATCTGTTAGTGACATCACCAAACTAAACACTGTGTTCAAGCTTTGCTAACAAGGGCTTACATTTTAATTCCAGAACATATTTATATCAAAAAAGTAGATTGTCTGGACTAAAATAAACATGCTGCATCCTGATACTGCAAGAGGGACTGTAAACAGCCAATGTCAAAGCACAGATGGATAAAAATAAACACAGCATCAAGAGCGAAAACAATTGTTACCTAAGGTATATGATATAATAGAATTGTTATATTTAAATAAACCCTTTATGTGTTGCTATCTAACATCCTAATGCACATTTTATTTTGAGAGGGAATCTCACATCAGTAAACTTCTACAACAGCTTTTAATTTGGCATTCTTAGTAAGGAGAAAAATAGTTACAAGAAGTAAGAAATGCACATACAAAGTCCTGAAGTAAAGATGCTTTGTTTTGTCATTACATAAAGACAAAAACCAGCGGGAACGAAGAGAAAGATTCATGTGTGGAATATTCTGAGAAAGGGGGTAAAAACCCCCACCTGCCCTCAGGCACCTCGGGTGCTGTGGTTGTTTTTCCTGCAGTTTCTCGGTGACACAAAGGGTAACTGCAGCAAGGTGCTGAGCAGGGCTGTCACGCGTGGGTGACAAGGTCAGCATCACCTCTGGGAGCAGCACGCCGCAGTGCCAGCTCGGCCTCTCGGCCAGGACACGCTGGCACGTACACGGGGACACGCCTGGACACAGGGGCTGCTTCAGTTCCCCCCACAATCCCTCAAGTGTCTGCATCAGCCACCTCCATTTCCTGTCAAAAAAACCCAAACCACATCTGCCCTGCCTTTCGGACTTCCTCCCGACACCTGTGCCTTCCCTTTTATCAAATTATTGATTCTTTAAATATATTTCCCATTGTGTTTTTGTTGTTACGAGAGGCACTCTGAGCAGGCTGATCCCTTTGTCCCATGTGGGTATGATCGTGTGGGTATGATCAGGCACTCCAGCCATGCAGGAACTGCAGAGACGGTGCTTTTCTGCGGCACACGGTGTACACGGAGCGCGCATCCGACAGCTCCCGGCACACAGCAGAGGCTCCTTGGGCAGCAGAGTTTTTGTGCCAGCCTGCAGGATCCTGGCCATCCCTGCCAGCAGGGCACTGCAGGATTCTGCAGGATTCTCACCCCTGGAGCAGCGCACAGAGTGCAGGCAAATCCTGACCCATGCCCAGAACAAAAGCCAAGAGAGCTCCAGGGCCTGGAGAGGCACCACCACGGCTCCCACCTATGACAGGACACAGCGCTGCTTCACAAGGCTTTTCCCAAAAAAAGAAAGCAAGCACAACTGGAAAATTAGGGACAGAGCAGAAAAAAACCGTAAAATAAATAAAATGGCCTTGAACATATTTCCTCCAAACCCTGTAACATACCCAAAAAGTCCAGCTCCGTAGTTAACCTGTCAGCATTTATTAATTCCGCCAGGAATGTGATCTTTAGGTAACCTGAGCCCTCTGACCACAGTGCTCTGAAATAGGGACAAAATTACTCCCCACAGGGACACTCAAGGAGCCTCCTGGCACTTCAGAGCCACGTTTGCCTCGTGCTCTGCCCACCGAAGCATTCAAGGCCCCCGACAGGATGCACAAAGCAACACCCCACCAGTGGCGGCCTGGGTGGGACGTGCAGAGCTTCACCTCAAAAGCACAAGTGGCCCTGCAGTGGGGACACACAGGGCAGCAGGAGAGACAAGTCACCACCAAGCCTCTCCGTCCTCTGGGCACCCACCATGCCAGCTTCCCTTCCCCTCCACCGAGCCGGACAGGGGAGCAGGTACACACAGCGATCTGTTGTGTTAATGAACAAGCATCTCCTCCTCTTTTGCAAAACCACAGGCAATAATCACGTTTTCCTGTCTTCCACTCCAGTGCGGTTGTTTCCCAGAACTCAATAAATCTACAAACCAAGGAGATCCTGGGAAGTAGCGCGGTCTGTTTTCAGACCCTCGTCTGAGAATTCCTCACACACAAACCCTTCCCACTGGCTCCTGCTCATCCCATAACCATGTGCCTGGCTGGGGGAGGGCTGCTGTCTGTGAGCACGAGCCGCATGGGAACGTGCAGCACTTTTATCACACAATCCTTCCTTTTGGTGATTTTGAGTTTCAGAGAGAAGCGACAGAATTTATATCCAAACCAGCTCAGCTGACAGCAAACGTCCCTCATCTGAAGGACAGAAAAGGAAGAAGCTTTTATATGATTCATGGGATCTGTTCCACCTACACATGCAAAACCCACAATCCCTGGGCCGTGGCGCAGGTCCAGTTCTTCCTGGGCCCCGTCCTCCTCCGGTCTAGACCTCTCTGTGCTGCTGAGATCTCAGGGGCTCCTCAGGACCTTCCCGAGCACTTGGGAGGGAGAAAATAAACCCTCTGTAGCCCAACGAGCCCTGCACAGGAAAAAACCACTAGAAATCCTGTGCGTGGTCCTGTGGCAACCCTCCAGCGCTGTCTGAGTTGTGAGTCTCGCCATGTAACAGCTCCACATTGCTGCTGTCGAGCTACAGCTTTGCAAACTGGGGAGTTATCAAGTTTTGGCAACAAAGAACAGACCCAGCTGCTGTTGGGGATGTTTGACTAAAGAGCTTCATCCCAAGGATTTCTGGGCAGCAGGTGAGGGCAGGGCAGTGCTCCACACCCGGCATGGCCAGCGGCGGGTACGGAATGAGGCGCTCCCTGCACGCTGGGCGCCTGCCATCTGGAACCTCTCCACCACAGTCCTGCCAGTCACACATTCTAGTGCGCTTACTGCAAACGGATGTGCAAAGCTGTGGAAAAACCCCAAAAACTAATGGCATGCCGCAAAACCCCCATGCAATACTCAGGAAGCTGATGCTACCTGTGCATGCAGCACCTGCCCAAATTCCAGGGTAGGCAGTATCCCTGTTTGCCTCTCACAGGGGGCTCCAAAAGAGAGCTCCTTGTTTGCTCCAAGGTCCAACAGACCCTCAGGAGCTCACCACAGCAGAGGAGAATTCCCAAGAATTAATGCCTTTTCTCTTTCTTTTTAAACACAAGACACTGGGTCACACTCCCGTATTTGCTCCCAAGAGCAAACAACACCCTGGTGCAGTGTGACAGGCTCATTCCACAAGCAGGATACAGAGGGGAGAGCCAAGGATTTGGCCTTGACTCCAGAGATCCCCGAGCCAAGAGGAAGCTGCTGCAGAAACTGGAGTTGCCTCAGCACTGGGAAAGGCACTTGATCCATGTGAGCACAAGGCAAAGAACCTCAGCTGAGGACAAGGGAGCACAAAGCAGAACTGACACTGAGAACCACCAGAGCAGAATCTTCAAACCAGTTTTCCTTAAAATGAGTCTGAATTTGTTGTGATCACTTGATACCAGTGTTGGGGTTTTATTTCAGTTCCTGCATTTCACAAATGGACTAAGATCACAGGTAATGAGCAGACTTGCCAAATTCTATTTTGAGAGGAAAAATATTACTGTTCAGACCTTTTTTGGTCAGACACTTTATATCTACTGCTGCTTCCTTGTGACAGACTTGCATTCTCTAAAACAAAGCTTTATTCTCTACTCTCAGAGAACTAATAGTCACTTAAGTAAAGTCACTTAGAGGGTTTTAGAAAAAAAATAAACATTGTTGCCACTGAGAAAAGACAGTGGCTTCCATGGGAGGGAAAAAGGCCAGCAACTGGTTTTTGATAAAATCCTGCTATTCTGGCCTCTTAGGGCACGCTGAACATTTTGAACACAAGGGAGAGGCTGTCCAAAAGCTACCACCTCACACGACCTTAACTGGCAGCTTCTGGAAAAAAGAAGGAAGACACACGGCACACACTGCAGGCAATTAACACTAAATTTAATTTGAGAGGTTTAGTGGGCCAGTTAGTCTTGCTGGCCTCCTGCCCTGCCCTGCGCAGGGTCACACTCTGAGCACCCAAAGCCCAGGCAGATCTCTGGGAACACCGGGCGGTGGGCAGGCAGGGGCAGCCAGCAGCACCTGCTTGTACCCCGTGCGTCCGAGCGGGCCCTGGCTCCAGCAACCAGTGCAAGCCCTCAGCTTAGGCCTCATCTCCCCCCCGGTGTCCTGCAGGAACACGTCACAGGTCTCCGAAAAAAGACAAACTTCTTGCATTGAAAGCACAGCTTGCCATGCAGCCAGTAACTGATCACAGAATCCCCGAGGCTGGAAAAGCCCTCCCAGCCCATCAAGTCCAACTTGTGCCCAATCCCCAGCTTGTCCCCAGCCCAGCGCCCTGAGTGCCACGTCCAGGCCTTCCTTGGACACCTCCAGGGATGGGGGCTCCAGCACCTCCCTGGGCAGTTCCAGTGCCTGGCCGCCCCTTCCAGGAAGAAATTCCTCCTGATAGCTTACCTGAATCCTGCCAGGGGAGTTTCACACCCACAGGCAGGTACACTAACACACCAAACAAGCTGACTGCCCTTCTGCAGACAGAAGGGGAAGTGTCTTGGCTAAACCCCAACTGCTTTAGAATCACTCAATCACTGAGGCTGGAAAACATCTTTAAGATCATGAAGTCCATGTCACATCCAATTGGACTTTTTATTGCAATTTAAGGAATGATAAAAAATAAAAATATGTTTGCTGAGCACACAAAAGGCTTAATTTTCATGGTCCAGTAGGAAACATTAATACAAACATAATCAGTTTGAGGAAGTCTAACTCTGAAATGTGAAATGTACACATTCGGCTTTTTCTGTGACAACCCAATGCATTTTCTGAGGCTGCTCATCCAATGTGCAACAAGAAAGGGCCAGAAAAACAAACCTAGCCAGCAATAACCCTGGAGACTGTGACATTTCCATAAATCCCACTGTGAGAATAGTGCCCGATGAGCAGAGTGATGACCTGCATGCAAATACACCCCACACGCCCCCTGAGCAGGAGTCCTGTGCTGAGTCCTGCGAACTTCCCAGTTCAGGACGGTTATGAAAGCAGAACTGTGAAAGTTGAGGCATCCACTCATCTTCCAAACAAAAGAATCCCCAGGCCACCCCCACTGAAAGGGCCAGCTGAATTTTCTATGAGCTTGGCTTCTCCAAGCCAAGGAAAATGACACGTTAGTCAGCAGCAGCGTTGTTTGGGTATTTTTTTCCTCAAGTACACGCTGGCAGCATAAAAATCAGAGTGTGCTGTACCAGGCATTCCAAGAGGCAAGCCCAGGGTGCTGCTGAACACCACACTGGTTTCATCTCCCTTGAAACTGTAGCTTAACGGCTGTGTCTGGTTTCTTGAACGATCACAAAAGATCAAATACTCTCAGCAGAGACAGAAAGCTAAAAAACAATAAGTAAATTTGAAACAGCCGTCTGGAAATGAGCGATCTCTCGGGATTTTCATTGTTCACACACACACACAGAGAGACACTGGACATCTTCAGCTCTTTTTGGGGACGTTTTCAGAAAACAGAGTGCGCCGCAGTTGTCCCAGCAGCACCAAACCTGCGCTCCGGGGCCTTGATTCACTCCCGGGCTGCAGAGGCTGCGGGGACACTTCGGGCAGGCGAGGACTAACAGTGCCCCGGGCTGAGCCGCCCCGCAGGGCACCGGGACCCGCCGCCGCCTCTTCCCCTTACCTTGCCGTCCTCGCACCTCTTCACCTGGCCGTCCCTGGCCTGCAGCTGGCTGCTCAGGTGGCTGTAGTCCGCCTCCTTCTGCTCCAGCTGCTTCCTGTGCGAGTCCACCTTGCCCAGGAGGTCCGAGTTCCGCCGCTCCAGGCGGCCCCGCGCCACCTCGGTGCGCTGGGCCTGGCTCTGCAGCTCGGCCAGCTCCTCCCGCAGCAGGGCCTGGCGGGACGCCGCGTTCCAGCAGTGGAAGGCGAGCACGGCGATCACCGCCAGCAGCGCCACGAGCACCAGCGAGGGCAGGCGGCCGCCCCGGCGGTTCGCCCCGAACCCCACCATGGAGGAGGCCGAGGGCGGGGGCTTCAGGGGCAGCGGGCAAGGCGCTCAGGGGGGCCCTGAGGGTGCGGGAGGATGTGAGGGGAAAGGGGTATCCTGAGGAGGGGAAAGGGAATGAGCCGGGGGGGGGACTGAGGGGTAG
>VWPU01005576.1:0-209640 GCA_013398955.1 Callaeas wilsoni
ACAGAGAAATCATCAGTTTGCATCAGGCTGAGAAGTCACATAAAAGCAACTGGCATGTGTGGATATGTAGCTGGAAACCTCTTGATTTGGGGCTTCTTGTTTCCCTAACAAAAATGAACACTTTCCTAAGCTGCTCCCTGCCACCTTTCACCCCAAAACCAAATCCCTATAACATTCACTTCTTCTTCCCTATTTCTGCCCAACAGTGGATGAAGAAAGGTCATTGTGATACTTTCTCTGCTGTGAGTTTGCAGTGTGACCTCGTGACAAGGAAATCTGAGGAGCATCCCCCTACCTTGGCCCTGTCCTTCTGGAAGACTTCCAATTCTTGGAGAACACAGGCCAATATCATTCTATTGTAGCTCCTGCAGTGAATATTCTTCCTCTATTTTTCCAGCCAGCGGCTGATTAGCAGCCTGTTCCTGATGCAAGTGTCCAACAGCAGTGGGGACAACAACACTAAGGAGCAATTGGTGTGCATTGCCCTGACCTCCACCTCTGACAGCTCAAACAAGCATTGACAAACAGGTCAATCCACTGGGCCATGGCTGCAATAGCAAGAGGCATCACTCTTTACAACAATACTAAATTTGTTAGAACCTTTTTCTTTTAGTTGACATCAGAGNCTTTTAGTTGACATCAGAGTTTTGGCTAGTTTTTTGGTTTGGGGTTTTTTTTGTTGTTGTTGTTGTTTTTTGGTTTTTTTGGTGAGTTTTTTTGGTGGGGTTTTTTGGGGGGTTTTGTTTGTTGGGTTTTTTGTTTGTTTTGGGGGGTTTTTTGTGTTGGTTTGTTGGGGTTTTTTGAGGAAGACAATAGTTTAATACTGGTATATATTAAAAAAAAATAAAGAGAGAGAAGTACCACCAAAAATGCATGCAATTTTTTTCTGCTGTTGTGATTTAACCCTGGCTAGCAACTAAGCCCCCTGACAGCCACTTGCTTATTAACTACCTCCCCAGGTGGGATGGAGCAGAGAATTGGAAGGTAAAAATGAGAAAATTTGTGGGTTGAGAAAAAGACAGTTTAATAGTAAAACAAAGTTGCATATGTAGAAAAGCAAAACACGGAATTCATTCGCTACTTTCTATCGGCAGGCAGGTGTTCAGCCATCTCCAGGAAACCAGGGATCCATCAGGCATAACAGTGCCTTGGGGAGACAAATTCCATAATGCCAAATGCCTTCCAGGCTGTGCTGCATGCTGATTAACAGCTGAACAGCAGTCCTGGCTATAAACTCAATCTAGCACGTTCCAACCAAATTCATCATCATCACAGAGTGAATGAGAGGAAGGAGAGATGTTCTTAGCTGTTCTTGGAGTTGCCCAGTAGCCTGTGCTGAAACTCTGACTCCAGAACGCTCAGGTTGCTGTATCCTCCCTGCTGCAGAAGGACTTGGGATGGCTTTGAGTGTAAACAGAACAAGGAGTAGGGGCAAGACTAGTTACAGAACCCTCTGGACTCTGATATGTGACTCTGATTTCTTCTACCCTCAGAGAGGAGAGACCCTGGCCCATTTGAATGGAAATTGTAACAAAACTTGTGAGAGATTTTTCCTTCTGGCTGGAGACCTGACCAATCTGGAGAAAAGCTAAATAAATACAGTAAGTGGAGCTCACAAAGAACATGTCCTGAATACCGTGGACACTGGTGGCTGTGGGTCACAGCTTTGTTGGTATCTCTCCTTGTTGGTATCTCTGAAACTGTGACTTGCCCTGGAGCCTGTGAAAAGAGGGAAGGAAGGTGATCCTGTCTGTGTGGTCCCTTTGTATGTAACACACCCTGTGAGAGCCAGGCAGAGCTGTGGCTTTGCAGACGGTGGTCTGACCCCAGAGCAAACCTGCAAGTGGAGGAGCTCTGAGCACGAAGGTTTGCAGGGGCAGGTGCTCAGAGCTGCTCAGCTGCTGCAGAGAGGAGATGGAGTGAAGCACGAATTGTGGGCACATAGCTGATGAGAACTATGGAAACTCAACACACCTGGACGGCTACATGTATCAGCTAAAGTCCATGTGGTTTTCTGCTTGCTGGTCTCTGGGTAGTTAGGTTACCATAAAGAATTAGCAGTATCTTTTTTTTATCTTCCAAATTGTTTATTCTTTTAGCTCTTACCTCTGAGTGCATCCACATTGTCTGTCAGCTCTGCAGAATGCAGGCTCTGCTGTGACCGAACAGCTCCATGTGACAACAGATGGACAGGATGTAGCTGGGAGCTGAAAGGAGCAGTTTCATGGTGCTGTGCCAGCAGAATCATTGTGTGCATCCTGCTGGTGTCCTGCAGAAACCTCCCCAGGCAGAGATTTACGCCAGTTTATTGGCTGCACCAGGAAAGGATAGGAGGCAGCAGGGCAGTGGTAGAAAAGCTGCACAGGAGAGGGAGTGCAGTGGCACAGCATTTCCTCTGAGGTGTAGAGCTGGGTAACTACTTCATGCATTAGTGTGCTGAGACTGAAAAGCACGAATTTTTGATTACCGATGTTTAGATAAGGGTTTTGGCCCTGACTCCTTCAGTAGCTGATTCAGATGTGAAATGAGGCTCCCAAAGTTTGAGATGGGGTCAGGCCTGGGTAGAAGCAGTGAATGAACATCTAGGTCGTGTTCCAGCTTGGACTACTCTGGTCTCTGCCGTTTTCTCCTCCCTGCACTTGTGAGGCAAAATAACTCAGACTTAGACAGGTATTCTTCCATGGTTCAGAGGCTTAGTAATGACAGTGTGTCATCAAATGAACAATTAAACTAAGGGTTCCTTTGTGACAGGACCACTGCGATGCGTTTGAAGAAATTAACATTAGAGAGCTGTGTTCTGTCGGCTGCAGCTCTCTGGATTATGTAAAGAGATAAATGAGTATGAGGCTTAGATCTCAGGATTGTAATAATTTCTGTGCTTCATGTAGCAATAACTCCTCAAGCTCAAGTATTTTGTCCTTTTTTTTTTTTTTTTTTTGATATCTGTTGGTGAAATGCTTGAAAATTCTTATAGCAAAAATGAGAGTTGCTGAAGTTAATCTACAGTCCTTTGTGATCGTCCTGGGAAGGCTGCTACTCATTAGTATACAAGAACATTTCTTCTTGATTTATTTTATCCTAGACGATATGCTACTTAAAAACTAGGATACAATGTATTTGAAATGGAATTACATCATTTTATGCAAAATGAATTTTATAAAACATTATTAATTTCCTATTGCATATATGTTAGATTTGCCTGGATCAGAAAACATTGATACTTGTATGAGTGATAGCAGCACCTGTAGCTGCACTAGAGAGAGGATGGAAGACAGAGCTGACAGGATTGGGGAGGATCCAGCTTGCATGCTGTGTTTCTGCACAGTTACACTGGCTGCACTGTAGATGTTTGCTTCCTTCTTCTGAGAGCTCTGGTACTGCTGAGTTCTTGCTGCAGGCCACATCAGTGAGACATAGCAGGGCTTACATTCATCTCTGCTCTAGCCCAGACACCTCTACAGGTGGAAGCTGCCTTGGTTTGCACCAGTTTCACATTGTCCTAGGAAACAAGGCACCAACACTGCAAGTGTGAGGACAAGGCTGTTGTGTGAATGCAGTTTTGGTTTCTAGGAGTGTGAAACCAGAATTCCTCCCTTTTATTTATTAAAGAAACACAATATCCTAAGGCTTCATGTCTGTGGTCTCACATGAGCACGACCAGAGCTGGCCATGCTCCAGCCGGCGCCCCAAAGAGAGCTGCCAAGAGCCCTGGCATCATCTGGAGCTCAAGTGTGACTCAAAGACAGTAGTTAGTTCTGCCTCTGTGGTGTTTGCAGAGGAATTCAGGGCAGCAATTGCACCTTGTGCCAGAGAAGCCAGCTCAGACAGAGTAATCAGGCAAGCTGCCAGAAATCCCCAGCAGTTACAACAGCAGCAGACCTGTTCAGCTCTCATGCAATACTTCCTGCCTTTCTATACTAACCCTGCCTTCCCCGGCTTTCTTTAACTAGAGAAAAATGGACCAAAAGTCTGGCTCTGAGCTCAGACAGGTATTTTGCTCCTTCTTTAATCTTCATAGCCTGGCAATCTTTGTTCAGATCCCTCCATCAGGTGGAAACTCCTTAACCATTCCCTTTGTATTTTTTCTTCTAAATGATTTATGGCAGCAGGAAGAATCAGGTATGGACTCCCCTCCCTCCCCCTCTGGCCCAGCTGGGCTATTAAAATCCTTGGACAAACCTCCATGAAGATGTGTGACAGACTGAGGTCATGACATGAATTAGTACCAGAAGCCCTTCTAAGCTTCTCTGGACTGACCAAAGGGGTTAGTGCATATTGTGTCCCATACATACCTATTAAAGAAGGTGTAGAGCTGAAGAGCAGTCAGCAAGAAGAGGAGGCTCATGAGGCTGGTGAGGCTGACGGCACAGTGAAGAAAGCATCCACTCTTCTCTAAAGAGAAACAGATGCTCTTTTAGGTACATCTCACAGACTCTGTTTCCCTTGTGCCTTTGTCAGGATGGCATCTCCTGGACAATACTCTCTGTGTGCTGTACTTCAGGAGATGACCTAAGGTAGCTGGAATACAGTGCCAGACACACAACTGGGAAGAAACAACATCCCCCCATGTCCTTGATGCAGGAACCCTGTCTTTTGCTGTGTGGCCACTCCTGCCCACAGCCATGCTGCAGGTCTTGCATGTGCATCCCAGCAAATCTCAGCTCTGATGCTCTTCCAGCTGAATATTTCAGTCAATTACCTATGGCTGCACACAACTTCCCAGCCACATCTTCAACTTCACCCCCTAAAGCCTTCACCTACCAGCCAGCCTTGGGAAGCTGTGAGCTAGCTTTCAGTCTTCCAGTCACAACCCATGTGGAACCAAACTGGTAGCAACATGTAATGGCACCACTGGATTACAATACACAGATCTGGGTGATCGTACCATTGATGTCTTTGTGTGTCGTAACGTTTTGAAGTAATCATGCCTTTCCATTCAGCCCTGGAGGTGGATGGCAAATCCACTGCATCCATCTCCTTTCCTACAATTTCATGAAGGGCTTTACTGTTCTGACAGCACTTGTGTTTATCCTTCCCCCTCCCTCCTGGCAAATTTCTTACTGGAAACTCAGCTGCACATTTCCTGCTGCCACCTTGCCAGTGCCACTCATGTTGCTTTGTGCATGAACAGAGGGCTGAACAGGGCTCTGAACACCGAATGCACAAAGGGAAGCTCACCTGAGGGATAACAGGTTATGGACTGGCTCCAGTTCCCAGCTGGGTGGGACACCACGCAGGTGGCCACGCTGGTCATGCTGGTATTAGATGCTGTGAACCTGCTGAACACAGTCACTGTCCCGTTGTTGTGGCCTTCTTCCTCTGCAGTGGAGCTGTTCTCCGGGACCCAGGAGAGCTGAGCCGGCGGCTTCCCCGCCGCTGCCTCGCACACGGGGCTCCCCTGCTCATCGCAGTACAGGCTCGGCCTTGGTGGGGCTGTGGAACACCGGCAACGGGAGATGCATGGAGTTACTTTGGCACAGCTGGGCTGGGCTGTTCTTGTTCTCCAGCCAAAATGAACCCAAAATGAACCCAGAGGAAAGAGGAGAATAAGTCTGGAGGTCCCATCCCATCTCATCCCATCTCATCCCATTGCAGCAACGTGGGCCCAGCGCACAAGAGACGAGGATGAGGTCTCTTTCTCCCTTTTGCACAACTCTCTCCCGCCCAGATGAGCCTAATCACAGTCATTCATATCCTCTTTGTGTACATGGGAAGTTGCTTCACACCTGTCACTTCTAACTAGTGAGAAAGGAAACAGAAGAAAGGGAAAGAATTTTGGAAAATAAAGATGAGAGATATGGCGGCTACTCCCAATGAAATGCATGAGTTTATTCCAGCAAGAATTACAGAATGGCTTAGGTTAAGGGAATTTTAAGGGACCTCAAAGATCCTCTAGTTCAAACCTCACTGCCGTGGGCAGGGACACCTTCCACCACCCCAGGTTGCTCAAAGACTCATCCAGCCTAGCCTTTAACACTTCAAGGGATGCGGCATCCACAGCTTCTCTGGGCAACCTGTTCCAGTGCCTCACTACCCTCATAGTACAGAATTTCTTTCAAATATCTAATCTAAATCTACTCTCCATCACTTAAAAAAAAAGAAAAAGAAGAAATCTCCACTTCTTACTGCACACTTCCCCTGCTGCATGGGGAGAGGAGCTTTGTATGTCCAGGCCCAGACATGGTCCTTCGGATAACTGTAAAAGGAGCAAGGAATGCCTTACCCAGCACAGTCAGGTGGTGCGTCGTGTGGAAATTCCCATCTGTTGATGCCACCTCGCAGCTGTAATTTCCCTCCTGCGCTATTCCTACTTGCTGTATTTCAAGGGCAGGAGCCAGACCTGGTCTGAATTTCCAGTTTATGTTGTCACTGCAGTTTTTTCTGTGTGTCATGTTCATATCAGTCCTGTGTACCAGGATGCAGAGGCCTCCAACCTTGGGGGTTATTTTCCATGTTAGCATATTTATTTTTCCTTTGAAGGGGCAGGTGAGCAGTGAGCTGTCCCCTACGGTCACTAGCACTATGTTGTTCCCTGAGGAGAAAAAAAGAGAACGTGTGAGAAGGCGCTCAGGAGTTGTGGTCCGGATGTCACAGGGAAATGTCTGCAGTGGTACACAGCAGCGTGAGGCCATGGCTGTGCTCATCTGCACATTGTCTGTCATCTCTTACTGCAGCTGTGGATTATGGAGCCAGTGGCTGTCACAGCCAACCCTTGCAATGCTATTGACAAATTTCCCACTGGGACTCACAGAGAAATGTCTGCACTGGGACATGCCACCGTGAGGGCATGTCTGTGCCAGTCCAAGAGCTGTGATTCTCTCCTAACACGGGAATACATCTCCAGTTTCACGGCTGTGTTCACATACTCTAAGCCTTGTTTTCACTCTCTTCCTCTGTAAGGTGCTCTCTCTGGGGCAGTGGATAAAGAACATGACTGCCAAGCAGAGTCTGAATGAGCTGCAGACCCCATCTCCCTGTGGAGATCTCTCAGGTTGCCTTTTCCCTCAGCATCACTGCCCAGTACAGCAGAAAAATGAATGTGTGAAAACATTCACCCCATTTTTTGTTCTGGACGAAAGCCGCTCTTCTAATGGAGTCAAACACAGGTGGCAATTTCTGCCTTGACACTCCAAAGCTTCAAGGAACCAATTTCCCTAACTAAAGTGGTGACAGAAGAAATATTTGAGGAGTCCATGGCATTTCACTGGAAAGAAAACACATTCCTGTTTGGTGTTAGATGCAGAGATCCTCAAGAGACTCAAGATGACTGCTTTGTGATCTGTTCCACCTGTACTAAAAAAAGCAAACTGAAAAACAACCAGGAATTTGAATACTTAATGGAGATTTGGGAAGAGAAGGATTATAGCTGCATTCTCGGATCCCATATTTTTGGAATTTGCTCTTCTAAGTCTTATTGAAACTTCCATTCTGAACCTAGTGTCTTAAAATCCCATTATACTTCACTTGTCAGGACAAGTCACTGATATGTAAGAGTAGAGCTTGACAGGGTGATTACACTGATCATAAAACCTCCCATTAATCATGTTTTTAATAAAAAATATTATACTCCAAAAAAATCATTACCAGTGTTCATCAAGGCATTGAAAGGTCCAAGTTCAGCATCTTATTGCTTGACAACTGAAAGACTGAAAATATCTATTTGCAGCTAGAAATTATTTGATTTGCAAGTTATTTGTTTTCCATTAAAAAAGTCCCTTCAGCAATTTGTAAAGATCCCTTCTACCAGACTTTTCTTTCCCAAAGAAGGGTTGAGTACATATCACTCTGATGCCCTGCCTTTTCCTCCCCTGCCCTTAACAGAGAGGTGGTACAAAAGTACCATCAGAAGTACCTGTAGCTCCTGTGACTGCAGCGATGGTGAGAAGGACAATGGTGCAAATGCTCTTCCTGACAACTTTCAAAATAGCTCTTGCTTTTGTGGGTGAGAAGGATTTCTCGCACCATCCAGCTTGCTGTGAGCTCCCCAGCATTTCCTGCCAGTGATCCTGAAGCCAGAGCCACTGTTCTTCCTCCGCTCCTGAGAGCCCCACAGTGCAGCTACAAAGAGCTGGTTCTTCTTCCTAGCATGAGGCTTTCTCTGATGAGAATTGATGAGCAGAGAGGAAGTGGTATTTGCATTTGCTTTCTGTCCACTGGCCTTCTGGCTCGCTGTCCCCATGTTACTGTGGGAAGACAAAGTCTACAGCAGAACTTGCACAAAGCCTAACTAACCAGTGTGATTTTCATGTTTGGCTTGGATCTTGCTGTTAACGAAATTTTTAACACAAGGCTCTCAGCTACATTTGACAGGATTATTGGCACAGATTAACTATGATATCTGGCAGCTCGAGCTAGGGACTTCAAAAGAGGGACCAGGAACAAAGACACTCCTGGGCAATTATACAGTCTGATTCCCCATCCCTCACATGACAGTCTGAAACCACAGCAGTATTAGGGTCTGGGATCTTCTCACTCTTCACTGGCTCTCTGTTCCATTACCCAGTGGTTGCTACATGGTCATCCTCCCATCCTCTTAGGTCGGTGTCAGTGGGGGTTTGGGTCAGTTCCATAGTCCTTGTTGTAATATGGTGGTTACAGTTCATAGCACAGAGTCACAGAACCAATTACGTTGGAAAAGACCTCCAGTATCAATTCCAGCCTGTGACTGATCACTACCTTGTCAGATACACCATGGCACTGACTGCCATGTGGTTTCTTCAACACCTCCAGGGACGGTGACTCCACCACCTCCCTGGACAGTCCAATTCAATGTCTAATCACCCTTTCTATGAAAAAATTCTTCCTGATGTCCAACCTGAACCTCCCCTGGCACAGCTTGAGGCTATGTCCTCTTGTCCTGTGGCTTGTTGCTTGGGAGAAGAGGCCAATCCCCAGCCGGCTACAACCTCCCTTCACATAGTTATAGAGAGTGATAAGGTCACCCCTCAAGTGTTTTCTTCTCCAGGCTAAACAACCAGATCCCTCAGCCACTCCTCACAGGACTTACTCTCCAGACCCTTCACCAGCTTTGTTGTCCTGCTCTGAACACACTCCAGCACCCAATCTATGGGCTGTCCGCTCTAGCTATTAATAGTAAAGTAATATTTAAGCTCCTACCTTTGCCTATCCTAACTACCATGAATGTTCAGATTATTATCTCCAAGTTTCACTACAATCCATCTTTGATTTACACATAATTGTATAGTTCAGATAAAGCTCAGTCTGCAGCCTAACAATTCTGTTTCTTTCAAGCAAACACCTGTTTCAAATAATATAAAATTTTCAACACTCACAGTAAGAATTTTATCATCTGGAATTAGGGAAAGGATATTTTTTCCTAGTATTGATGTGGTAAGTTTGGGTCCAGGAAAAAAAAAAACCACATCAAATTTAACACGGATATTGAAAAGAGAATTTCAGTTCTGTAAAACCAGTGGAAACTACTCTTCAGCTGGGACTAGCAATGTTAGCTGCCACTTGAAAAATAACGCCTCTCTCTTTCATTACTTTACTACAGGACCTTTAAAAAAACCTTTTCCACTAATGTGTATAATGAGTATTTTAATTTTTTTAACTATTTTTTGTTAACGTCTCAGAATATCCAGCCCTTGAGACACCTGTGGCCTTGAATTCCTTCTTGGGTCTAGAAACATTTCTCCCTGCCCCCAGTTGCAGAGTTTGCATAGAGGAAAATGCAGAGCTTCTTAGCATTTTATACAACTAATTTAGCCTTTAAGACTCCATATCCTAGTAACTCTAGTTCCTAAATCACCTTCCAAGTGAAAAGAACATAAGATGTACTTTAAAGGCAAACACAGATTCAGGCACAGCCAGCAGTGCTCTTAAATGTCACCAAAAAAGCAGGCAGGCTGGTGCATTCGCCCTGTCCTTTCCAGCATGCTTCCTGCTGACAATACTTGGTCCAAGTTTCTCTTGGTGGAAATGAAACTCAAGACCCCAGCTGGTTTTGGTTCACAGGACCCAAACCAACCATCCCAAATGCACCTCACTAGTCTCCTAGAACTCCATCTCCAGCTGGTCTCGCAGCTGCTCTTCTCCGACAGATATCTGAAATGAATGATGGTTTGACCTGTCTCACAACGCTGGGACAGACAAGATCAGACCAGACAAGATAACTGGTGTTGCCACTTCCTTCCAGCTCCATGCTCTTGACTATTGTTTGGGATTTAGGTCAGTGTCAATGGTTATAGATCCCTCTTTCAAACTCCAGAGGAATGATTGTCAGGGGTTTTAATGTGGACTAAATTACTTTTGTAGTAATTTCCCAACATTTGAACTACATAACCAGCAACTGAAAAGAGACATCTGCTGCCACAGACATGAGCCGTAGGCAATGTCACTGTGAATGCCCAATGTTTGGCAATAACATGCACAATAGAAAGCAGAGTTTTTCAGGGGAGATACAAAGCAGACTTAAATGTTTGTAATTTAACAGCTCTGTCCACAGTAACCTGCCATTTTCCATCTCTGTATGGTCTGCCCCCAGATAACCGAGACTGCAGTTTGGTCCAAGAAAAAAAACACCTTCCAGTGAAATGTACAGTTCCAGTCTCCAGGTTTTAGATGTGGGTTTACTGGATGCTCTTGTTTATCCCACCCTCTGCTGTAATTAGAAGTATTCAAAAGGTCCTCTATCACCTTATTTTGTTCCTGCTCCCTATGTAGTCACATTAAAAAGAGAGACTTAATTAGTGGCTGGGACCCTGGCCTATGAACTGGGCACCTCTGTTCCCATCATCACACCTGCAGATGTAGTGTTAAATGGGCTGATCAAGTCCTCTGCTGCCTTCCCTCCTGTGTCTGGCCAGCTGTTCTGGGTGTAATGTGCTGCAGAACGTGTGCCTGGCAGGGATAACTATTGCAGGGTAGTTTGAAGCAGGCAAGGCTGCTGTCTGCAGCCATGAGCTGTGTGGAACTCTGAGGTAAAAGTAGCTAAAAACACTTGTTCTGTTTCATGTGTCACAGTTTGGCATAGAAATGGGGAAATCTGCCTGCTGGTGTGGTGATGAACATATCGCTCTCTGGCCTGTGTGTTTTTTCTGTTAATAGATTCACCACAGATTTCAATTCAATTAGGTTGCTGCTTTAGTACCCCCCCCCCCCCCCAAAAAAAAAAGGATTAGCAGTGCTCCTGAAATAATTCTTGAAAGCTTTTACTTTTTTTTTCTGCATTTATAGTTATTTGTGCCATAGGCAGTGACAAGAGAGAGGCCTGCCCTGTAGATTCCAAACTGGTTTGGAGCCAAATAAAAGTAATTTGTAGATTTATTTGGGAGCACTCTTCTAAGTATGAATGTAGCAGCCAGTAACTATGGTCTGTCCTGAGTTATGCACATTTGAGCTCTGTCTTGCTGTGAAACAAAGCAGGTTTTAAGAGGACTTAACTTACAGGACTGAGGTAGAATACAGTGGTTTTTCCCTAGGTTTACAATATTAACCTCTCATGGTTAACCACTTTCACTGATCATAAATTTGAGAAGCAGCTTATGGATTTCAGTAGAAGTTTGTCTTGCTATGAAATATTCACAGCTGTCCCTGAGAAATATGTATGTTGCTGGCTGCCCTTTTCTTAAGGGATCAAAGTTCTCTCCCTATAGCTTTGTAACTGAGCTCAATACAAAGAAAGTAGGATATAGCCTCTGTTATCTTCTAACGGTCCTTCCTGGCCTTGAATCTATTCATTGTAATAATTAAACCATCCAGACTCACAGGGCTTTAAACAGAGGGCTGTGGCTGCAGAAGAAAAAGGGGTCTCTGTCTCAAAGGAAAAGCAGTGCTCCCCATGATGTCCAGGCTGGCCTGGGTGTCAGGTTGAACATCAGGATATTTTCCTGTATTACTTTTAGAAAGATACTGATGAAGTTTACTTTCATTTGATGGTGTTAAAATTGCAGTACTCTGAAACTGAAATGTTTCAAGGACATACATTTATTTCCTCTGGTTTTACAGCCCTATGAACTGTAGTCATGAAGAAGAACAATGTAAAAAGCTTGAGGTGATTTTTGATAGGAAAACAGCATTCCGATACATATCAATTCAGTAGCAAAACTTCAGGAGTCTTTTTACTATAGTGTGAACACAGGTGCCAACACTTTTGTAGTTGGTTTGGGTTTATTTTATTCAAAATAGAACTGACTTCTACATAGTTCTCCTTGAAGAAACGGATTTTTTTTTTCCTGAAATTACTTAATTTTTTTACTTACCAGACTAGCGCTTGGAAAACTGGTGGCTGCAGCCGGGAGGTGGATGGTGCTGTAGGACAGGGCTACTTTGCCCCACTCCGTGGCCAAACAGGGCATCAGCACACGGAGTCCTCAGCAGCTCCACAGTGTGGCTGGGCTTGGTCTGAGAACACACATGAGGAGACAGCCGAACAGATGACACAAAACTGGGAGGAGCTCTTGACTCCCTCGAAGGCAGAGGCCCTGCAGAGAGACCTCGGTAAATTAAAGGACTGGGCAATCACCAACCATATGAAATTCAACAAGGGACAGCTCCTGATTCTGTACCTCAGATGGGGCAACCCTGGATGTATGGACAGACTGGGGGATGAGAGGCTGGAAAGCACTGCCATGGAAAGGGATCTGGCGATCCTGGTCGATGGAAAGTTGAAGCTGAGTCAGCAGTGCCCTGGAGCCAGGAGGGACAACCCTGTCCTGGGGGGCATCAGGCACGGCAGCACAGCCGGGCAAGGGAGGGGATTGTCCCGCTCTGCTCTGAGCTGGGGCAGCCTCACCTTGAATATTCTGTGCAGTTTTGGTCACAACCTAAGATGGATGCAAAGCTATTAGACAGCATCCAAAGTAGGGTAAGGGAGATGGAGAAGGGCCTTGAGGGCAAGCCATATGAGGAGCGGCTGAGGTCACTTGGTCTGTTTAGCCTGGAGGAGGCTGAGGGGAGCCCTCATTGCAGTCTAGAACTTCCTCAAGAGAGTGAGAGGAGCCGCAGGCACTGATCTCTTCTCTCTGGTGACCAGTGACAGGACCGACCGAACGGCTTGAAGTTGTATCAGGGGAGGTTAAGGTAGGCTATCAGGAAAAGGTTCTTCACCCAGAGGGTGGCTGGCACTGGAACAGGCTCCCCAGAGAAGTGGTCACAGCACCAAGCCTGACAAGAGTTCAGGAAGTGGTTGGACAACACTCTCAGGCACACAGTGTGATTTGGGGACGGTGCTGTGCAGGGCCAGGAGTTGGACTTGATGATCCTTGTGTGTCCCGTCCAAGTCAGCACATTCTGTGATTCTTTAAACAGCCGGGCCTGGGGAGCGCCTGCCGCTCTCGCGGGTCGATGCGGACGGCGGGCGCACACTCCGCACCGGGCTCTGACAGCCCCGGGCTGGGCGGGGGCAGCCGGGGCGCCGCCCCGCTGTCCCTCCCCGCTGTCCCGCCCGCCGCCTTCCGGGGCCGGCCGGGTGCCGCCTGCGGCCGCCGGGATGCTGCTGCCCCGGGCTGGTGGTGCCGCCGGCCGGGTCTCGCCGCCGCTGGCCGCCCTGTCCCAGGTGCTGCGGCTGGAGCGGAGCCGCCGCACCGGGATCATGTTCCCGCTGCAGAAGCTGGAGCGGTACCTAGCGCCCGGCACCGACACGGCGCGGTTCCGCCTCTTCCAGCCCGGGCTGGCCGCCCTGCAGCGCGCCGAGGCGTTCTTCAGGTCCGACCGCGGCCACCCCATCGACTACGTGAGCTCCGCCGTGCGCATGGACCATGCCCCGCCGCCGGCCCTGCCCGAGGTCAGGCGAGCGCTGTCTCCGCGCCCCTCGGCCGGGACCGTGCCGGGACCGCGGCTTCCCCCCGCCCGGGCCACGCCGGGCTGGGCAGAGCTGCGGGGGTAAAGGGGTGGTGGGGTGGTTGTGCAGCTCTGTCAGAGCGCTGCGCGGGGCACTTATTGCTGCTTTTTTAAAAATCGTGTATTTGTTGTTGTTTTTCCCCGTTGTACAACTCGGCAGCCTGGCATGGCCGTGGCACAGGACACCGCTGTCCCCGGCCACTGGCAGCACGGGCTGGGAAATGACCAGCACTGGCTGCAGCGAGAGGCGGGCAGGTGTAGATGTGCCCTCTCTGCCTCTCCCCCTGCAGGTGTGCTTCATCGGCCGAAGCAATGTGGGGAAATCATCTTTAATCCGGGCCTTGTTTTCACTGGCTCCAGAAGTGGAAGTCAGAGTGTCAAAAACTCCGGTGAGTGACCGTTTTTAACTTCCCTCCCTTTGGGTCATAAGCTGGTACCAGTCCAGAGGATAAGGTTGAGAAGGGTGGAAGGGAACAAGCTCTTGAGTAGCCTGAAATGACAGAAAGTGCCAGCTCTGGTGGCCATCCTCGCGGCTGGCACTGGCCTTGCTCTAGGCCAGGAAGAGGCAGAAGGAGCCCAGCCTTGCTCTTCAGCCAGACGAAGGAGCTGCACAACCTGAGCAGGTGTGCTGTAAAGGCCTTTGAGAAGAACCAGGCTCAGAGACCCATTAAGATGTTTTTAGTCTGTTTTATGGATAGAGCTATGTAGTATTGCTACAAGGGTAGGAGACCAGGCAGTTTAAAGCATTCTGGAGGGACAGGGGTCAAGTATAGAGATGTTTTGCAGAGCATCTCCTAGTACACTGCTTAAAGCAGCTTTTTTTAAAACCACCCCTGTGCTTCATCTTTCCTCAATCCTCTCTTCAGGGCCACACCAAGAAGATGAATTTCTTCAAAGTAGGGAAGTACTTTACTCTGGTGGATATGCCAGGATACGGCTATCGCGCCCCGCAGGACTTTGTTGAGATGGTGGAGGCCTATCTGCAGGAACGGCACAAGTAAGGGACCTACCTGTACCTCACAGCACGGGGAAAGCCAGACAGACACCCCTATGCAGTGTCATGTAATGAGGGGAGAAAATGCAGAGGGGTAGCTGCTTCCATCCATTAGTTCTAACATAATTTCCCAGGAAGCTTCTGCAGTGTCACTCATTCATGCTCAGACAGATCAAAACAGCAGGAAAGACTGAGGTACTGCTCCATGCTGACCCTTAGTTTCCATGCATGGCTTTTCTTGGCTCTTCCTATCCCCAGATACCAGGTTAACTTGTTTTTGCTTATGAATTTAGAAGTAGCAGAGCAGGCATGAAATAACGGTGACAGTTACTGTTGCTTGTATTTCTGGCAGCTTGAAGAGGACTTTCCTATTAGTCGATGGTGTAGTTGGACTCCAGAAAACAGATCACATTGCGGTAGAGATGCTGGAAGAGTTTGGGATTCCTTATGTGGTAGGTAGTGCTCCATTCTTGGGTTGGTTATAAGGTACAGGTAATCTGTAAAGGTGTGTACTCTCTACCTGAGTTTATGCAAATTGACCTACCTAAGCAGTAACCCCACACCCAGGTTTAAAATGTGTTGAGGGAAACAAGTGGGATTTAAGAGGGTTTTTTGTGTGGTTTATTAAATAGATAATTATTATTTTTTCAGTGCTCAGCTTGAGCAGCTTGAAAAGGCCTACTCCTTATGCAGGCCGTAGAAGTGTTTCGGTGAACTGTGATAGACCATTTTTTCCTCTAGATATGACCAGAGCTTTCAGACTGCTTTGTAAGATGGTCTAGGACTCTTACAGATGTTCCAGGTTAACAGCAAAATAATCTTACTTTTTTCTTTTAATCCTCCCTTTCTGGATCCCTGCAGATGGTGTTAACAAAAATTGACCGAACTTCCAGGGGAGTGTTGTTAAAGAATGTACTGGAAATCCAGGAGTTTGTAAAGGAGAGCACTCAGGGATGCTTTCCTCAGCTGTTCCTGGTCAGGTAAAGCTCCTCTCCAGTGCTGCTGTTTCCTTTCTGGTGATGAGTTCATGTGTCGGTTTGGACACAAATTTAGTTCAGCAGGGCAAGATACCTGAAATGGACCTGTCTGCTCTAGAGGCAGCACCTCTCTGTGCCCCAAGGATGGGGGGTGGGTGGGCTGCTGATGGGGGAATGTCCCTTTCCTTCTTCCTCCTTCTCTGCAAGTGAGTGCAGTTTGTTTCCAATGGTGCCTTATTCATTTGGCCTTTCTCAAAGGGAGGCAGCACTCCCTGTGCTGCATGCTAGCGGGCTTTGCCATTTTATTTGGAGTTCTGGTAACAGTAGCAGCTGTAATTGTTGGATTACATAACCAAAGTGCAGGCTCTTCCCAAGGTGTACTGTGGGACATGTAATTGAACACAGCCAGTGGCTGTTTGCCTTTGTTACTCCAGGACACAGCAATATCTGGCACTGAACATCCACGCCTCTGTTTCCACAGTTCTCTGGAGTTCTCAGGGGTTCACTTGCTCAGGTGTTTTGTAGCCCATGTTACTGGAAACCTGCCCACTGTAGAGGCCAGCTGAAAAGACCAACAACTCCTGCTCTGCTTGGCTCATCAGGAACAAAAGGTACCAAAACCAGAGGTCTGGGTTTTTTTGTTGCAAATAACCCAAGTTACTATATGGTATTTTTGGATAATAAGATTTTTCTTTATTAAGTTCATCAGTTCAGGGAGCTTGCAGTGTGAATTAATCCATATTTTTATAAAACTGTTTCATAAAACTTATATGACTAAGGAGAAAAAAAGCAGAGAACTTCCAAAGATAAGGGAAGTTTTAATACATTTTCTCTTCCTTCATTGAAATGTTCAAAAAGCTACCACTGCATGCCTAAGCTGTGCTATATTTAGGATATTAGAGATAGTCTAGTAATATTAATACATAGGCATTTAGTTTAGGAAACAAAAACTACAGCCCTGCCATTAAGCAAACTGTACTTGCCCAGTTGAACTGAATGATACACAGAGATTTTCTCCTCTCAGCGTTAGGATAGTGGGGGCCAAAAACTATCACCTGTGCAACCTACCTGCTCTAAGGCCATGGAGAGTGGAAACAGCCAATCTGTTGTCTGTGAAGGTGTGTTTGATGTCTTGTTTATTTTTACTTTTGTAACTCTTCTGTGTCCTGTGTTCAGTAGGTGCAGCAGGACAGCATGCCTTGCTTGCAGACACTGAGTTGTCCCTGTTCCACAAGGATGAAGGAAAGAACACATCTTTAATGGGGTCTGCTTTTCCACCACTGTTGGCTTGAAACAGAGTGGAATAAAAGACTGACACCTAGAGGAGCCCTCTTGTGCACATTGTCATCAGTCAGTGCTGCATCTGCCTTCTGTTCTGAGATTCAGCATGAAGTTCTGCAGCTGCACTCGGATGAATTGCCAGGTCTGAGGCACACCATCCACGATCTGTACCAGCTCTACCTGGCAGCTGAAGCACAACAATGATGTGTGCTGTATCTTTAGGGGAACTGTGTCCCACAGCAGCTGTGTCTGGCTAAGAGCACCTGAAACTGTCCAGTTACAAGGCAGAACTGGACAAAAGGACAGCCATCAGTAGCAGCACTCATACAAGAGAACTTAGTCCGAAGCTATGAAGTGCCTGTGTCAAACCCTGGCACTCAATCTTTGTTATGTCTTAACATGCTAGATGTGGTTATGCAGTTGTCAAAGTTACTTGCATTAAGTGTTTAAACTTCAAGAAAGGAAAGTTCTTTTCTCAACCACTCTGAAGGTGCAAAAGGACTAGAAATATCACTTTCTTTCACTATGCAATTTCTTGTAACACACTAGACATGAGAAGATCTGTTTTCAGCATACATGTAAGAAGTGGAGAATGTGAGGAATGCAGTAGATGTGGCTCTCTAGCTTCTGCATCTTAGTAGTGATCAAACCTGTAATTCTGTTCATATTTTATCTCTAATCCCAAAATGCCACAGGGCAAACCAGCCCAAGGGATGCATGATCCTACAAGTGCAGTAGTAGCTATACAGATGCAACAGGTGAAAGTGAACACTTCAGGAAGGATCTTTTTTAGTATCTTAAAACCAGGATCTGCCAAAAGCATTAATCTTGTCAAGGCTGTAATTTTGAAGGCCTCAGACTTGACTGAAGAGCCTCTGAAAATAACCCTGAATATGTAAAAAAGTGCAGCTCTGGTTTAAGTCCCTCTCCAGAACAAAACCCATTACAGTACAGTACATTACAACCCCTTACAGTGCTAGGAAGTCTTTTACTAACCACTTACATACATTAAATACCTCCAGTTAATCTATCTGTGTAAACAAACTGGATGTGTGTGCATGGAACATTAGGTACCATCTTCTCCAGAAGAACCAGCTTTACCTCTGGACACATCTTGGTTTTATTCAGAAGTGCTTCAAATACTGGAATAACTCCTGCATTTTGCTCAGCCATTTGCAGGAGAGAACACAACAGTTTGATTCTTGAGTGTGACAGTGGCCCTGTGACGAAAGAGTAAATAAAATCAAGTCCTCTCCCTAAACAGTAAAATTTACATTTAAGTGCCTTCACGGGAACATGCTTTGGCTAAGCAGGTGTCTTGACACACTACTGGACCTTTTTTGTCATGTTCTTAAGAAACCGGCTGAGTTTGCAGAGTGAGGAGCTGCACTTTCTCAGGCCAGGGACACAAATGCTCTCCCTTTGCCCCTCACTGAGTGGCAGGTGGCCCTGGCAGGATACTGATGCAGTAGAACTCATTTCAGTTTTAAACTGAGTTTTAAATTCAAATGTCTTCAGTTTGCAGTGCATAAGCTTCACTTAAGGCACCTATCATTACCTTGTAAAGCTTTGCCTCTTCTACAGCTGTTATTTACAGAAATGATGTTGAATATTAGCTTCCAAGGATTTCACCTTGTGCATCTTCCCTGGTCTTAGAGCAACACTTTATCCATTTTCTTTCTCTACTGTGTCTTGTTCTGGTCTGGTCTGTCACCAGAACCCTGACACTACAAAGACAGTATTTTTGCAACAGTGTCCAAAATTAGAACATTGCTGTCTGGACAGGTGCACTAGTAGATCAGTAAAAACTGGTTGAATAATCGAGCTGAGAGCACAGAAGTCAGTGGGTCATACTCCAGTTGCATGGCAGTTACAAGTGGAACACTGCAGGGATCCATTCTGGAATGTGTCCAGTTTAACATCTTTATAAGTAATCTGGAGGTGCATTGCTATCAAACGTGACTAGGACATCAAACCAGGGAGGGAACAGTGGACATGCCCAAGGGCAGGGCAGGAGGAAAGGGGCTGACAGCAACTGTATGAAATACAACAGGACTGGAGCACCTACCCTACAAAGACAGGCTGAGATAATTGGGGCTGTGCAGAAGGTGGAAACCTCAACAGCAACCTTCCAGTATGTGAAGGGGGGCTAAAGGGAAGCCAGAGAGAGACTCACCAGGAACTGTAGTGATAGGACAAGGGGGAATGGGTAGAAACTGAAAGAGAGGATTTACCTTGGGCAGCCTGGTCTAGTGGGAGGTGTCCGTGTTCATGGGAGAGGGCGTTGGGATTAGATGATCTTTAAGGTTCATTATTCCTTTACTCCTTTACGTTCTGTGAACATGGGCAAGTGTTCCTTGCTGAAGGGAAGGAAAAGGCCCTGCCAACCGAACAAACCGACTGTGAAAAGACACCCTTTCTGACCTCGCGGCTGACCCTCTTTCGAGCAGGGAGGTTAACAGACACCTCCCGAGCTCACTTTCAAACCACGCTACCCTGCTCTGACAAGCCAGTGATGAGTGTCACACCCAGGTTTGGGGAGGGTCACCACACCTACGGCACGGCGCAGGCGGGCCCGGCAGCGCCGCCCACGCCGCCCGGCGCAGCTCGGCGGGGCCGCGGGGCGGGGAAGCTGTTCCGGGCCGCGGAAGCTTTTGCACGCCGCCGGGCACCCATGGCGGACGAGGAGGAGGACGGACCGGTGAGCGGCGGAGGGGCTGCCCTTCTCGAGGGGCCACAGCCCAGCCGCGGGCGGGGGGCGCGGCGGGAAGGGGCCGGGGCCAGCCGGGCGCTGACCGCGGCCTCCCCTCCGCTGTGCCCCTGTAGTTCGAAGAGGACGCGGAGGACGCCGGCGGGGGCCTGGACGGCGGGCAGGGCAGGAGGAAGAGGCTGTTCTCCAAAGAGCGTGAGTCGGGCCGGGCCATAGAGCCCTGCCGAGCCACAGAGCCCTGCCCAGCGCCGGCGGGTCACTCAGCTGAAACTCCGAGCTGACAGCTATGGGGTCCCAAAACTCACTTCTCCTTAGCAAAACAGCGGCTTTCATTCTGTGCCTTGGCTACAAGTGCGCAAAGCTGCCATGTAGAGCCGCCTCAAAAATACTGCTGGTGCATCCTCTGAACCTAGCTGTGCACAAAGTCAGCTGCGCTGTCACTGTGCAGTGCTTTGCAGCCTAAATGAATATTCAGAGAGCCCGTTCTCAGACATGCTTTTCTGTATGTACAGCATCTGCCTTTTGTTGGCTTCTGCTTATTTCCTGTTTCCTCAAGAATTGTCTTGCCGTGGTGCAGGAGTGTGCAGGCTGGTGAGCTCTAACTAGATGTGTGCAGCACTGAATGGATGAAGAAGCCTCATGCTGAGTGTTTCTTTGTGCAGTAAGGTGCATGATGTATGGATTCGGGGACGACCAGAACCCTTACACAGAATCAGTGGACATTCTTGAAGACCTGGTAATAGAGTTTATCACAGAAATGGTAAGTCAGTTCTAGCTGGCATGGTGAAAACATCCTCACCAGAACTTTAGTGTTCTGAAGGTTAATACCTCTGACTCAAATACTGCATTATCCCAGGCCCCAAAATCATGGCATTAGTAGGAGAAACATAAACTTGGATTTTGTTTTTCCAAGATTAAAGCAAGATTTATGCGTCTTGCTCCATGTGGATCTAGAACTCTGAAGTCCTTAAGCAGCAGTTAGATTAGTATTGTAGGAGGGGAAATATCCATCTGACTTTGGGGTTCACTGTGGCATCACTGTATGTCCAGCTGACAGGAGATAAGGAGATAAGATTTGAAAGTCTGTCAACTTTTTGTGTCTGCCCAGTGTCTGTACATGGATGGGAACTTAGCTCTGCCCTACAAAGGAAATGTATTCTTGGACCTGAGGTCATTACTCTTCCAGACCTGGATACTGTTTCAAAGTATCCAAACATTCGCCTTTCTTTTGAAAGCTTGGTCTTTCCTATCCTTATCAAAATGCCCTGCACTGTCCTCTGATACGGTTACCTCACATTGCTTCCAAGTTGTGCCTTATCTTCAGCCATTCTGCAGGCTGGGTGTCCTACATGTAATCTGGCCTTAGTTTTGATACCATTATGTGATGTAGATATGGTGGTGTGGTCGGGGTGTGACCGGCGTCTGGGGACAGCAAAGTCCATGGTTTACTGGGAAGTTCTCTTGTGACTAGGATGATGGTGCCCAGCACCTGCAACTGCTTGCTTTTTTTAATATAAAATGACAGGAAATAAAATAGAATTGAGAGTTTAAAAAGCACCATGGCAGAGGAATGCTGCTGACTTTGTTTTCCCCTCTAACAGACACACAAGGCCATGTCCATCGGGCGGCAGGGTCGGGTACAGGTTGAGGACATTGTCTTTCTAATACGCAAGGACCCGCGGAAGTTCGCCAGAGTTAAAGACCTCCTAACTATGAATGAAGAACTGAAACGAGCCAGAAAGGCCTTTGATGAAGCAAACTATGGGTCTTGATTCTGTGCACAAGCTGCACTGGGGCATTATTTGGGCACCTGCTGCCCAGTGAGAGGGGAGGTCGTGTGTGTTGTTTGGAAGGGTTATTCAGGATGCAGGTGACTGCTGGGATGTCTGCCCTTACTCCCAGCCTTTTCTGAGAAGTATTCAAGCAGCTGAAACGTTACCTGCTTGTATGTGGTATGCTTAGTTATTTTTATACCACTTGATGAAATGAAAAAAAGAGCTCTAAAAATTCCTGCAATGGCAAGAGTCTGTTTGAAGTAGGCCTGTGTTGAATCAGGTGGCTTGAGGGCTGATGCATGATTCTCTAAAATTGTTTCAGCTGTCACTGGGTATTCCTGTGATGGGAAACCCAGAAAATGGATCTTGGTTATCTGTATAAAGACCTTAAGCCCAAACTACTATCAAAGTTGTGCTCTTTGCTCTGTATATGCTTTTTGAATAAAACATAAGTTTGTGCCTGTGTTTCATAACTAGATGTACACTGATCAGTTCATACAAGGTGGGTAATACAGGGTTACTGTTGCAAGCCACAGCTGTGCTTTTCCCTGTGCTGGAACAGCTCAGGGGAGGTAGGTTCAGTTAACTCCTCATTTCAGAACAAGCATAACAAATGCTGGAACAGCAATAATACTGCACATCAAGGCCGTCCCCTCTACAAGCAGCACAGAAGGAAGGGTGTAAGGCTTGGAAAGGTGTTGGCAAGTTTTTTGTCCAAAGCAGCAGTGAGTGATCGGCTGCAGCCTTCTGCCATGGATGGTAACTGTTTGCACTGTGGATTTGACAGCAGGATTTAACATGTGGTCAAGCAATGGAGAGGGGACACTGAGTAAAGGTAACAAAGTCACTGTCCTGGACACAAGGGTAGGTGAAAGGATGGAGACTGTTCTGCTATTTGGAACACCCTTAAAAATGTAAGAAACAGCCATTAAAAAAAAAGCTATTTTACAAAAATATAATAAAATAGTTGCTACTTTCTTAAAAGAATTCAGGATGTGAGTTACTGAGACACTGTTAGGGTTCAGAGGGGTTTACTTAAAAAAAAATACAAAACAACAAAAAACTAGAATGACTCGACCCCTTTCCTCCTTCAAGTCCAGGGTCAGACACCTATTGCTGCAAAAATAGAATCAATATCTGTGTTCTCAGCAGCTTCTTTCCACACAGGGACAGGGCTTGCTTCCAGCAGCAGCTGCTTAGGGGTCCCTGTTGTGCTTAGTCTGACATGTGCTGTATCAATGTTGGAATGTTCTTCCTGACTCGGAGACGCATCCTGGTAAGGTGGGAGGATGAGTAGTGCACTGTTCTCACAGACCCCAAAAAGCTCAGGAGGCTTTTGCCCACCAGTCTTCAGAGCAGTCTTCAAGTGTGCAGATGATTTGATCCTCCTTTGGCAGAACCGTGCCCCGAGGTGCTGCTTTGGCCAGCGCCTGTGTTGTGACCCGTACAGGAGGTATTTACGGACGGATGTTTTGACACAGCGAAGCTTTTTCTTCAAGCTTAAGGGGAGCAAAGTGCACAAAACAGACCTTTATCAGCTACTGAAGTGTTACTTCATTTGGAGTTTATAGAGATTTGGTTATTACCTGTCTCTATCATTTCCCTTATCATACCAAGGAAACAGACCAGCACCTTGTACAATAGTAGCCAGGGCAGTCTGAATAAAGGCAACCCTTGCCTCATACAGTTGTTACCATAAAACATGCAGATGATTTAAGTTGCATTTTCATCCTCCCTCCCTCGTAAGTATTGTGCATTTGTTAGCCTTTTAAATCCTTTCACAGATGACTGAAGCTAAACAGAATGCTCATGTCAGAGCACCCAGTAACCTGAACTAGTGATCCTGAGTTTTAAAAGAATGGCTTAGACCACTGTGTTTCACTATACTATAGCAAAATATATAGTATTAAAATACAAAGTGTCAGACTCAGAAATCCCACACCCATGCAAAACTACCTGCATCCTTGAGCCTCCACATGGTGCAGCCGGTTGCTTTTCAACAACTTGTTACGCAGAAAATAAGCTTCTGATTTGAATTTGTTGTTTTTGCACCACAGAATAGCTTTTCTGAGTGCCTCTGACAGATCCCCAAATGATGCAGCTGTTTGGACCATCTGTACAAGAGATCCAGCGTGGTGTGATTTTGCTATCCGAGAGGAAGATGGTGCCAACTTTGCTTTAGAAGGTGGTGATGCAATGCTTAGACCCTGAAATAAACAGTAACAGAAATACTGTTTTAAAAGGATGATGTGTCTGAACCTTTCTGCTGGAAGGGAGCAGAACACAGGGATTTTTGTGAGAACATTCCTTATTTTCTAAGGAAAAAAGGGAAGAGCAGTCTTGTTTTGTGGAATACAAAAAGAAGAGGCAGATAATTAGAATTTGTATTCTGTCTCCTACTGACTTGCTCTCTGGTCACTTCACTTGACAAACCAACAAATGCCCAAATTCCTAAGCAGCAGTAAGTAGTGATTTTCTGTGCAAAGCTTCCACACTAACTTGGGTTGTTAGACAAGCAAAAATAAGGCACAAAAAGGGGACATTTCAATCAGAGATACCATGTTTCAAGTGTTAAGAGTGTTGAAAATAAAAAATAAAAACCTATTGTGTAAAAAAAAACCAAACCACCAACCTAACACGTAAAACAGTACCATACAAACCTCTTGTGTTGGATGTCTGGGTGGCCTAAGCAAGCTCTTCGCATCAAACTCTGGGTGCTTCCCTACAGAGAGAGAGGAGAGTTCCCATTACAACACTGAGATTGTTTTGTTTCTTTGCACAGATGCCACAGAGCTCTCACTTGTACTCAACATTTCCAGGCAAGCTCAAGGGGACTACACTCATTGTGCATTGCAGCTGGCAAGGAATGAAGAGCATGCAGAGGTTTACAGATGGGTGCAAATGAGAACTTAATGGGTAAAAGCTTCACACAAACACCTGGATGGCTGCAGTCACTGGCCACAGCCCTGACTGCAGAGGAAGATTTGGGCACAGTTCAGAACCAGCAAGCACAGGATACTTGCATCCTGTACCTACAGTTTCACCTACTCTTGTATGGACTGCAGACAGTGCCCTTAGCTTCTTATCTATGCAAAAGCAGGAAAGTACAAATAACTATTTTCAAGACCTGTATACAGCATTCATTACCTGCTTCTCTCCAGGCCGTATCCTGTTTAAAAGAAACTCCCCCCCCCAAAAAATAATGATACTGACACTAGCCACAGCTTTATAAAGGCAAGAATACATGCAGCATTCTCTTCTTCCAAGGACAGAGAGTTTGTACTAGAACAGAACAGCTTTGTACAGTGTGGGTAGTAGAAGTGCTTGGGCCTGCTGCATGGAAGTTGCAGTCAGTTTCTGAGATATCAGAAACCATTACACTGTGGCACAAAGATTTACCTCTCCTGGCTGTGGGCACCACAACTGTCTCTCCAATGTCCATGGGGCACGGGATGCTACGGGTTTTCATGGCACTTGTACAGGTCTCAGTTTTTCTCTTTTTCCCAACCTTTGATACTGCTTCTGGCATTACTGGGAAGAGCGTCTTCATCCAGCTGGTAGATTTTTTTGTTGTAAGCATTTTAGCCTTTTGCTTCTTTGCCTCAGAAGATATGTTAACTCCAAGGAAGTCACTGATATCAGAAGGGAAGGTAAAGCCCTTGATATAGGGCATCTGTTGGGTCTCGGATACCAAATGAAGCATTGTCGACAAGGCACCATACAAAGACGTGAGGGTCTGCAATACACACCTGTACTGAATCCTGAAGACAGAGGACAAAAAGGTATGGAGTCTCCTCTAGCAAAATATTATGCTCACTGAACAACTATGCTCAGCTCAGCTGCCCTTCCCCTATTTCCCCTCAGTACAAATTTACCTTTTTACACTCCGTCACCCTCCTTTCCTTAAGTCTGAACTTTAAGGAACTGTTCCAGATCAGAATGCAGGAGTGACTTAACTAGTAAATTCCTGATCAGGAGCCCCTCTGCTTCCATAGAGTTTTGCTGAGTGCCACACCTGGGACCCGTCAGGTTCTTGGGTCACATCCAAATCAGTTGCCATGAGGTCTTCCCCCAAAAGCACCCTGTACCAACTCAGGCATGATGCCACACAATTGCCTGCTCTATGTTTCCTGGAGACGCAAGATTTCTTGTGCCAAACAAAGTTCTTCTAACAATGCTGTTACTCCTTCAGCTACAGACAGCAGTTATGCTCCCAGACTGAGAGAGACCAGAACACCCAATTCCCTGGAAAACTCAGCAGTATAATAGAACATGTTTATCCCAGCCTTTCCATTTCAGCATGAGGCAGGACTTATTGCTTGCTGCACAGAGTACCAGGTGTCAGTGTCTGTGGTAGGCTAACACTGTGATTTCGTTAGAGCTACATACAGTTTGCTAAGATCCAAGAACAAAGCCTTCCGTAAGAGCGTGTAAGAAGTCTCTCTCTGCTTATACAACTCTGCAGGTGCTAGAATCAAGTCCAAAGGCATGGAGGGACCCTCCCTTCTCCTCCTCCCAATTGAATAAAGCTCCCTTAGCAGCAAGGCCTAATTACAAGCCCTTCTCCCTGACAGGCACATCAAACAGACAGACACAAACAAGACAGACTTTTGAACACACAAACCAGAGCCGGCTCAGGAGCCCCGAAGCCACAGTATTCAGGAGTATGAATTCCTTTGAGCAGAGGTGTTTAACGGACAACCTGAAGATTACAGCAGTTAAGGTTAAAAAAAAATAAACAGCATGTAATGAGACTTGCTGAACACACCAACTAGAGGCAATTCACAAGGCAATATCCTGGAATAATCCGGGAGATGAGTATCCAAACTTTGCACTGCTCAAGGCCAGAACAGCTGCCAGCCAACAGCCTGAGGTTCCTACATAATAATTTGAAAATAAGGTGTTTGGCTATCAAAGAAACTTCAAGTTGCATGTATGAATTGCACAGTTGAGTCCATCGGCAGTACAGGGCCTACAGCA
Source organism: Callaeas wilsoni (assembly GCA_013398955.1). NCBI lineage: Eukaryota > Metazoa > Chordata > Aves > Passeriformes > Callaeidae > Callaeas > Callaeas wilsoni. The sequence continues at coordinate 26,521 of VWPU01005576.1, forward strand.
GACCTAGTTTTGGTCTCGTGAGGTGCTACTGGTGAACTCTGTTTTTGTGATGAAAAAAGGATACAGAAAAGCTTTACAGCAACAATCCAGTAGACGTAGTATGAGCTTGCAGCCTCCCAATACCTTCAAAGCCACTGTTTCCAGCATAGGCTGGCTGGGAACCAAGCACTCTGCATGGGCTTCAGATGTATTTTTCCTGTGTTGATACGGGGATGAAGAGTTGGTTATGATCTAGCATCCTCTTCCTTTAGCTCTGCAGACTGAGTTACTGGATAGTACAAGATACGGGATCATGACACTTACTTCGGAATCAGTTCTACCAGAGTTTCCAGGCAGCCCACCAGATTCATTTTCCATAGGCGCTTCAAACATTGTTCTACCTAGGAAAAAAGAAAACTTCTTTGACTGGTATTTTGAGAGACTGAGTGCCCTGGTCTAAGAACTGTCACTATATTAAATGACACCTTCTCCTTATCAGTTCAACAGCCCAAGCTGCAGGTTTGCGTGATGGGATGTTCTGGGATGTTTGTATAGACCACCCATGATGAAAAACATCCCTTCGTCACTCTACTGTAAATATAGAATTAAATGAAGGACTGGAGTAGGCCATGTTTAATTGGTGCTGCATGATTTCCCCTGCTGTATACAGGGTGTCAAGAAGGACAACACGTACATCAAGAAGGTAAGCACCATTCCTGCTCTATTTCAAAACCGTTATTTGAAGATACTGACAACGCCTTTCCTGGAAAACTGGCAAGGTGTTCACTTTTCATCTTAAAACAGAAAGTATCTAATAAAGTAGGCTAGTATTAATATTCCTCCCTCCCATTATTACAATTAGTTGAGAATGATGTCCCTGTATTACTCATGTATTCAAAGGTATGGAATTGTACCTACTTCAGGTCTCACCGTGAGTATTGGAGACCAGGGCTGGAAAATGGAAATTGCACTTGCTGCACAGAGCCAAGAAACCCACTGGGCTCAGCGAGAGAACAAAAATGCATCTGCTCCCAAACATTTTTTGCACGATGCTCCGGGTGCCAAATGCTACTCCAAAGGCTTTTCAGGGAGTGGTGACTGGGGGCCGGGAGTATCCAGCTGCCAGGTCCCTGCCGCCCAGGCGGGGATGGTGCTCACCTGCTGCAGGGCCAGGTAGGGCCGGTGCCGGAGCAGCTTGCTGTGGTACGCGTAGAGCACGGCGCGCAGGACGCGTCCCTCGGCGGCCAGGCCCGGCCCCGACAGCCGCTTCCCGGCGATGTCGCACCGTCGCCGCAGCACCGACAGCAACCTCACTGCGGGCGAGACCCGGGCATCACCTCAGCGCCGTGCATCCCCTCAGCGCCATGCATCGCCTCAGCGCCGTGCATCGCCTCAGCGCCATGCATCGCCTCAGCGCCATGCATCCCCTCAGCGCCGTGCATCCCCTCAGCGCCGTGCATCCCCTCAGCGCCGTGCATCGCCTCAGCGCCATGCATCGCCTCAGCGCCGTGCATCGCCTCAGCGCCGTGCATCGCCTCAGCGCCGTGCATCGCCTCAGCGCCGTGCATCGCCTCAGCGCCGTGCATCGCCTCAGCGCCATGCATCGCCTCAGCGCCGTGCATCCCCTCAGCGCCGTGCATCGCCTCAGCGCCGTGCATCGCCTCAGCGCCGTGCATCGCCTCAGCGCCGTGCATCGCCTCAGCGCCGTGCATCGCCTCAGCGCCGTGCATCGCCTCAGCGCCGTGCATCGCCTCAGCGCCGTGCATCGCCTCAGCGCCGTGCATCCCCTCAGCGCCGTGCATCCCCTCAGCGCCGTGCATCGCCTCAGCGCCGTGCATCGCCTCAGCGCCGTGCATCGCCTCAGCGCCGTGCATCGCCTCAGCGCCATGCATCGCCTCAGCGCCGTGCATCCCCTCAGCGCCGTGCATCCCCTCAGCGCCGTGCATCGCCTCAGCGCCGTGCATCCCCTCAGCGCCGTGCATCGCCTCAGCGCCGTGCATCGCCTCAGCGCCGTGCATCGCCTCAGCGCCGTGCATCGCCTCAGCGCCGTGCATCGCCTCAGAGCCGTGCATCCCCTCAGCGCCCGCCGCCGCTCCGGCCGCGCCTCCGGCTCCCACCGACCGACCGACCGACCACCCACCGCAAACTCCCGGGAGCGGCTTCAAACACCCCCCATCCCCCCTCGGCACCGCGCCAGGACCTGCGGGGTGTCGGGCTGCCAGCGGCACCGTGGCGCTGTTCGCGGGCCAGGGCACGTCCAGCCGGTTCCAGGGCGCGTCGGAGCCGTCCCACGCCGCCCTGGGCGCCGCCATCTTCCCGCTGCGCCCGGCGAGCCCCAGCGTGGGCGCGACCATCCAGGCCGGCGGGGAGAGTCGCGGGCCAGACCAAGTCACCCCGCCGGGGGTGCGTCGTGGCCCCGGGCCTGGCGCTGATGCACTGCATTCCCAAATGTCGTAAGGGAGAAGGGGAACAAGTATAAATTATGAGTGTTATTCACACTTTCTAAGCCTCACAATTCTCCAGTGCGTGCCTCGGGAGCTGTGGCCGTTGGGAGTCAGCGCAGCAGCAGCGGAGCTGCTCCGTGATGCGGTGCAGGGCTGCTCTTGGGGGTGACCCCAGCCCTGCAGCTGTGCCCTCCCATGTCACACACAGCCCCCCAAGTGCTGAAAAAGTTGCGTGATTGGCTTCACACCAGGATCAATTCATATCCGGACTAGAGGACACAGTCTTAAGATGCACCAGGGAAGGTTCAGGTTGGACATTATGAAGAATTTCTTCACAGAAGGGGTGATTAGACATTGGAAGGGGCTGCCCACGGAGGTGATGGAGTCACCGTCCTTGGGGGCGTTTAAGGAAACGCCGGACGTGGCATTCAGTGCCGTGGTGTAGCCGAAACTGGTGGTCGGTCACAGCCTGGACTCGGTGATCGCAGAGGTCTTTTCCCACCCGTCTGATCCTGTGACTGTGATATCGGCGTTCTGAGCGAGGAAGGGCCTTGCTGCCCACAGCCCAGGAACCCGCCTGGCCATGCCGATCGCTCCGCGCTCCCAGCCCCTGCTGCTGGGATTTGCTGTGGCAGGGACAAAGGGCCACTGCAGGTGCCCCACGGAGCTGATTGCTGTAATTTATGGGTGTTGTTGGAACAGTTTCCTATCAAAAAGATTTTTGTGGCGTTCTGAGTTCTCCTCCCTCAAGTACAAGACATTTCCTGCCTCTTTCCCTCCCTGCCTGAAGTTGAATGTACTCTTTTCCTACTTGCAAACATTGGTCCAATTAACTAAGAATTAATATGTTAGAAACAAGGGAGTTAAATTGAGCGCAATTTTTGTACACTCTTACCTTCTCTTGATTCCATTTTATTATACGCTTACTCTGTTCTTTTAAGAAATCTTGTATAAATACAGATAAAGTCATGTCCCTTTAGAAAGACAGAGCAAAAATTGGCATTAATGGTTGCACCTGAAGGGAGGAGAGATAAGAGCAAACCAAGAGGCAGGCTGATAAAAGGCTGCTGTGAGCACTTGCCTATCCTGGAAAAGGGAGTGTTAAGCTCCCTAGGCTAAGAGTGGAGGTTAGAAGGGAAAGGAAAAATGGAGCCTCCAGGGTGTGAGCAGAGGATCACAAAGGTCTCTCTAGCTGAGCTTCTGAGGTGTTTTGAACATCCTATAAGCGAAGAGCAAGCCTGGGCTATCTGCTTTCAGTGTTGCAGAAAAATAGAGCAGTTGGCCCAGGGGCTGTGCCCACCGCTCCATGCTGTGTTCATAAAGGGTTCTGGGAGCATCTTTATCCATGCTGATGGTACTGCTTCCTTCAAGGTCTGCCACAAGTCTGGTAAGAGCATAGGTAGCTGCGGATGCCAAGGGTTGTTCCCATAACAGGCTGAAATGTGGGGATAAAGTAGGGGAAATTTCTTTCCCCCTGCTTTTTTTGTTTTTCTTTTCCCCTCTCTTTTTTCTGTATGTTGTCATAATGCTATTCTCCTGTCTATGCTTCATTTCAGAGGACTGTAGATGAGTGGTAATACAGATGTATGACCTACTAATTTCTCTAGTAGTGCTCTGTTGAGTCATTTGGTTCTGGGGAATAGCTGTGATGAAAGCCTTCTACCACTTATGTTATTTGAAATAAATAGTCTGAGGCTTTGTTATATGTACTGCTCTGTTCATCTTCCAGTGTACGGTTCCTTTGTTATGGTAACTCTCACAGCAGATTTACGATTGGTACTTTCCCTTTTTTTGGTCACTGTGTGTAGCCAGCAAATGGTAATAAGCCTGTGTTGTGTAGGGCTTGGTTGGGCTACAGCAGAGGTCAGTGCTAGGCTAGCTCTTCAGGGACTGGAGTGGGTAGTAAAGAATAAAGACAAAGATCCTGTGCCTCCTCTGTGGTTGGATGTCAATTAGCAAACAACAAAATGCAGCAGCTGTTACTTGGGGCTAATGCTCACAGTAACATGAGTCTCCTATGTTGCTTTCCAGGACTCCCCAAATACAGGCCTGCTTTTCCCAGGTGGGACTGACTTTAGCCAGAGGAGTTACTTCCCGTATTAAAAAGAATGCTTCCTGTTCCCCTCTCTTGAAAAGAGTTCTAAAAGCTGTTTATCAATGCCTGTACAGCTGTCTTTCTCTCCTAACCCTCATTTTTCCCTTTCAGATGTTGGCAGCATTCAGCAGTCAGAGGACAAGGTAAGCCTGTGTCTTTGTGTTCATTATGTGTGCCGATATAATCCTGTTGTAGTAGAAGGCCAGCTCAGGAGATGCAGATGTCTTTGGAGACTATCAAGGTGCTTAAATTTGCTGTGCCCTGTGAGAGTGGCTCCCCTGCAACCTGGAAAAGGAAACAAAATGCTTGGACTGAACTCAAGTAAGACAATGGGACTGGGAAACAATGTGCACAGATGCTGTCTACTGTGAAATAGGCCAGAGTCTTGTCTTAATAACAGATGTCGTAGGGTGCCAGTTAAGGCCATTTAAAAAGTTTAAACCAGCTTAAATGTGGGATACCTCTCATCCTGAGGGATGTGCTCAGTCCTCAGGAGCAGAGGAGGGTACACACATGGCTGGAAAGTGAGAGCTGTGATGTTCTCCACAACATTTAGTGCTGCATTGCTCCCTTGGTCTCTCTCTGCAGTTGTTGGAGTACTTGGGAGTGGTGATCTATGAAGCCCTGGACTGGGGAATCGACAGCCAAGTGGAGCGAGAACTGAGCGATCCTTTGGAGAAACTGCTGTGTCTCATGTTGAAACTGGACGACGAGGCAGTGAAACCACCAATCACCCTGCAGGATGTTATCAAGGTTTCCTTCTTCCTACTTAGTAAATATAGCAGCTTTAGAGGAGTTAATGGAACAGTGCTGTTAACCAAGAGGCAAGACCATTTCTGGGAAAAATCTGGGTGGGCTATTGGAGGACAGAGAGGGAACATTGGCTTTCCCATCAGATGGAAAAGGCAAAACCATTTAAGATGTTTGTAAGTGGCCATGGAAAAGATTTAAGAAGGAAGACTGAGCATGGCTCTCCCACAGCTGTGTCTACGAAGTCCTTCTGTACACAGTCTCCAAATTCAGTACCGAGAACACTGTGAATATTGAAAAAACTCACTTTCCATAGTATTTGGCTTCTGCAAAGGCTGGGATTTGAATGTCTTGACTCAAACAGATATTTTCCTCTCAGCCATAATTTAAATGTATGAGAAACTTCCCATCCCTCTGTCTGATCAGGGCAGGGAAGAAGAACAGGGCCAGTGACTCCACGTGCTGTGGGTTGCTGTTCTTTGAACTGGAGGCTTCCCTTTTCAGGTACTTGTTTCAAAGCACACCTTATGGAAAACAAGATATACAAATTATACAGCTACTTCCATTATTGTACATAAAAGATTGGACATCTTCCTTCTTTGTTCCTCTGTAACTGCAATAGAAAAAAAAAAGTAAAGGGGCAGTGAAGAGGATGATTTTTAACTATGGATTGAGGAAACAGAATCTTGCTTTATTCCATCCTACCATACTTTTTTTTAAAATGTCAAGATCTTTTTTAAATAGCTGCACTTCTTTCAGGCCTGTGAGGAACACTTGTCCAGGCCTTCTGAGGCTACCAGCCATTATGAAATGACCTGTAGGAGTCTGTTTACTGAATATATGGAACTTCAGAAGCTTATGACCATCATCCAGAACTCCAAAGAGGTACATTTAGGATTACTCATTAGCTGCTATTCCCTCTACCTTCACACACTCACCAAGTTCTAAAGTAAGCTTCTCATTGCACCTGGATGAAGGTCTTTTTTCACAATGTGAATAGCTGCTGTCTCTGCACTATTTTTATTTATTGTAGCATTTGAAAGTTTAGGTGTTTGGGGCTTCTAGGCTTTTCAGATAAACGTTAGTAATTTATGCTGGATAGATAGGAAATCACTGAAAAATGTAAAGTGATGACCTCATGTGCTTGCTTCTCAGAGACTGAGAAAAATGGATGTGGAAGATTGGGTGGAAAATCCCATTCAAAAGAAGAAAACCCATGGTGTAAGAGATTTATTTTCTTCATTATGGGGGACTGGGGTTTTTTGGTCAGCATTGGATCTCTGAGGCTTTCCATTGATTCTTCTATGAAAAATAGAGCTTGAACACAAATTAAACTGCTTGGGTTGTTCAGGAGCCTGAGTAGTTGAAGACTTGTTTGCAAAATAAGCTGGGGAGTGAACTTGGAAGTTAAACTATTTCATATGTCAACCTCACGTGGACTTCTATTCTTCCCAAAGATTGTCTTTGTGGTCTAACTTAAACCACTTCTAAAACTGAAGTTGGAGGCAGTCTTTGGAGTAAGTGCCCACAAGCAGTTACTCAGGCTGTTTCTTCCTGCAAATGAGCCCCAAATTCCAGCTCTTGGCAGGAACTGACACCTGCCAAAAGCAATCTGTTCCCTTCTCATAGCTGAACTGAAAACTCCCAGAAAACTGTTCTGTTGTTGGTAGTCCTGGGGTGGACTAATTCATTCTTATTATGTGGGATCTCTGTTGGTCAGGACTGGCAGGGACTGAAGGCCAGTAGCGCTGTCCATCTTTGTGGTTGTGCAGCTCCAGCAGCTCAAACAAAGGGATGAAGGAGGGTGAGGAGATGTCACTCCCACCTTGTGTGCACTGCCTTTCTTGTCTTTGCCTTCTGTCCTTCCGTAGATGTTGGACTGTGTGTTTGGGGCAGGGAAAGCAACTTACTGTGCTCTTTTCAAGGCCCTACATAGTCAGGGCTCAATCAGAAGCAAATAGCTCTTCAGGCTGGAGCTCTGCCCAGCATAAACAAATGCTCTGTAGTCTGGAGTCTGTGGAGACAAACAGCAAGCCCCGAGAGACTTGTGGACTCGCTCCCTTTGTCTAAATAGCACTTGCTTTGAAGCGTGCTCAAACTATTCGTATGAAAATGTTTGTGAAATGTGTGTTTGGGCATATTCTCAATTTTGTGATCTATTAAAATAAACTGGCAAGCTATCTCAAACCACAAACTCATCAACTGCTATAGCTCTTTTCTGCAGGGAATACATGAATAAATACATGGGTTTTGCCATGTGGCCTGAAGGCCAGTGTGTTTGGCCTCTGCTCCTTCAGGAGACATGAATTCCAAACGTTGGATGTCTGTTGCAAATCCTCTGCCTCTAGTTTCCAAGTCCCTAAGTTGACAAACTCTTGAGTTTAAAATAATCAGGATGCCAGCTTCTCTGGGATCCCACAGATTAGAGCTGGTGTCTTGAGTGGAGCTAAACAGGTAATGTGCTCTATGGACCGACCACACTTTTTCATGTTGACTGATACAAAACAGGTCTTCTGCAATGCAGACCACAGCCTGACAGCGTGCAGTGTTGTACACTTTCAGCAGAGCTTATCTGTACATGTCCCAAGTTGGTATTCACCTTGTAATCTAAGCAGTGAGACCTGTTAGAAACACAGCTGTCTTACCACTCACCTGTTGAAATCAAGGCCATGGGTTTAGAGTGTTGTAGCATTTTGTGTTGTACTGCATGGGTTGTGGAAAGTTTAGGTGGCTTTTGACAATACATGGGATGGCACAAGTAGAATAATTTAAGTGATCCAGTCAGTAGGGAGATAAAAGCATGAGTGATAATGATGTCACCAACATCTGAAAAATGTTTTGGGTGTGCAAGTTGCTCTGAAATGGCCAGCTGAAGGCAATTCTTGTCCCCAAACTAATGTGGCAATATTACAGCACAGAAGTCTCTCTTCAGGTCGTGTCTCTCAGTCAAGTTCAGTCACCATGTGAAATACAACTCTATAAAGTGCAAATGTCTTGGGATAAGCTATTTCAAAAGCCTCTAGTACTGATGAGTTTGCCCAGAGACTTTTGTGTGTTCTCCCACACAGTATTAAATGTAGCCTAGGAGGTATGGCTAGTGTTTGGTTATTCTTTGAGAGTTCTAGTTCTCTGGAGTTGAGATATGACTGTACCAAAGCCGGGCTAAAACAATCCAACAAAAATATCTGTCTTCTTTAAGCCAGCCATCAGTCAGAGCTTGCATAAGACTCTTCCAGTATTATACCAAGATATCTGAAGGGATAAGTTGAGAGAAGATGCTTCATGCTATAAGTAGAAAAGAGAGAAGCCAAAGTCAGAGACTTTGTTCTGAGGCAGTTTTCTAAAGTGTTTTGCTTCCCTTTCACTGTTTATAATACAATGACTTGTTCTTACTCAATTTGCCACTGGGATCCAGATAAGCTGGTGATTTAGCACTTCCATTACAATGTTGTCTAAACATGCTATTGAGTTGATTACCTTTTTTTCCTGTCTTTAGCTTTTGTTGGGTTATACTGCATGCCTGAACATCCTCAGATACTAGTACAGAAACAGGATATGCAGATGTCAGGGTTTTCAGCTTCTGTCTCCAGGCTGAGACTCTTAACCTATGCTGCTGTTAAGTATGACATCCCTTGTCTACTTGTCTTCCTCTTTTGTTTCTGGACACTTCAACCCTTGGTTTTCTGAAGATTTATAGGATTTTAATGGTAAGATTTGGGATTTCATTCCTAGTGTTTCCTAGGATCCCGTAATATGAAAACACTGTGGCACCTGGAGCACTTGCAGAAAGAAAATGGGTCTATTTATTTACCTGGCAGCAAAAGCTGTATTTTGCTGAAGTACATCCATAAAGGTAATGACAAAATCTGGGAATGAGCCTGGTGAGCCAGCTACAAGTTTCCTTGTTGTAAATTAACTTTTGCAAAGAAAAGCAGTTCTCTGCTTTGGTACTGCACCCTGATCTGGAAGTGAGTAGAAGGGCATGTTAAGGAAAAAATTCTGTGTTTCTGAATGACTTCAGTTGCTAAGTGTGCCCTGTTACATGGAGAGAGGGGATGCTGCTCTGTGAGTTCTAGCCAGCTACTGACCAGGCCCTTGCTGGTTTCTCCAAGGCATCGCTGTGGCCCGATGTCATCTGTGAGCTGCAGACTGGTGTGAGGCTGCGCAAGGCCGCTGAGCGACCACGGCGCTGTGTGTCTCCAAAAGACCGTATTCGCTCTCCCTATGAGCTGCTTTTGGATGACATTCAGCACAAGAGGTACACCCTTCGGAAGGTGAGTGACTGGAGTCAACTGGCAACTTTGGATACTTCATTTCTGAGCAGTATGTGTTGAGACCTCTTCTCCAAAGGCTTGTCTTTCTCAAAGGTACATCCAAGTCCAGAAGTGTCTGGGGCTCCCTCTCAGCTGCAGCTCAACATTAGATCACCCTGTTTGTCCACCCACATATTTCATTTCCAGTAACTTTTGAAGTCAGGAGTAGCCACGGTCTCATGAAATGGGGTAGTAAACCTCTCCTCCCTCCAGGGTCAACCATTCTCTTCCCTGCAGCAGTTACTCTGCCCTGCACACAACAGTTTCATGGAACACACCCTTGCTTGCTTGTGCTTTCCACCTTGGACACTTGTGTCCCTCCAGGCTCCTTGAGCTGTGCTGTGCCTGGCATCTTTTACTTGTTGCCTTGCCTTCCCAGATGCTGTGGTGTGTATGCAAGTGCAAAAGCACTTTTGAGACATTCTCTGCTCAGCCTCAGGCAGAAGTCTCTGTGCAGTGCACTCAGCTACTGCAGGAGTTTAGTCAGGGTAAAAAGTGTTGAGCCCCTCTCAGGGAGGGGAAGAGACATCCACCTTCACCACTTGGTTGGTGAAGATGACCAGATACAAAAATGTCTAGGGTGTCTCTAAAGTCTTGTGATGCTCTTTGCTTGCTGCAGCTTGAGCTGGGAATGATGAGCAGATCTAAAACACTGGCACAAGGCCTTGCGGCATTGGCGTGCTTTGCAAACAGACGGCTTGGCAGAAGATGAAACACAGCTCTTCTGGTAATAAAGAGCAGTATTACAAAAAGTGAGAACTTTGCATACTGTACTAGACATCAGCTTTTTTTTCCTCTTTGTTGGTGCTGCTAGAGTGTAGCAAGTTAAAAAGCTTCAGCTAAACCATGCACCTCTATAAAATCTCAGCTCTTGCTTGGCTTGACTGTGGCTCCAGCCTTCAGGTAATGCTATGTCATGTGTTTGGAGATGACATCTTGATGGATATGTAAATTAATAGTATTGGAAAGGAGACAGTGCATCATAACTGGCTTGTATTCCTTGCAATGTACTGTGTATCAATGCACTGTGCAGTACAGAACTGTAACTCAAGGTGGCAGGATGATCTGGGTCTTGATTTTCTTTATTTTTCTTTTTTCTTTTCTTTTTTCCTTTCCCTTTTTTCTTTTTGGTAACTTTTTCTTTGGTCCACGAGAAGCACAAACATGTTTGAAGAGTAGTAGTCAGAAATGCTGAAAGAAAGCAGAGTGCTGCTGCTCAGGTCTTTGTGAAGGCTCTTAAACTAGGATTTCCCCATCTGCAAAGCTATTTTAAAGCTTCTCTAGCAAACAGTGGTCTAATTTGCAAATGAATGAAAGCACAGCTAGTGTGGGAAGCTGTAGAGTTGTTCTACCTGCACTCCCACGTGTTCTGAAGTTGTACACACAAGTGAAAGTAAATGGCATAGCCTCAAAATACAAATAAGTGAACAAGGCAGCTAAAGACATGCATGTGCAATTGACCTTTTTGTCACTTCTCCCCTATGCAGCAAGCACAGAGCTTGATGCTTCACATGAATATCTGCCCTGCAATTCTATCTTGCTATTGTTCCTAGTTTATGTAGGGCTGTAAGCCAGTCTCTGGGACTCTGGCTTATGCATAGGGCTGCCTGCTGCTACAGTTCTTGTTACAGTCTTGTTAACCCGTTCAATTGCTCTCTTCCCTGGAGCTGAGCTTTTACTGATGAATGTGATGTGACTATGGTGCTTGTTGGGATCACTCCTGACATTAATATCTGACTACAGTGTTTTCTAGCAGCTTCTCAGAGCAGTTCACAAGCCGCCAGGGCTAGAAGGCTTTGCTCTCCATGTGCAAGCCTCTAAGGGCTGTGCAGTACTTCTCATTGCCTCTGGTTTGCCACAGGCAAATCTTTCCCTACCAAAACCCCATGTAAGGAAACTCCATTATCCCACACTTCCCAACTCCTTGTTTTGTTTTGTGGGGGTTTTTTGTTTGTTTTGTAGGGGGTTTGGGTTTTTTTTGAGGTGGGAGTTTTTTGTTTGTTTTGGGGTTTTTTTGTTTTGTGTTTTAATGCCTTCCCCACTTCCCCTGTTCCCAAATCCTGACTTGTATCACTCACTGTGCCACTGAATGGCAGAGTGTACAAGGAGTAGAGAAAGAACTATTTCTTAAGCATCACTTCTGCTCTTTCAGGTGACCATCAAGCAAAAACACAGGGTCCCCAAAGCTGATGTAGCTGCTCCTAAGCCTCATCTAAAGCCGGTAGGTGACCTGGTGCTGCATCTGATGATAGCAAAACAAGGTAATTCTGGAGGTAACAGGACATTTTGAAGGAATATAAAGCTAATACCTTAGCTACTGGTTTGTATTTGGGAGGGGGTTATATTAACCATACTTAACTTTTGAATAGACCCTCCTGCCAAACGTGGTACTAGGAAAATGGGAGCTGACATCTTTGTAGGAGAAAGATGATCAATCTTTCAACTTCTTCCACTGCTTCTTTAATTTGCAACATTTTGTGGTCTTGAAAGAGCTCCTGGAGTTCTTGATTTCAAACTTCAGGGTTGCTAAAGTATTCTACTATGCTTACTGATGAAGGATGTGTCATGTGCAGGGCCCAGTGCCCTCTTGGGTGACAAGCCCTTGTAAAACAGTGCCATTGCTGATGCAGTTGTTCTGTCACCACTGGTGTCCTTGCTCTGTCCAATGGCTCTTGGTGGTGCTGTGCTTTGCCTGCAGATGTTGAAGGTGAGGCTGAAACAGTGTGTGCCACAGGACCCCAGCTGGCATGAACAGCTCATGGCAGAAATTAAACAACCACCAAAGCTTTGGGCAGCAGCAGCACAGGAAAAGGGGAGCAGGCCCAAAGGTACCTGTTATTGAGTGACCAAGCAAGCAAGCGGCTAAAAATAACAGATGGCCTTGGAAATGAAAGCCCACTTACCTTTTCAGTAACATTTCTAATGTAAGGGGCTGGGAGGAATACAAATTCTGTGTGATGGAGGTGGTATGGCATAAGAATAGTTATTTCTAAAAAATCTCATTGTGGCTAATTAAGACTCAAAAGATATTTCAACTTGTGCTTTTTTTAATGGATGTTCAAATTACTCTGTCCACTAAGTGAGATTATAGGATTTTGACCATCACCTAAAACAAAAAGATTATGTAACCACCAGGACAAAGTCTGGCTAAATCTCAAATTCCAATGTGTGGGTATCAAATTTGTCATTTTCTTGTCCCAGCTCCATCTCATTTAGTCTGTGAGTATGGGGGTTTTTATTCTCCCTCTCCCCTGCAGAAATGCTTGTGGCATCAAATACTGCCTTGAACTCTCCAAGTGACAGTTTCTTACATCTCCAAGATGCCAGTACTGAGTTTAAAACTGCCAACACTAAAACACAGCAGCTGGGACCAGGAGCTCAGGTAAGGCTTTAGGTGAAAGGACTATGGAGAGGCATGCATACTTCAGGAATTAGAGCTGCAAGTATATGCATAGCCTGGAAGGTCAGGAGCAGATCCTCGTGTAGGAAATCTTGTCTCAAAAGTGACCAAATGTGGTACCACTGGGTTCACTGAAGTCTTTTCCTCTACAGAAGCTCATTTCATATTTAAACACTTCTGTTTGTGGCATGACTGCAGCATATAGGTACTGATCTCATCTGTCTGACCAGTGACAGCATCCAAGGGAATGTCCTGAAGCTGAGTCAGGAGAGGTTTAAGTTAGTTATTAGGAAAAGGTTTTTCACCTGCAGGATGGTTGGGCACTGGAACAGGCTCCCCAGGGAAGTGGTCACAGCACCAAGCCTGACAGAGCTCAAGAGGCATTTGGACAATGCTCTCAGGCACATGTGTGACTCTTGAGGTGTCCTGTGCAGGGGCAGGTGTTGAACTTTGGTGATCCTTGTGGGTCCCAGCTCAGGATATTCTATGATTCTACAGAACTGAAGTCTGCTCTGGTCTCTTAAAACTAGATCCTGCAGAAGTTTTAATAGCATGTGAGTCTGGCCAATATGGACCAGAATACTCCCACTCTTACCTCACAGTGCAGCATTTGATGCTAGATGTAATTGAGGTATTTTGATTTCATGTGGTATGTGAGCTCATGGAAGGAAAACTTAATGATGTATTTTCAGGAAGCAACTTGATGGGTGAATTCCCACTTGTCTGTCTGTGGAATTATTTTGGGAGCAGCATTCTTCAGTAAACCACAATACCCAGTCTTTGGGTTCTTTAACTTCTGGCTCTGTCATGAAAAGGTTGACTGCTTGGTTCTGGGATTCAGTCTGAGCATATTCCAAAATTCTGTGGAACAGAACTTAAGCCCTAACACATCATGTCTAGCACAGATGCTCTGGCATACAAACAGGAATCTGTTTTCTGTAAATATTTCTGCTTGAAATGCAGTTGCCGAACTGAGGAAAAGGGATATGAATTATAAAAGCAGAAAATCTTAGCTATATTTGCCCCAGTCTGAGCTACTTATAGGAATGTTCAGCATTTGAGAATCCTGTGGTTGATGTATTACTGCTAAACTAGATGGACTTTCATATGGAGACTAATATAATCAAATTTGTTTTCTGCTTTTCCAGACAAGGTAGAAACAATGCTGTTGTGATATAAAGCATTGGGGTTGAGTTGAGTTAATGAGTTGGGTTAGTCACAGTCTCTTGAACAGTTCTCTGGTGTTGCTACATGTGAGCTGGAGTCAAGAAAATGGTTCCAACGTTGTGTGGGGAGGATTTTGGAAAGTTGGTTCCTGAACAGATGAAACTTTAGTACTAGTATCCACTACTGGACTTGGGCAAGAGAGAGAACAAGTGAATTGGAAACTTCACTAACTTGGCTGGAACTTCCTAGTTGTGGAGAGCAGGGGGAATTAACTTTATATTCCAAGAGGAAATAGAAAATTCCTAAATGTACTCCATTGATTTTTCTCTCTGCTCCATTTCTGGATGAGCCTTTTCTGGTCAGTTGTGGGCATCCTGGATTTTGTTAGGCAGCAGTACTTCTGGTAAGGGGGCCTTGGTGTCTGTTTATGCATATTATGAACATCCCGTCCTCTGGTCTACAGGAGACCGCTCCCAAGCTGCCTGCCAGCACCTGCTTTCCCTCCACCAGGCCATCAGGAGTATCCTGCATCAGCACAGGTCAGTGCACTTCTGGCTGCACATCTAAACCAGGTCACAAAGTACAGCCAGTCGCCTGATGGGCTCCCAAAACCGTGGGCTGGGCTCAATGTACACTTCTCTAATCACGTGAAGATACTTGGCAGGAGAAGTTCCAACACTAAATAAAGAGTTTGGGGAGGTGCCCTTAGAAAATAATTTCTCTGCAGTTGACTGAAGCTTGTGTAGCTCTTGCCACTTCAAAACAATGATTGCATGTCCCCAAAGGCCTGACTGGAATTTGCAGTAAAAGCTAAATGAGTGTTTTGAATATTCAAGCAGAAAGTGCAGCACTTCATTTTATTAAACTAAATGGTGCTAATGAAGCCTCATCAGTGCCTACTGACAAGCATAATTACTGTAACCTCTGCTTTTTTTGTGATCTGAGCAGATGGGTTGGAGGGGGAGAGATGTAAGCCTTGCTACCTTCAGAAGGCAGTGTAGTGCTCTTGAGTGTCCAGCTTTCAGGGTGAATACTTAGAAACTGATAGGGGGTTTTTTGCACCCTAAAACTCTCTCTTCCTATCCAGGTATCACTGCAAATTGCACGTCTCCACCCATGAGTGCACCCACACCAGGAGACATTAAACCTAAGTGTTTCCTGAGCACTGACCAACAGCAGCTGCCTCCTTACAGAGGAAGGTCCAAATCTTTAGAGAGAGGCCTTCAAAGCAAGGAACTTGTAAGTCCAGCATGTCAGCAAGCAACCCTGGTCTGATACTTCTGGTAATGACTTGCACCTTGGTCCTCATGCAAGCAGTAAGCATGTTCTGTGGTTTTTGTCTTGGGACATATTGTATACCCATCTGAAGCTGGTATATTATTCTCTCCTTGGAGACAGTTTTAAGAGAAGATTGGATGCTGTAGTGTTGTTGTGGTGGCTTCCCCCTTTGAACGATATGAAATAAAGTTGTTTCTCATACAAGAAGAGAAAAATACCACGACATTACTTGAAACTGTCCATCAAGCCTACCTCAAGCAGACTGTAATTGAGAGTGGGACTATACTGCATTCTCCATGTCCCTTCATTCTCTCTAGATTCTGATATGCTCACAACTATCTTTTAAGCTGCGGTAAAGGGGAGTAAGTAGCTAACAAAATGTGACTAGCACAGCCTTAGTGACTTTTAAATGCACAATGTATGTAGAACTCACCCTGTTCTGCCCTGACAAGGTGTGCTGTGCCCTTGTCTCTTTCTTTCCTTCTGCATCTCTCTTTGCCCCACCTTGGCAAGTCTCTAACTGACCTCTCTGACACCTCTTTGTTCAGCAGTGTGGTGGAGGATGCAGGTGTGTTGGAGATAAAAGCACAGTTGTCTCTCCTGGCTGACCATGAGACCACAGCTTCCGTTTGTATGGGGCCAATATGTCTTGGGAATGAGAAGGCAAGAGAGTGTTGTGCTGTGGAAAGGAATGTTGTATCCAGGAGGGGCCAGGGTGGCATCTGTTCTGTGGCCTGTTCAAAGGCTGAAAGGTCTTAAAGGAATCTGCTTGAAAACTGTAGCAACCACTCACCTCCCTGTAGTAGTTTCTCTGCTGGTATTGTCAAAGAGTCACCTGATACTCCCCATCACAAGCAAAACGGGGTTTTGGAGAGAAATGCTCCTGATCCTTTGGGACCCAGTTTTGAGATGACCTCCCCAAATAGCTGCTTTCTTCAACTTTATCTGATGTTTAACTTCTGTCTTTCAATAGGACTGTCCCTTTACTACCAAGTGGCCATCACCAACCATTGCTGACCTGATTGGAACCAGATATGCAATGATGGTGCTGAAAGGGCAAGGCCTCTTCCATGAAGGTAGTGATGGTGTCTTTCCAAGAGCAAAGGTATGTTTCTTCTCCTTCCCTTTGTGCTGCTCTTGCCTTTTGAAAAACTGGCTGGTTTCATGGCCCTCAGTGCTGAACGCAGAGGCACCCTCTGCCTCAACTTATCCTGTTCATAACAGCTGGTCCAAGTTTGGTCCTAGGCTGGAAAAATTTCTTAATATTTGTGCAGTGATGGCTTCTAATCCAGCTTAAGCTGTGTAAATTGCCTAGAAAGTAGCCCAGTCTTTGCTTGTTGCTTCTTGTCTGATTTCCATGCAAGGAGAGCTGACTGCCGTGACCATTGGTCAGCTCTGAAATCCCAAAGTAAACAGCTGGGATTTGGTACTGCTAAACAGTGAAACAAAGGCTCTTGACTCAGGCTCCCACACCCGAGTTGTGCTGGCTCAAACCCCCTTCCCAAGTGGACGTGAGGGCGGGGAGATGAGGGGGACAGGGAAGGAGCTGTATAGCTCAGGGCTCTTGGTTGTCCACGTTTCTCGACTTCTGGCTTATCCCCCGAGTCTCCTTTAGAGGGGGTGTTGCAACCACCCCTCCAGAGCAGATGTCCTGAGTACAGGCCCTTTGCAACACAGATGTGAGGAAGTCTGTGCTTCTTGGCTTTTGGGTCATTTTCTTGCCCTCATTTATTTAGCAGTATGGACAGAGTCAAAGGTTCTACTAGCAGAGCTATGCTACTTCCACAAGCTATCTTATGCTCCTGAGACTGAATCCTTGTTTTCTTCTCACCTTACTGACCCTGCTTTAACTTGCCTGCTCTATGACTATTCTAAAATGGCTTTCTTACCCACTGCTGCTTTTTTAGCTTTCTCAAGTTCTACTTCTCAAGATAATATCACTTCTGACTGCCAGCTGTGTATGAATGTGCTCTTTTTTATAAAGTTCAAGCGACTCATCAGCTTCCTTATGACTCATTTTTTGCTTCAGGATTGAATTCAAATTTGCCCTGATTTAATCTCTTTGGGATTGCTGCAGTCTACCTCAAAGAATGTCTCTCTTCTTCCCTCTCTCTTAACTAGCTACTGTTACACTCTTGCACAATACAGCTATTGTTTGCTCAAGAGCCATTTTTTAAACTCCTGTTGTCTGGCAGCTGCCTCAAACCTCTGCATTATAAAAACACTGGCCTACAAGTAAGAATTTTTTTGCCTTTTTAGCTTTTAATTCCTGTGTCTTTGCTCTCCTTTATTGGACCTCTGTTATTGTATATGAATCTAAAGCCTTTAGAAGGTTTGTTTACGTGCTTGCTCTTTGGCAGGCAGTGGATACTGTTGGTACAAAGATATTTCCCATTTGCATTCACAAATAACTTTCCTTTCCACAGATCTGTTTCAGCTGCCGCAAGCAGATGTTTCTTAAGTGGCCTTACAACTGTTACCTCTGCAGCAGGTGAGCTGGTACAAAAGGACTGAATGAGGAGGGAGAAAAAGTGAAAGAACAGTGCTGAGAATTCTCAGTATTCATCGATTGTACTATTGGATAGGAACAGGTTGCTGAGCCCTTCAGCTTTGCCTTACCGCACAAGCCAGACCGAGGTGTCTGCAGTTGGGGAGGATGTGGAAAATCTTGTCTCTGATTTTCTCAGGTTTAAGTATGTCAGTTTTAACTCTTAGTATTAAGTCAGCAATAGCCAAATTTCCAGTTCCAGTATTAAATTAGTTTCTCTGAGATCACCCTCTGCGTTTTGCTGTAAAGGTTTGCTCTAACTTCAGCCAAGGGCTTGAACAGGTTCCCTCTCCTCTGGGAGAGGGTCTACACCAGAATCTTCTGTTGAGGACTGAAAAAGAACTCCAGACCTTGTGACTGGGAAAGGAGTTGAGCCTACTTGTATCCACTTATTTGTCAGAGGCTTTCTGTTCATAGGAGAGCAAGAGAGGAACTTCAGGCTCATTAAGGCTCACTTAAATCTATTTGAAGCAGTTGTGAAGCACTGAATTGATTATAAGCAGCAAGTAAACAACCACTGGAAATTGAGCAACTGTCTGGTGGTAGTGCTGGGTGAAGTGTAATGAGCATTTGCAGATAAAGCCTTGAAGCTATGGATGTTGACACATTTCAGATGACTTAAACTACCAGAAATAGGAAGAGTGGCAAACTGAATAGGGGAGTTCTCAGCTTGCTCACTTTGCCATCAAGTGATTCTGCCACAATCATGAATTCAGACTTGCTTGGGAATGTCACCTGTAGCTGCAATATTGGTATCTGCTGAGTTTTACTCAAATGATAATGCTGGAGACTTTTTTTTTTTCAGGGTTGTCTGCTATGACTGCTGTGTTAAGGCAAGTCTAGTCTTTACAACAGCATGTGGGATTTTTACATTTTCTGCTTTGCCTCCTCCTCACCTAGTCATAAGAAGCTTTCCTTCATCCCACTGATACCTCAAATCTACCCTCTAGCTTGTTTCTAAGAAAATAGAAGAGGGAATAGTATGAAGTGTAAAAGTAGCCAGGGTGACACAGATCTCTCTTGTCATAGCTAAAACAACTCTGGTTCTTCTTTCTTTCATCCTGTGTAAAGTGGTTGGGATTACACTGGTCTCTATTTATACAAGGGTCAGAAAGTTCACTGCATTAATGTCTACCTTTTAAGTGCACCAATAAATCAATTGCATGGCATGTAAATTGTCCTGCTAAGAAGGAGGATGTGTTTCCCTGAGAACTCAGGTGACTTGTGTTGTGATTCTAGATGTCTGTGCCCTTCAGAACATGTGTGCATCTCCCACTTCAATTCCTAAAATTTTTGAGACTCTCCAGAGAGGAGGACCCAGCTACTCAAAAGCAGAAGAGCTCTGAGTTGCTACATAAAATAGAGCACCGGCAGTATTTTGGGTAAGCTGGGATAGGGTTGTTCTATTTTTACCTTGAAAGATGTCACCAGTTACTTAGGCAAAGCTACAAACATGCAGACAGCAGTATGTAGTATTGGGCTGGTCAGCTGAATGTTCTGTTGAATGACTGCTTTAGCCACTGGTCTAACTAGTCTACAGTTCTCTGGAAGTATTGTGGATTTTAAGTGACCAAAATGGAGGAAGTGTAGGTGCTCTGAAATGCATTTTCCTTTTTAACTATCAGGTTTGTGACATGGATTTAGAAGTGTCCATATTAACCCAGACATAGAAGGTTCCTTGCAATAGCTTCATAGTACAAGAATTTCCAGACTCTATCACATTCTATCCTCCACAGCTGGAGGTCTGCCACTACAATCCAGGAGTAGCCCCTTTCTACCTACACATGAAATATCCTAATTGAGGCTCAGGTATAACTGACTGAACAGTGATGCCACAAATGGTTTCTTGGTCCCTCCACACATATACAGAGCCTTTCCTTTTTGTCCCCAGAAAACCAATTATTTCAAAAAGAGCTTTTGACAGTCTAGGTGAAAAAGACAGATAATGTGCATATAAGCGCAATATGCAGGACTGAAAACATACATTATCTCTTCTTAATGTGCTCTTCTTTCCAAAGCAGTTAATTTTTCTACTGGAGGAACTGGTACCTTCTTTTTCTTCCTCTGAAACCATTTTTTAATGTAGCCAGAATAAAGACACAGTGGTTTCTGGTTCCAAGGCTGGTACTTTAGTTGCCAAAAATCAGGAGTTGTGTTCATTACTGAAGTTAACTGCATGGGGCAGACAGTGGTTTGGTCTATGTTGTAGTGCAAGTGCTGCAGAAGAGGCCTGAGAGACTGCATTACTGTAACACTGCAGGATGGCAAAAAAAATCCTACTGCATGAGGATGCAGCCATAACCTTGGACCAGACACAGATAATCCATTAGGCCTTTGGCTGACATACTGTCAAATAGAGAGAAGGTGTCAGTAGGTGAAGCTGGTCTGGTGCTTTTTAGCCTTCCTAAGTGGTGCCGATGGCTCTTTTGAACCTATGCATTTGGCTAAATCACTTAGCAGCCTGGGAGAAGGGTGGAAGAGCACCATGCCCTCTAACAGAAACCTGGGTCAGCTTTCCTGCTTTTGTTTTTCCCTTTACCCCTCCAGTGTACCCGTTGTTTTGGAGCCCCGTTGCCTAGCACAGCCCCTGTGCTGTTACACAGGGACCATGGCAGACTGGCTGACTGCAGACATCTGTACACTCTGTGAGCAGTATCTGTTGAATGTGGCTTCCAGTCAACAGCACAGCATTCCGTTCAGGAGAATTTCCTGGGCTTGAACCAAAGTGGAGTGATTCTACCATACATTTCTCCTGTCACTTGTTATGTACCTGAAATAAATGAAACGGCTTTATGCACCTACTGACATAAAGGCCTGAATAAAAGACCTCCCTGCTGGTTAGTCTAAGCAGGAAGCACAGTTAGTATTTCTGTATTGTGAAGTGTTCTAAGGCTTTGTGGGTTTTAGAACTGTTTTAATTCTTTTTATGTGTCTTGGGGAAAATAAATGTTGAAGCACTATCACGCCTCTAGCATTTCTATTCTTTGCACCTGCAGTTGTCATTGTTCTGTGGCACATTTAGCATTCATTGCTGAGCAGACTTCGTCCAATGTACTGAGCAGAGGGAAACTTTTAACCAAAACCCCCCACAAGTGAGAGGCTTGGAAAGCAGAGCTCTCAGTTACATGATCACATGACCATGCATTTTGCAAACACTCCTTCCTGAGAACTCATAGCACTTAAAGCTCACAGCTTTGATACATGTAACACTGTAGTGATGGCTGCTCTGTCTGCTTGCGTTAGGAAGCAGTTTTGATTTAGGAAGCTTGTTTTGGTTTTTGTCTGTGCATAATCACAGGTGCTTTGGCACCAGAGCTTTCTGAGCGTCTCACAGAAGTACCTATTATATCTCAATGCTGTCATCACCTGAGGGGCACAGAGTTGTTCTTGCGAGATTCTTGCTCATTGTCTTGGCCTTCAGCCTTTGCCCTGGGATAAACTGAACTATTGCAATATTTCATAGATTTTTGTGTCTTTAAAACAAAAAATGAGATATTGGATGGTATATTTATTTATCCCCAGGAATTGCCTGCATGGGAGGGAAATGGGGCCCGATGGAGTTTGCCTTGGTGAGTTTTGCAGGGCCTGGATAGACAATGTTGAATGGACTTGTAGCAGGAATGAGTCATACTTAAGAAAATAATGGCTGGGAAGGGCCAGTTCTAGATAGAGGAGAAGGGAAGAAAGACATGTTTAAGCTGAGCCCAAGGTCTGCATCCAAACTGCCAGGAGGGTCAATACCTCCAGCTGACTTGCACTGGCCTGACTCTGCTTCCTCCCAGCTGCCTGTTTGCAAGCTGATGCCTACCTGCAGGTTTGGGCAAGCTCTCTAAGTAAATGAATGCGGGGAAGCTGGAGCTTGTGCTTCCTTTTGGAGCAAGTTCAAGTGTTCCTCTTCCTTCAGTCAATTAGGGGTGCAGCCTGCCTGCCCAGGTCCCCTCCTGTATGTGCCAATCGCTGGTGCTGCTGGGAGGCACATCCTTATCAGGCAGGTGGGCTCCTTGCAGGCTGCAGGGAATGGCAGCCAAGCCACAGGTGCGCTTGCTGGCAGGATGGGCACAGTGTGGGGCCAGGGGCATGAGGCACTCCGGGATGCTTGCTGAGTGAGGTAGTTTAGAGAGAGCCAGAAATGAGCTGAGATCAGCCTGCTCTGAGTAATGCGTAAGGCTAAAGTGCTGCTCAGAGCCTGGGTGCAGCAGCAGGGAGAGAAAGTGTCCATAATGACATTGAGGTAGACTTGAGTTCATGTGTGGAGCAAAGGTAGTTCTCGGGTCCGTCTCTTGCACATCTGCTGTGGGGTCACATGGGCTTGTTTCACTGCCTTTCCCTTTCCCTACCTTGTGCCCATGACAGGGGTGATAAAATGCCGTCACTTGCAGAACAGACAGGCAAAGTGGGGGGTGACTCTGTGCTAAGGGCAAGCCTGACCTTCCTTGTCTATGCCTGATCTAGCATGCTGATGGGATAACCCCTGTTCCCATCATTCCTCTCCGCGGCACTGGCTGCAGTGGCCACGGGCCAGTGGCAGTAAAACCTCTGTCCCCTGTGCCCGAGGGACACCTGGTCCTTCTTCATCCCGGCGGAGCTGGGACACCTCCTGTCCGCCAGGGGGCAGCCGCGGGCCGCACCGCCCAGAGCCGACGCTGCAAAATTGGGGCATCTCCGAAATAACAGAGATTTACCTGAAAAATAACTGCGCTTTTTACCGTCCTCATTTATTTGTATTTAATTTTGTCCCCCCCGTGGCACTTCCCCAAGCTGGGGAAGGTGCCACTGGCACACGGGGTCTGGGTGACAGCAGTGGGGAGGCTGAGGGGTAGGGTGAGGGCTGGGACAGAGACACAGCAACACAAAAAGGAGGTTTTGGGTGGAGGAGGGAGGTGGGAGAAACCTGACTGCAGCAACATCGTGTGGCTGTCAGAGTTGTTTGGTGTTTGCTGCTTGAAACCAGCTGGGGAAACATGCTCTGGTAGAATCATAGAATGGCTTGGGTTGGAAAGGACCTTGAAGAACATCTCATTCCAACCCTCTGCCATGGGTAGGGACACCTTCCACTAGATCAGGCTCCTCCAAGCCCCATCCAGTCTGGCCTTGAACACTTCCAAAGGAGGGCCACGAGGATGGTGAAGCGTCTGGAGGAGAAGCCTTATGAGGAGTGGCTGAGGTCACTTGGTACAAACCTGCTTGAATAACCTCACCCAGGGCACTGCTGCCAGCACCTTCTTGTCCAGGTTAAAGCTGGCTTTGAGTGAGGTTTCATATTTGACTCAGTCGGGCATAATTTTTTTTTGTTTTGTTATAGAGGATAAACTTAAGGACTTTATATTTTACACATGAAATAAAACCATAGATGCAGTGTTGGGCAGGATTAGATTTTAAAACTATGTCGGCAAATTGGGGAAATGGTCTGGAAGAAACAGGAGGCAGTTGAATAAGGAGAAGTGGAAGGTCATACACTTGAGCAACAATATGAGCTCCCAGAGTACGGGGGAGGGAGTGATGGGTTAAGTAGCAATTCTTCAGAAAAAGGATCAAAAGCTGAATGCAAGTCAGCTATGTCATGGTGTTGAGGTGATGGAAAATAAGTTAAGGGGAGATGTGGCGTAATTGGATCCAGCCCAGCAGAGAGCAGGGAGAACAAGCGGAAATGGAGAAACCATTACCTACCAGGAAAGCCTGAAAGAACTGAAATTCTCTAACCCAAAGGAGGAGAGAACTGAAGTCTTTAAGCACATAAAAAAGGCATAATCATTGCTCCTTGTCTGTGATGGAGGAGAGGAGAGGGGGGAAAAAAAAAAAGAAGGCTTAAGTCACAGCAGGAAAGGCTCAATTTAGATGTTAGGAAAAACTTTCTAATGACAGGGATAATAAAGAATAGACTGCCTAGGGAGTGGAGAGCTTTAAGATCAAGTTAAGCAACATCTGTCAGGGATGTCCGAGGTTTAGGTGATCATGCTTGGGTTAGTGGAATGGACTGGTCTGACCTTTCAAGGTCTCTTTCAGCCCTAATTTTTCAGTGGTTCTGCGGGCTGACATTAATCTTCTTAATGGTATTTAAACAGTCAGCAGCTTCTCTTAAGTAACTGCTAGCAAGTCTCTTCTCTTGCCTGCGGTTTAAAATTAACTTAATTTCCATGCATCACTTTCGCCCTCCAGCTCCCAAGTCCTGCATAGCGAACCAGCAGCTGAATTCCTTGACTGCTTGTCAGTACCTTTCTTGTGGCTCTGTAGCTACACGCGATAAAAAAGAAGGGATAGAAATGCTGCATATTGGTGGCTATGCCACCAGTGTGAGGGTGCCCTCCTTTTCTGCATTTATATGCAGGAGATATGGTCCCCTTTCTTGAGACAGCCGAGTCTCATGTGGTTATTTCATTTTGTGAGCTCCAGGGACCTACCTTTCCATGTTGCCTGCAGCCTTCTGAGGGAGTTTGTCTTGCCCTGCCTCTGGCCAAGGCTGGCCTGTTTCTGAAAGGAATCATGTCAGACCGTGGGCCTTCGCTGTTGTTTGTCACAGGGGTCTGGAGCACAGTTCTTATGAGAATCAGCTGAGAGACCTGGGGGTACTTAGCCTAAAGAAAAGGAGGCGCAGGGAGACCTTATCACTCTTTACAACTACCAGAAAGGAGGCTGTAGCCAGGTGGGGGTCAGTCCCTTCTCCCAGGTAACAAGTAACAGGACAAGAGGAAATAACCAGGAGAGGTTTAGATCGGATATGAGGAAAAATTTCTTCCCTGAAAAGGTTGTCTATCCCTGGAATGGGCTGCCCAGGGAAGGGGCAGGCTCACCATCCCCAGAAGTGTTCAAAAACCCTGTGGATGTGGCACTTGGGGTCATGGTTCAGTGGTGAACATGGTGGTGCTGGGTTAATGGTTGGACTCCATGATCTTAGAGGTCTTTTCTAACCTTAACAATTCTGTGGTTCTGTGATAAGGTTTGAGTGTCCCAGCCCAGACATTGCCCAAGGTGTGTGGCACTTCTGTGTAACAATGTGTACAACAACAGGCGCCATAATTCATACATTGTCCACAAGTGGTCTCTCTTCAAATGGTTCAGATTCCAGAAAGAAGCCTGAAGTTGGCCCTGGGGCTGGGTCCCCTGAAGGTACTAATGAAGGTGAATTATGTTTTTCATCTGCCAGCAACAGAGTAAGAGGGAGAGAAAAAGCCAGGCCATGATGAGCAGTATCTGGTCCTTGACTAGTGCTGCTGGAAAACAGGAGAGCTGGCAAGTGTGCTCTGAAGGCAGCGTGTCTGCGATTTCTTGGGTTTTTGCTTAAAACAGAAAAGATGGCACTTCCACAGCCAGGAAAGACTGTCCCAAAAGAGAGAGAGAACCACTGCCTAAAAGTACTCTCCTTTGGAAAATAACTCTGTACCAGGCACTGAGCTGCATGTATGGATTGTGGGGAGGTGACCCTGCTCAGTGTGACCATGAAAACTGGGTGAATGTGGCACCAAGATGATCAGAGCTAGGAGATCAGCAATAGAGGAGATAGCCATAAACCAAAACAGGTTATCCGTAGTCAGGAAAACACAGGATTTCCAAACCTTTGTTGCATACTCCTTAGTTGTTTACCTAAACCAGAAAAGGTGATATTTCTATAGCTGAGAAAAATCATCCCTAATGAGAGAGGGAACCACAAATATCTGCCCACAGAGAAGGAGTCGATTTCTCCCACTAATCCAGTGGTTTTAACCAGCCAAGATAATTGCGAGCCCAATACACGGGCCTTCACATTTGCTTTTGTTAACAGAGCAAGATCTGTCTTATCTCTGCGTGACAAGCATTAAGAACGTTATTTCATATGTGTGAGTAATGTATAAAGAAACAGAGTGGCCACCACGGCAGCAGGTTGGAACACAGGGCCTTTGAGCTCCTTCTTCCAGACCGGGCTGCCAGCTCCCAGACGTGGCGAGGCTGTTATTTATACGCGTAATAAAACGCCACCTGAATGCAGCTGGAGTCCTACCTTTGAGCAACGTTAGCACGCCAGGGACTTTATTTACAGCTATTTCACTTTGCCTCTCTTGATGCTGGGAATGAGAGTTTCAGGTGTGCTCCCCTTTAAAAAAAACACTGAAATATGCATATGTTGAAGTGGGTTGTGCTTTTGTGGAGCCTGTATCCCAAACTATATAGTAGCTGCTTTGTGCACAAATTTTACAATTCCACTCCAGTGAAAATGTATTTGTCAGAACCACAACAGTATGAATCTGACTCATTAAATAAGACCTCATATTTCGAAGGGAATGTTGAGAGTAATACAAATAGAGCAAGCTTATAAGGCCCTTGCAAGGTAAGGGTGAAGCAAGCTTACTCCTTAACTGCTGCAGTCTGGGAGAGGTGTTTTTGGAAGTGCTATAAAAATCATAACTTTCTAGAAGATATTCTGAATGCTGCTGTATCCCACAGGATTTGGAGAAAGGATGAGAGTAGCCACTTAAATGTAAATTTATTTGAACAAAGCAATTTATGTGAAATGCAGCAGGATTTTTCAAGATAAGAGAAAATCATGACCTTTTTCATTTTTTGCCCAGACACCTGGGAAACTTGGGACCAGCTACACTTGAGCACTCTGCATTTCAGGCATTGCAAACTCAAAAGTTTCCCAAGTGAGGAGTGCTGCCAGCTGCAGTAAGCTTGATCTGTGCTTCGCTCCAGAGCTGGAGCCAGATGGAATGCTGACGCAGTATGGCTGCAGGCCTTTCTGCTGTTTTTACTCTGTGGAGTTTTTATGAGACCATATCTGTCAAACGTATGTGTGAAGATAAATCAAACAAGCACAGCCACGGCTGTTAAATAAATGTGAAATCTGAGTGGCTTCCACCAGCCCCTCGGTCCCTCCCCCTCGGCTGCCCTGTGTATTGAGTGTTTTATAGACACAGCACGGTGAAGGATGGCTGGTTATGAGAAAGGGAAAGCAGCAGGGAGGCAGCTCCAAGGGAAGGGGGTGATCTTGCAGGGGGAAGCAGAGAGCTACAAGATGGGTTTGGGGCTCATGCTGCTGAAATATTTGGGTCTGGAAAGAGCCTGGTTTGAATTCTGATGACTTTTGAGGAAGGAGAGGCACAACAAATTTCATCAGGGATGTGGTCCGACTGCTGTGATGGCATCCAAAATGCAATGAAGATGGGGATTCAGCAGAGCAGACAAGAAGGCACCCCATGCAGAAGTGTAATGAGATAGACCATGTTTGGAGCTAATGCTATGTGAGCACCACAAGGTTCCTGCACCTTGAACACCAAAGCATGAGAAGGACAATTACTTCTGCATGCCTCACAGCCTGTCTTCTCCTGGAAAATAAAATAATCTTGACCTGACACCACTCACAGTTTTCTGCTATTCCCCAAACTCTTCTTCCCCCAGGAGAAGGGTGGTCCTTCCAAGGTCAGGGTTGAGGTTACTGACAGGTCAGGGAGGGCAAGGTCAGGCTTGAAGCTGACTTTCTGTACCAAAGCTGTCCCACATAGCGAGAGGGCCTTGCAGTTTCCAAAGCCATCAATCTCCTCCCCACTTTCACCAGCTATTCACCTCTCCCAGTTTTAAGTGGAAGAAAATACAGCCAACCTCTTCAAGTCCTTGTGTCGCGCCTCTGGGGGCTGCATTCCTGCTCTCGAGTGCTCAGTCACCGAAACAGAATAGCCAATATATCACTCCCATTGTTTTATCTGGGGGTTGAAGTTGGATCAATGTATCTGAAGGCTACTGTAACCAGGAAATTATTCTTCTCATTTCTGACAATGGGGCTGCTTCTGCCACCAAGAAAGCATATGTCACTTCTCCCTGGCTGCTCTGGGGTTTGGCTGAAGGTGCTCGTTTGCCCTGGCACACAAGGAGAGCATCCTCGCCGAGGGGATGGGGACTCAACAGGAGTCGAGGCTCACGAACCACGTGGTAGCTAAGTGTACAGTGCCGGTGCCAAAGGTGAAGCAGGAGGGGCTATGCCATGTGCTCTTGGACATGGTCTGGAAGGCAGGAGTGTGGGACAAAGATTATTTGACAAGGCTCTTACATCTGGGATAACATTGTGCCTCCCTCTCTTTTTAATGCTGATTGACACTAGGAGAGGATTTGACCCATAGGAATATAGTGTGCTGCACACAGCAGCTCTTAGGGCAGCTCCTGGTCCTTCTATGTGTATCACCAATGTTCAGCTGAATGAAAATAAATACTCAGAGATGGGTTTTGCCAGTAAAAACACACAAGGAAGGAGAAGGCTAATGTACTAACAAGTGCATTTCTGATGAATTGCTAGTGCAGTGCAAAATCATTATTAGCAGTAATTAGCAATGCACATGAAACTGCCATTGAACAACTAATCTGTGAACACTCAGAAGGCTGGGAAGACATTTACACCAAATCTTTCTTTGAAAGTAAATAATTTAGATTGGATTTTGTGAGCTTATAGTGCAGGTTGCTTTGTTGATATGCTGGCACCATTAATTTCAATGAAATCTAAATCAGCCAATTTACAAGAGCTGAAAATCTTATTCCAAGTTTTCTGTTGATCCTCAGAGACATTATTAAGGCTGAATATTTAAGGGACTAGCTTTTCATTTACTGTTGGAGTTGGGGTTTTTAAGAGTGTGCTGTAGGTCTTAGTGTATAGCATACACATGCAGTTCCAAGTGATTCAGCTGGCACTTAGCAGCTGAAAAGCTGAGTCTATACCATCATGTCAATGGGGAACAAATGTATTCTGATCCCAAATAACAGACACACAACTCAAAGGTCCCAGAGTGTCATCCTCTGTTGACATGTCTGCCCTGCAGCCAGGGTAGGAACCTTGCTGAGATCAGGCTAGAGGTGCAGGCTGGCTTTGACGTCTGCTGTCCTGGCTGTTGTGGGAAAGCCCCTCACGCTGGGATGTGTAACGTGCCCTAAGGCACAGGCAGCACAGGCAGTGCTCGGGTGCCAGACCTGCCATCATTCTCTTTGCTTAGTCCAGAGGAGACAGGCACTGGTGGTGACACGGACCACGAAGGCGAACCACTGGTGTCTGACCTCCTGCAGGCCTATCCCTCCACTCCTGTCACCACGGGCGATGCTGGCTGCAGGGAGCTTCCTCCTACAGCAGCAATAGCTGCTTGCTCACCCCATCCCTCCAGTGGCACTGGAATCAGCAAGCCCTGCCTCCAGACTTTTCAGTGCTCTCCCATCTAGCCTTGCATCCTTCACCCTCCCAGGACAAGGTTGGTCTGGATGGGCACCTCCTGATCCTCAGGCATTCAGCAGCAGCTGGAGAAGTGCAGAAAGCTCAGTGACACCTGCTGCAGATGAGGGACTGCAAGGGGAGTAAGTGCAAACAGGCCCTGTGCAGAGGAAAAAGGATGGTTTGGGGGGCAGACTGAGGAAGGAGAAACATCCTAGTATTCCTCCCTTCCTGTCCTAGTGAATACTCCTAACACGGCCTTCCATGTACAGTGGACCCTTCCCACTCCTCCCCCTTCAGTCAAGCTCCCCCAGGACAGACATAGACTAAACCCAAATCTCTGCTCCCTCTCCAAACCCCGAGGCAAGACACAGCTGTCATTCCTGACAGCTATTAGAGAGGCTTCATGCCTGGACACTTTATGCATTGCCTCCATCTATTTGCCCTAACATTTTTGTGACATCAGGTTTGAATCTTTCTTGCTGCAGTTTAAATCTGTTACTATTTCTGAACCTCTCTGTTTCGGGCAGGTAGAAGGGAGTGGTGTCTTTCTCCCCTTGTTGCAATCTTTCATGAACTAACAAGACTTACTGTGCTTATTATAGTTCTTCTTTTCTTAAGGCTAAGCTTTACCAAGACTTTCATATTTTCCTCCCAGATCATGTTCTCTAGACTCTGATGATTCTTCTTGGTTTTGTCTGGATTATATTTATTTAACCCACTTTTTTTTTCTTTTTTTCTTTTCTTTTTCCAAGAGTATGGTACTGATGACAAACACTTCAGGTTTTAATCTGCATTAAACCTCAGCTCCAGTAGTTCCATGTCCATATTTGTGCAGTCAGTTATTCTTCAGTTTGGACCCTCACATGGATTCCTACGACATCCTTGCATTTTTTTTCCCTGATGGTTTCTTGAATTTGTCAGGCTGTTGTTTGCTTTTTAAAAAAATTCTAATCCTGTCTTTGATGTCCCTGCAGATCCTTCCAGCTTTGGGCATTCTGCAAATTTAATCATCTTTCCTCTAAGTCCAGAGTCCAAGTCACCAACAGACTGTTGGAACTGGAGACAGAGGGAGATCTGTACATCTCTGTTCAATAGGTTCCTGTCTGTGGAGAGTGAAGTCCTGCTCACAGCCTCCTGAGTACCAGTGCTGTGTCTGCTCTGCAGCAGATAGACCACACATTCCTTCCTGGTTTATGAGAATTTCATGGAAGACAGTGTCAACGGACCCACTCGAGTCAAGATACTGACATCTGCTTCTCCTTACTGGCCTGTGAGGTCTGTCTGCTTGTTTTAAAAGGAAATTAGATGGGTTTGTCAAGACCAGACTATGAAGCTAATATTGGTTGTTACTCATTCCATTACATTCCAGTTGCTTACAAATAGCTTTTTTCATTACTAATTCCAGAATCTTTCCTGTAATTGAAATTGAATTAATTAGCCTGTAATTCTACATCTCTTTTTATTCCCAAAGACTTCTTGATTTTAACTTCCCCGGCTTTTGCTATGCTTTTATATTAATTCTTAGTAAATTAGCCTAGATTTCACTCTGTATAGATGTCTTCTTTATGCTCAAGGTCAACAGTGGCATTCTAGTCAATCTATTGTCTTCCTGTACTTATATTCCTGTCTCTGCACTGGTGTAGCGCTTGTTTGGGCACAGCATGTCTCACTGCCTTCCTAGCTCAGCATCTAGCTGGGTGCAAAAGATCCCCTGAAGTCTGCTAGTTGCTTCCTGGCTTGATGGTTTGCAGGACACTTGTCAAGATGATGAGGCCCACACCTGGTGACTTGTAGGCCACCCTCTGCTGTTGATGCTCCTGTTTTCTCCCTCAGCTGTATTAGCTACAGAATTTCATCTGGCAGAAATTCTGGGCTGCACACCTCAACACTGGTGCCATCTTCTTTCTTTCTCTTTCTTTAGGCCTTGTCAGAAATTGTTGGCATGAATAAGACAGCCACATCTCCTGCCATGCCCAACAATTATCCATCCCAGCTACCCCACAGGAGAGGGAAGGAATACCGAGCACCACTGGCAAATTAAAGTCTCCCCACTCAGTTACTTTTCCTAGCCTTCAAAGTCAAGGTTAGATCTGCATTACCCTACTGGCAGTGAAGTCCTAGTTGAAGCCAGCTTTGGATAATGTTTGCTCAGGTGTAGTATCTTGGAAGTGAAATCATTGCTGCTCCTTTCCCAGAAAATATAGTCATTGTTTGCCACATTTAATTAAGTTTCCCCCTCTGTTCACACAGCCTCCCCCACACAGATCTGAAGTTAGTTTTACAGTTTCCTCTCAGCCTTCTCCTTTGATCCTAAAGTAGCTGTCACCTCAGTACCTACAGCCCTTCCTTTCTCACCTTGGCCAGCATAAAATGTGTTTGTGTGTTAATGGCTTTGTCCTCGGGGCGGCTGACTCCCTTTACTAGTCAGCTGAATGCTGGATGAAATCATTCTCTCTGCTGCTTCAAATATGTTGCACATCTATATTTCCCCGCCTGGGTTTTATGTTCCATCTCGACTTCATTCACAGGAAATGGTTCAGTTTGAGTTCATTTTGTTTTGGAAAGTGACTCTGTTGCCAGGGGAATGTGAGAGATTTCCAGAGACTAGGTCCAAGTTTAGTGCAAGGAGGTGCTACACAGACTTTGCCACCCACAGCCTGCTGCTGCTGTGCTGCAAGAAGCTGTTTCTTTCTTACAGCCTCCTGAGCACCAGCCATACTCAGACCAACATGTCTTGAGTTCTGTAGAGTCTCTGCTCTGGTCAGCTGTGTCTGTGACCTGCTGTCTCCACCTTATCTGGCTTCTGTTAGTCTACTTGTCCTAGACCTGAACTAGAGCTAACCCTCAGGTCTGCACATCTGGGAAAAACCTGCTTCGGTAAACAGAGCTGTATTACAGCAACTAAAGCAGGGCAGGAGCAAGCCTTCAGCTTACAGTGAAGAAAGTTTAAAATATATAAAAAAACCCAAAACACCAAAAACCAAAAAACCCCACTTGACATAAATAAATGACAAAGTAACCCCATGCTCAAGATCTAAGTGCAATTAGATGAGCAGTACCATTTTTAGACTGTTGGGATAAAGTTCTGCAACAAAAGTTATTAATAAAATGCTTCACCACGAGTGTGGCTTCAATAGCGTGACTCAGAAACCTCAATCCAACGACAGCCCGTCTGCTGTAGAGCCTAATATGGATGCTGCATTTGGCCATGCCACAGCAGGCTAGATTCAAAGTGCTGGATTAGTCTGATTAACCCAAAGTATAAAGCAAACTGCATTTTCTCTGGTGTGCCACCGAGTCAGAGCTGTTCAGCTCTGGTACTGAGATGCGACAGATCAACAGGATCCGTCTCATGGGCATGATGTATGAAGAGGGCTAATGGAGGAGAGGGCGGATTTGAGGATGTCTGGAAGAGCAAATATGGGAGGGAGGGGTGACAGCATGTGGAGCGAAGTGCCAGAGCAGAGTTGTGTGCAGCTACACACAGGGACCCCCAGTGTGCTCCCCCTCTGCTCCTCAGAGGTAAAACCTTAAGCCGCTGTAATCAGTGACAGATGCCGGCTGCTGAACCAGAGCTCTGCTTCATCTCAAGAGAGGGAAGAGAAGAAGGCACAAAAGATGTGTGTTAGAATGGTACACAAAGAACTGTTACACATTGCAGTGTCTCAAATGAACAAATGTTGTTCTCTAGTGTTTGCTATAGATTAACTTTCAATAAAAAAAAAAAAACCGCATTTGTAGAGAAGGTCTAGAAAAAGTGTCTGTGATTTTTGCTTTTTTTTTTTTATTTTGGTGTATTACTATGTCAACAGGCTCATTAAATCTTATTTCTGTGGATCATTTTCAAATTCATGCTTACACTATGACCCAAAAGAATGAAGGAAAAAAATACCTCCATCCAAAAAATTGCTGGCAGAGGATGAACAAAATGTCTGCTTGGGGAATGAGCACTGCCTCTCCCATATGTATGCACATATACTCTTTCTGGGCAGATCACTGCAAATCAGGATTACCAAGAAGAGTTAAGGCCAAATCTGAAACAAGGGAAAACTCTGTCAGTAGAAACAGCTCAGCAGATGCACATTTATTACATTCATTGCAGCAGCACAGAAAACAAAACAAAACAATTTCTTGGTGCCTGTGTCTGATTTGCCTGCAACGACCTCTCTTTTCCTTCGATCCATGTCCTTTCTTTCTGCAGATCTCCATGTATGGTTGGCATTCCACAATTAGGGAAGCATCAATAAATCAGTGACAGACAAGCAAGGACTTCAGCCTTCCCTAGAGCTTGCAGTGCTAAAAGTTCATCTCCAAGTGCTCCCTCTTCATTTCAAGCAGCAGCCGGGGTGCTTAAGGTTGGCAAATAGGAACAGCATGGGCTCAGTGCTGGCCAGGCTCTGAAACTGGAGTGGGAGGGGATGGGGATGCAGATAATATTGGGTCGAACTGAACGCCATTAGATATTGGGCTACACAGCGAGCCAAGAACTTGGGTGGTAGCTATTGTTGTGAATCATGGGCAAGAAATGTTGTTATTACATAGAGCTTTACATCGGGTTGGGGCCTGCTGCGAACCATGGGGATTCAGCTTCGCAGAACACAAAGACCAAAGAAAGGCTCATGGAGCAAAGGGACAGAAATGCCTGTATAAAGAGGGTCCAGTGTGGCAGAGAGGATCCTGTATGAAGCATCAGTGGCAGGGTTCAGGTGCATAGGTAGCTTCTGTGGTACAGTATACCTGTCACAGAACACCTCAGATGAGACAGGACCTTGGCAGACTCCAATCTTTGCCCCTACTCATAGCAAGGCTGTTTTCAACAGGTTGTGTTGCTTAGGTTGTGTTGTCCAGGACTCTGTCCAGTTCAGTTTTGCAGATCTCCAAGGATAAGGATTTCACAATCTCTCTGTGAAACCTGTTTGAATGATGAAATATCCTTCCAGACAATATTTTTTTTCCTCAGCTTCAATGAATATTCCTCTAGTTGCAACCTGTGCCTGTTGTTTCTTGTTCTCTCACTGGCCTCCTCGAAGAGCAGCCTGGCTTTGTTTTCTCTTTAACTTCCTCTAGCCAGTTGAATACTGCAAGTAGATTCCCCCATATCCAGGATTCCCTTTTTCCTCCAGGTTAAACGGGTCCCTTTATCTCAGCTTTTCCTGATACACTCCTCTGTAGCCTCCACATCTCTTACTGAGCAGTAATTTTCCTCTGTCTCACCTATTTAGACAGTAAGGTCTTTGGGATGGGTATTATTATTTGGTACGTGCATGGCAAATTGAGTGGGGAGGGAAAGGACATGGATGATCAATTTATAGCTTTCTCCTTGGAGTAATCCTATTCCCTTGCCTTGCTGGAGGTCAGAAGGGGGCTGTAATTAAAGCTGTGGGTTCACCTGGGGAGCAGGGCAGGGAAAGAGTGTGGCACTGAGTGCTTGGTTATGGTCTCGTAGATGCCCTCATCTTCTGAAGCAAGATTTGCTATACCTGAACCGTTCCTGACAAGTGTATCTCCAGCTCCACTTACATTGCACCCATGAATCTGCAGTGTCCCTCATCAGCTCCAAAGTTTCCCTCTTATTGCTCTGTTGGCCAAAACTTTGCTGCAAACCAACCCTAGTTCTCCTGATGCTCCTCCCTTGGACTCCGCAGTCTTTAGGACAAGCCCTTATGTATTGAAGGGCTGTTAATGCTCTCTCTTAGCTTTCTCTTCTTCAGACTAAACAAACCCAGTTCTTTCAATCTGCCCTCGCAGATGATGTTTTCCAAAGCTTTTGTGGAGCTTGCTCCTGCACCTCGGAAGGCTCCCCAGTTTGTTTACCCAGTCTGCAGAGTGCTGTGCCCAGTGTCCTCAGGGCCAACTGCAGCACAGTCATTTTGTCCTGTGCCTGCCCTGTGAATGTCTCATTAATGGGTCCCATCAAGAGAGTCGCCTGTTTTGAAACAGCATGACAGTGTTGACTAATTTTTTGTCTGCAGTCCTGGGAGCCTTTCCTGCAGCAGTGCTCTTTATTCAATTAGTCCCCATTTTGCATTTGAGTTCCAACACCTCACTGTGGTATTTTGCTCTCGCTCTTGTGTGATTTCCATCCTGCTGATTTGAGACCAATTCTCCAATTTATCTAGATTGTTTTGAAATCTGCTGCTGCTGCCTTCCCCTTCACACAGACCCCATGGCTGCAACTCCTCCCAGCTCAGTGGTGCACATAAATGTTATCCTGATTTCTTCACAATATCCCTGACGCTATGGTCCCTATTATCTCCAGTTCTGTGGTCAGGCAAGCTGTTGAACTGCCTGGGGCTTGGGGCTGAACCCTGTTTGCAGCAAACAGAGTAGTTAACCTTTTGGGACAGTGTTATAGTGAGCTACACACCTGCTTGTAGCAGGATTTCACACACCACAGGCTCCTGGTGGTTTATGAGGCAGTTTTGCAGCACACCAGAGGCCGTTGGGTATTGCTGGGTCATGGTCTCTCCTTCTGGTCCTCTGGGAGCAGCACTGCTAATCACAAAGGATTGGGGAAAAAAGCTACCTTGTGGTCCACAGCTGTGAGAAACTGAACTGAGCAAATTATCCAGAAGGAAGTCTTAGGCAGAAAGACACACAGAAGGATCAGGCAAACTTCCCTTTCTATGGCTTCATAAGTGCCTGAAATACCCTGGCCAGCTGGCGAGAGGGAGGTTATCCCAGGGTCCAGGCTCAGGACCTGGGGGTTTGCACCAGCCCTCCTTTGGCCCCACAAACTCTTGGACGACCCAAGAGCCCCACGAAGCACCAGCTCATGCCTGGGACCAGGGGCTTCCCCACAGGCAGAGCCTGGATGAGGAGCCCTTCCCCGCACTCCCTTCGGTGCCTGGCTGTCTCCAGGCCCCGGCTGCCAGGCTGGGATGTGGGTTAGCAGATTTTTTCCACGCTGTTTCTCCGGGATCCCTGACAGAGCCCATCAGAGCTGCCTTTTATCAGCACTGCACGCCTTAGTGAGCCTGTCGTGACTCACACACAATGTGCTCTGTGCCGGATTAATCCGGCTGGCTTTCATGCTCAGGATGTGGGCGATGGATGGCAAGGGGTGGGGGTGGGGTGGGCATGGGGACAGATGCAGGGCTAGTGGGAGCCCGAGACATGGGCAGACTCGAGGACCCTGAAGTACTGAGGAGGAGGAGGACTTTGTTTCAGTATGATCTGAAAGGACAAAGAGAGAACAAGCCCACAGGCACAAAAATTAAAGGAGAGCAACAGGTGGCATGCTGCCTTCAGCTGCAGGTACTTGGTGCTCTGACTCTTTAGCAGGAGCCATGCCAGGGAGTTGTGCAGAGATGTTCAGCCCCATCAGTGAGTTTGTTTGCACTGCCACACCCTTAACTTCCTTCCCTTAGCTTTAACTTCCAGCTTCCCAAGAGTATCCGAGTTTGGGCCTGAGGGAGCCAAGGGTGGGAGGCAACCCTTACCACATACAATCATAGAATGTGCTTAATTGGAAGGGACCCACAAGGATCATCAAGTCCAACTCCTGGCCTGTGCAGGACACCCCAAGAATCACACCATGTGCCTGAGGGCATGATCCAAACAGTTCTTGAATTCTGTCAGGCTTGGTGATGTGACCACTTCCCTGGGGAGCCTGTTCCAGTGCCAACCACCCTCTGGATGAAAAACCTTTTCCTGATATATCCAGCCTAAACCTCCCCTGACTCAGCTTTATCTTGTTTCCTTGAGTCCTATCACTGGTCACAAGAATGAAGAGATCAGTGCCTGCCCCTCCTCTTCCCCCCAGGAGGGAGTTGTAACTGCTGTGAGGGCTCCCCTCAGCCTCCTCTTCTCCAGGCTGAACAAACAAGGTGACCTCAGCCACTCCTCAAAGGCCTCCCCTCCAGACCCTTCACCATCCTCGTGGCCTTCATTTGGAGGTGTTCAAAGTCGAGCTAGATGGGATTTGGAGTAGCCTGGTCTAGGGGAAGGTATCCCTGCCTATGGCAGAGTGGTGGAACTGAAGGAGCTTTAAAATCCCTTCTGACTCAAACCATTCTGTGATTCTAAGAATATTTGAAGAGCAGCAAATATAAGACCTTTCATGCAGCTACTATTTGTTTACACAGTATTTTATAGGTGGAATTGGTTAAGAGCATAGTTAACCTTTTGTTCCAAAGCCATGAGCATGCTGTCACTGTCTGGCTTTGATTGTCTCCTGCCACCTCTTGAGCCCCTCCAGCTCCTGGCATATCTCAGGCTATTTCTTCCACCAAATCATCCACTCAGCCAA
Organism: Callaeas wilsoni; assembly: GCA_013398955.1. Classification (NCBI taxonomy): domain Eukaryota; kingdom Metazoa; phylum Chordata; class Aves; order Passeriformes; family Callaeidae; genus Callaeas; species Callaeas wilsoni. The sequence goes on from VWPU01005576.1 coordinate 63,904, forward strand.
CCATAACTTATCCCCAGCTCGTGGGCTCACATAGTACTAAGCATGTTTTGCAAGATTTCCTGCAACTCTGCTGCTCCAGAGACTCAACGTGATATTGGTCCAGCTGGGATCATGCCTGTATGTTGCTGCAGGTACATGAGTATAGTTTGGTGTTTGTCTCTGTTACACAGATGTATCCAATCCTAAGAGAGGGAGAGACAGATATTTGCTAATTCATGTGCAAAAACTTTCTTTGAGGCTGTTAATACTTTTGATTTAGATCTGACATTTCTTTGATATATAAACACATCTTTTAAAGCAGATCACTCAGGGGGCTTATGTGTCTGTGAGACAGGTATGTCTGAAGCCTTGGTCCATGAACTGAGCAAGGACAATGTTTATAGCTCATCTTTCATCTTTTCTGGACCGCATTTCCAAAGTAATTAACATTTCTCAAAAATGTACTGTTTATGAAATGAGATGTCTTCAGAAAGGGCTGCCATGACAGTCCTCCCTGAAATGTGTGGGAAGCTTGGGGAAAGCTCTTCACTTTCATCCCAGTTACCTGCATATTATGCAAATTTGGGATCTCTTTCTGCTTATTTGTGAGAATTATTTGCCTTTGAAATAAAGAACTGTGAAGCTGAGCTGAGAGAAATAGTTCTTTCTCCTAAAGGTAAAAAATGCCTGCATAGTTAATTTCTGTGAGTCCATCATCATGGGTGATTAGCATGTCTCCTAAATCATGTCCAAATGATGGCAATTCAAGTGGAGTGCAGAAAAGTCATATTTGTGTCTTCTAGACTCTCTTTGAAGCAGGTATTTCCATGACAAGAGCTGCAACCTGAACAGTGCCTTTTGGTGACAGTCACAAGAGCTCAGCCAGGCACAGAGGAGGGAGCTTGACCCACCTTCCTGGTGCTGATGCACCTTGTAGGGCAGGTTATGGGCATTGCTGCTGCCTTCTCCGCTGGCACCTTCCTAGTGGGAACACCATAAGGGGCTGGGCAATTATACCCTGCAGTGCCAAACACAGGCTGTTTTGGGAGTCTTCCTACAATACATCGCATGAGGGTTCGGGGCTATCAGTCCAGCACTTGGTTAAACGGCCTGGTTGCTTTTTATATGAAGAGGTGTAAATTTGCTCAAGGGGCCCTGATCTGCAGTGACGTCTTGGTTAATGGTTTAGAGGTATGCAGAATGGAAATCAAACATTACTGTGCCTTTCTGAACAGACATATGCTTCATATGCTAGTCAGTATACTGAAGAAACAGGAAGATGCAAGAGAGTGTACATATTTCTTGCCAGTTAAAGGTATTCGGTTGTGTAATACATCTCTTTCTCAGTGGTTGATCATTTCATCTTCAGTCACCAAGTAACAAGGATTTTCATTCATCTTCATTAATTGTAGAATGGAGAACCTAAAATGGTTCATTGTTCCAAAAACTGCTCTTCTGTTTGGCTCTGTCAGCTTTTTCCTTTCACTTTCCTCAGGTGCAAGGCTGTGATTTAGCAAGGTGTTTAAACATCTCTTTAAGTTTAAGCATATAATTAAGTTTATTCCTACCCAGCAGCGCCTCTAAATGTGTTCTTAACCATGTGCTCCAGTTGCTCCAGTTGTGGTGAAGTAACCAAGCAATTAAGCAGGTGCTTTGCTGAAGCAGAGACTAAATGACTACTTTAGTTCTTTGTAAGGAGGAGTATAAATCCTCCTCTTGACAGGGGTGGGAGTGGGGAGGGATGCATTTTATTACCATCCTCCTCTTTAAAGCTTGACTTGGTCTTGCAGACTGCCCGGGTCCTTCCTTGTGCTGGTGACCAGCTGGTAAGCGGCTGTCACCTCTCTGAGAGCTGCGACCATGTACAAAAAATGCAGATTTACAGCAACATTGACAAGATCATCATCCCTTTTATGGAAATGAAGGCTGGTGGCAGGGACGTAGGGAGCTGGCTTGTGTTAACCCGGGCAGGGGGAGGACAGCAGGGCTGCCCCAGTTTACACCTGCTGAGGATGGGGAGGCGAGGGAAGGAAAGGTTTTCCCCGGTTTTGTTTCACATCACCTTCCCACAGGGGTCAGGAAGCCCTTCTGCAGACTCTGTGCTGCTTGGAAAATGAACACTGTCTCTGTTTAATTTTAATGCAGCCCATTAACTAAGCTGCCTCACTGCACTTTGTCCATCTGGGTCATCCTATGCCCGCCAGAGTTTCCCTTTCATATTATTCCCCATGGATTCAGGAGGCCCTTTTGACTCACCCCCTCCCCTCCTCCTCTCCCCAGCCCATCAACATTGTGTTGCTCAGCCATGGAGCACAAGCTGCGGCCATTCCTTGTGTTCCACTGCCAACACAGAGAGGCACCAACCTGTGCAAGGATATGTTGCACACATGTTCCCCCTGCCCCAACGAAATAGCCCTTGCTGCCATAAGAAAGGCAAAAAGCACAATGGAGCGAGGGACCACAGCTATAACAGTGCACACTTGTTAACCAGGAAAAAAATGGATAAGGAGGAGGAGGAGAAAGAGGAGATAGATGTAGCAACTCTAGGGCCTTGGGCAGGAAGGGGGCTGGCAGCAAGGGAGGCAGCCTGACAAGTAGGGTCCCTCTGCCGAAGCCATCAACTATAGGGTCCAGGGCCTGTTTGTTATCATTGTTGGGAGCAGGGAGAGTAGGGTTAGCCTTTTTACATTCTTTTTTCCTTCCTTTCCTGTTTTTGTTTGTTTGTTTGTTTGTTTTGGGGTTTCTTTGTATGTGTGTCTGTGGTTTTTTTGTTTTGGTTTCTTTTTTTTTTTTCTCCTGATGTCTGGGCTGCAGATCAGCCAAGGAGGGCTGGGGGCGGGGAAGGAAGGGTGAGTATGGGATTTCGCCCAATCCACTGATTCTCAATGGAGGCTCTAAGCAACACTCGAGGCGCTGTGAGGCAGCACTGGCCCGAAGAAAGGAGCCTTCATGGGCCGTGGGGGGAAGGCAGGCAATGGCAGGCATCCCTCCCGCCAGGTGAGCGGGAGCCCAGCCACTCTCCCCTTCCCCCAGTCCTAGTGCCCAGTCAAATCTCCCAGTGGAGATTTTGGCCCCTGAGCTCAGGCCAGGCGGTTGTGCAGTGCTCTAAGATTGAAACGGGTAAATAAATAGAGTGTACAGAGCAGACCTTTGGCTGGAGAGATGCTGGTCTATGCCAACTGGGGCTGTACGTGTGAAGCTACACATATACATGTGTATATGCATGCATATATATATATTTTTATATATATATATATAAAACCACATTCCTGCATGGAGCATGGGCTATAAGGCTGGTGGCAGTGGCAGCGACTGTGACTTTCCTGCTTGGCCCTGCACAGTTCCTTCCCTGAGCCTGCTGTCCCTGGCTAGGTGATATCATCTCTTCCAGGAAAACATCTGGTCCTGATTTCAGGCCTGCCGGCGACCGAGCCACTGCTGGCCTTCTAGGCAATGTGCCCTACAGATTAATTACTTTCACAGTTGAAAACGTGCACCTTGATTTTCAGTCTGAATTTGTCTGGCCTCAGCTGCTGGCAGCTGGTTCTCATAAATGCCCTTTTCTGCCAGATTAAAGAGCCCTTTGATATCAGGACTCTCTCTCTCCCTTGAAGTGCCTGTAGATCAAATCACTCCTTGGAAGAACCAGGGAGATCGTGCCTTTTTAAATTGCACACCATAGGGTGGGTTGTCCAGACTTCAAACCTTTCCAGATTAAGCCATGTGGCATTAAATATCCTTTGGCATCCACACCTGTTCCTGCATCCCTCACCGGCACCGTGAAGGGCTGCCTGCCAGCCTGGGATGCTTGATGCCTTCAAGATGCAGACACAGCCGTGCACGGACCGACAGGGGAGCAGAGATTTGGGGGAGACCCAACAGATGCATTTGGCCATGGAGGGGCTGCTCCTTAGGTCTAAAAGGATCAATGAAATGAAATCTTTTGCTGTGTCTGCTGCTGAGGAAGTCATGGCATGCTGAGTGGGTCAGAGCAATTGAGGCTGACCCTCACTAGTGTGAGGGTGGGAGGGAGATTGCAAACTGGCCAGCACATTGTGTACCAGCAGCCTTGGAGGAAAAGATTCATCTCTTGGATCAAAGGGTGTTTAGCTGCAAAAGTCTGTATATGGAGAGAAAATGAAAAAAAGATTGTCGGTTTGCAACATTTATTTTTCAGATTTTAACTTCCTATGGTAGTATAGCATAAAAGTGGGAAAGGTTTTGAATGAAGCCTCGAGCTCACAAAGTGCAAAAACTCTCTTCCTGCCCAGTTTTGCAATAAAAAGATGTTTGTGTCAGCAATGGAAAGGAGAGCTTTTGTTTGTTTGTTTGTTTGTTTGTAAGCTCTGCAGCCCAGTATCACTGCCGTGTTTATTACACCCAGAGCTCATGCAGAATGGCATTTCCAGTGTCCACATGCATCTCCACTCGGTTGCCAGAGTGCCACAGTCTGTAACACGCAGAGTCCGAGATGCTGAGACACTGCTACTCCAGCACACTCACAACTCCGGGGTTTTAACCAGCTGGCATCACAGCCAGTTAGGTATAACCAGTGCTGGCTACAGCAGCTGGGGAATATGAAACACTATCCTTGCCCAAGTAATTTGCAAAAGGTCACCCGTGCATCTGTAGCACGGCAGGATCTGAACCCTGCTCTTTTAACTCTGCCTCATCATCACAGAACCCTCTCCCAGGTAGGGCCACTCCTCAAGTGCTTTAGATCAGGCAGAGCTGTCTGGGCAGCCTTTCTCACTAAACTGCGTTTCTGAAAAATAGGATTTATCTCTCACAGTTGGGTATTTTAACCAGAGCTACAAGACTTAAGCTGAAGGCAAATCAGGCGCCTACTGCCCATCTTATGAGACTGGGAAGTAAATCCATAGGGTATCTCAGGAGAGAGCACCACAACAGACTAGTCCAATGCAGACCACAAAACTTTTCATCAAAACCTGGATTAAAATTCACCTTTCAGGAAGATTTACGTTCTTTACAGACTCGGTGCAGTTTTCCATTCTGCAAACTAAAGCAAATGGTAAAAGTCTCTTTCACCTGCCCAAGCAGGACCTGTAGAATTCTCCATCCCAGCGGGGTGCTGACTGGTAGGATATTTCCTGTAGGCCTGTATCTCCTTCAGGAGAACTAGGGAGGGCACTTCGGTGTTGTGACATCAAACCTTTTTCTTCCTGTGTGGTGCTCAGTGCTAATGGGAATGTAAAGGAGAAGAAAGATACTCTTTCTTGCCTCAAATCCTCCTACCCCCGTCCCAGTCCCAAGGGTCCCGTGTGATATGAGATGTGTTTTCCTTTCATCCCTGCCTGAGAAACTCATGTTTCGGCATTAGCATGCAAGATGGAAGAGAGCCAGCATTTCTGGGAGGATTTCATCCCAGAGATTGCTTTCACTTTTTCCTGACTGTTTCCCCAACACTGACTGCAGCAGAAAACCCCGTCAGTTTGTTACCTGCTCACTCCCCGAGGTGGTGAGCTGAATCTCTTGACTCTGCCAGTGATGCACTTAGACATGGTGACAAGCATCTCTCACCAGAGGCTGTTTTGGGCAGCTCAGGTACGAGGTGCTCTATGGAGTGCATGGCAAAGGAGAGAGGGAGAGGGGAGGTAGCTTCTTGTCTCACCCAATGAAGAGGTGTTAATTAAAGTGACTACTTTAACTTTTTCATGCCCTGACATTCTTTGTCAGCCTGATGAGAACGCACATGACCCAAGTGGCCTCCCAGGAAGCGCTGTGTGAGATCCACTCTCCTCCTTGGCCACTCTTCACCATCCCCCCTTCGTCATCATCTCCCGCCCACCTCCCACCTCGGTGCTGCTAATGCATTTCCATTATTTATGAGACATCTCTTGGTGTTTCCAGTTCAGCCTTTCTCATTCTTACTGCTTTTTGCTTGGCATGTTGAAGTCCATGGCCCAGAAGTCAATATGGCTCAACACTCATCTCACAAATCCCTCGAACTTGTCCCTTCTAGCAAGGTTTGTTTTTAATGAGCAATGTGTAATTGTTGTACATGCTTATATGAACAAGGCTAAAGTCACGAGTTTTGGATTAATGGCTACGGAAGCCAGTGCCTTCTCAGGCTGGCTGTAAAATACGTAACATACTATCAGCAGTAACATGGACCAGAATCCTGTCAAAAGATGGAAAAGAGAATTCATCTTTTCAGATGTACTCTATTTTTTTCAGACACTCTCATGTTTTGTTTATCAATGAGGCGGCCAGCTGGTGCCATCACGATTACAGGTTTCTTCTGCTTTGCTGTGCAGAAGGAAACCATATAAGACATGATCAGTGCATTTCTCATGTGCCATCATCTGACAAATCCTCGGCCATCACCAATCCCCTGCTCAGGATACAGAGCATTTTGTTACTGAGTACTCTATGTGAATAACCCTTTCAGCTGCAGCACAAGTAGGTTTGAACTCATTGTAGTGAGTTCACTCATTGCAGTACTGCTCTGTAGGGAAATGGGGAATATATTATTCTTTTTTACAAGGCCTGCATTTGCACGCTGACAGAGGAGGCCCAGAGGAATGCTTCCTCACCAGACAGCAGCCAGACCTTAGCTGTATGACCTTACGGCTCGCAGACAGCAGTTTTACTAGCACATCCAAAATAAACCTATCCTTTGTCCTGATGCAGAAACTGCATGGAGGCTGTTTCATTTAGAAGCCATTCCTTGGACAGCTTATTCCTCCAGTGGCCTGGGAAGGCTGTCAGCCTCTCCTGTGAACTATTTACCACATCTGCCTTTTGTAACACCAAGTTATTTTGCTGCCTTGTTCCCTCTCCAGCCCCCACAGCACGAAAATAATAGTGCACACCCAATTTAAGCCATGCACAGCTCTTCCAACATCTTCTGCTGGCCTTCAAGGATGTCCATGGGTTTTCCCACTGCGAGCGAAGGTTTCTCATTCCCACTGTAATAGCCCAGAGGTTGTTGTCTAAATCTGATTTTGAATTAGGCAAGGGTCCATGGTTCCATGTCAATGCCAAGATGTGGGTGGGAGCGGAGGATTTTTTCCTAGGGATTTGAAATCTCTTCTTACACTGTTTCTGAAAGATTTCATCTCTCCAGGAAGCAGAAGTCTCTCGAGATGAGCTGTTTGTGCAAGACTCTGCCATGTGGGCTTGAGCTGGAGCCTTCAGATGCAGCCAAACCAAAAGACTACTTTTTTTCTGGGTTGGAACCAGTCAGGATCTAAACTTCAGGGAAAGATTTTGGTCCAAGAAATTGAATCTGAGCTGCTCTTATCTTCAAGAGTTTCAGATGAAAGGACTGTCTGAGCCCAAGAAGGCGTGTGAAATGCAGTCACCCTGACTTAGTTGTGCCTCCAGGCAGGAGATGTGACAGGACAGTAAGGGAAGCTGCTCGTGGCTCGGGTGGGCGCATGATGAAGTGACTTGACAAGGGACACACAAACAGCCTGTAGCAGAGACAAGGAAAAAATTATCTAAATATTGTTTTGTTATCTCTCTTTGATCCAGAGAGACTACTTTGGCTGGGCCAAATCCACAGCTGGCGTAGGAGCCTCCATATTATCCAAATGTCTAAGAAAGATAGAAACATAAAGATTGAGTTAGGAGTGAGTGATCCCCATTTCTAACTGGAATTTATGACAGGAGCCAAAGCTGGAGTTCACATGAAACACATCCCATTTCAAATCACCAAAGCCAATGCCTGGGTTGGATTTTTTTCCATACCAAGTATCAATGCTGAAAGCGTGGGAATGCCTTCTCTTGAAATATATCTTATTTCCACGGTCTGGCTAAAGAGGTCCCTCACTCCCAAACCATTACAGCCTTTGTTTCTTTCCTAAATCTCATAGCACCGACGTTTGCCGTGAAATCACCAGGTCAGCATCCCCCTCCTGGCTTTACTCCCCCATTCTCTGTGAGCTTGCTGGGTTACACTCCAGGTTACACACAGGGAGATGAGCTGAGAATCCCCAGCAGCGACAGATAAAATGCTGCCGAGTGAAACCCACACTTGTTGCAGAGTCGTGTTTCGACCTTGTCCCATCCCTCCCCTTCTGGAGAGCCAGCCTGGGTGGGAAAGTCGAGGAGAAATAAGATGTTATGTTCATCCCGGGGAGCTGAGAGACGGGGGATTTGTAACTGGAGACCAGGATGGAGGCGGGGGAGAAAGAAACACACAGAGATATTGATGACCCCCTACGTGGGCAGGTCGGCTGTCCCCGGCGCCCCTTTCACAGCGCGTTTGGCATCTCTCGGCGCCATGCATCCCCCTACGTGCATGTCCCTGCATGCAGGCGCGGGCGATGGGATTGGGGGGGCGGCTTAAAAAGCCTCGCTGAGAAAGGTATTTCTTGTGGGGAGAAAGACGCGGGGGGGAAAGAAAGAGGGCAGGCCCCCTCGCTCCCCACTGAGTCCATTTCTCCTGCTTTGCCGGAGCTGTCAGCCTTGAATCCCGGTGGCGTCCCGTAACTAATTGACAGCAATGGGGGCCTTTGGGAGCCGAAGAATACGCATCCTTGCCGGGCGAGCGCTGGAGCAGGGGCTGCGCGGGCAGCTGTGGGGGGATATAAAGGGCGGCTTTGAAAGCCTTTGTGCCTGCCCGCGGTGCGTGCGTGCGTGTGTGTGGCGGTTTTGTGGCGAGGTGAGGGATGCCGGGCAGGGCGGCGGGGGGGAGCCGCAGCGAGAAGTGAGGTTCTCCCAGGGAAAAGGGCCGGGGGAGGGAAGAAAAAGCCCCGAACGGCGCCAGGAGCGAGCTCCCCGCGCTCTCGGAGGCCGTCGGCGCTGCGAGGAGGGAGCTGGCTGGGGGTTCGGTGTAAAGCCAGGGCCATCGGGAAACGCGATCTCTGTTTTTCATCCTGCCCTGGCCCAGACTGTAAAATATGACCTGCCGGCACGGCCGCCGAGCTGCAGCTTCGAGAAACAAAAGCGCTGCTGTGTTTTTTCTGGGCTTGGGGAACGGGCAAAGAAATCTCCCCTCCCAGGTGTAACCTGGCAGCTTTGTCCCTGTGGGCATCCTGCTCCTTCCTGAGGATGCTTTGATGCCTACCAGAGGAAGGGCTGGGATTTTTTCTTTTTAATTGTCCTGAAGCCAGTTGCACAAACACGTCCCAGTGTCGCAGACAAAATATTGTCAGGGAGACATTTTTATGTTTTTGGCTTGACTCATTCAAAAATGCCCCATTGTTTGTGACATTTTAAGAAACAATCTCTGATAAAAGTATTTGCACATTTACAGCTGGAAAGAAATAAATTAACTGCTTGCATTTCTCTGGGGTCTGTCACTCCGGAATTTAATAACAGAAGCAACCGAATGGGGACAAGTGTAGAAGGAACAGCTCCCAAGGCAGCTGGGCAAGGGTGCAACTATCCAACAAGCCCAGCACAACTGTAGTGGCAACAAGGGACACTTATATTTTACACCTAATCTGCACCCAGTTTTGAGAGAGAAAATGAGTGTTTGAAAGATGGGGCATCAGTTCATAGGTTTGAGGGCCAAAAGATATCATTAGACCAGCTAGTCTGATCTTTTGTGTTAAAAAGACCTCAGGATGATATCCAATTACCATTACATTGAGCTAAATGACTTGTATCTGACCAGTAGCCACTTTTTTTTTTTCCTGTTATAGTCTTTTGTCTCTGTATTTCAACTAGGCCCTATGCAAAAAATGCTTGGACTCAGCCAGTCAAGAGCTCCGGGGCATTTGGCAAAATGCATTTTTCATGCTGCCTTTGCCTCACTTAAGTAGATGCTGTATTTTTGCTAGATTCTATGTCTGGCAATACAGCATAGGAAGTCCAGATCCTCACAGGTTTGCTTGCTGAGAAAGGCTAATTGCCCACCTCTAGGCTGAAAGAGAGAGGTGCCCACCTATCTCCCAGGTCAAGTCCAGAGGCCCTTCAAAGTACACCAGTTCCCAAAACTGTTCATGCTATGGGCAAAGCAATGAGTACTCATCCTTTCTGTGGCCTGTGAGTTATACACTACAGGAAAGGGGAGCTGGATTTTCTGGGAACGATAAACAGCTTTTTGCTTGCCCATAGGTCAGTGTGGGAAGGTTTCTCCATGAAGCCAGAGTGGGCATGTTAAATGCAGGGAGCAGGGCAAGCCCTGGGCAGGTGGTTGAGCTTGCTCAGAGTATCCAGCCCTTCTGGTATCCATCCAACAGCTGGCTAGTGTCTCTGCTCGTGTGAATTAATGGTATTAAAAGGTGGCTGATCAATTTGTGCTGTTGAAAGAGGAGAATTCCTTGACTAATCGGAAAAGCAGTTCCTCAGGTCGTTGGGGTTTTTTAAAGAGGTAGAGAAAAGCATGAAAAAAATATACTCATATATCAATATTTTTGAAACATTTTTTTTTTCTGGTTTGTTTTTAGTCACATGGGTGATGGTGTTGGTTTCTCTATGCCCCAAACAGCCCCAGGGCCAATACAGCTCTGTCCAAGCTCTGAAAGATGATGTTTGGTCCATCTAGTAACCGCTGGCTTCAGCCCAAGCTCCCAATGAACTCAGTAAAAAGATTGACTCAGCTTAAAAGGGAACATGACCTTAGTCTGTACCCTGAACAATAGTTCAGAAATGCCTGCCTGGCTGCAGGCTGCAGTGACCTGTTGCTGCTTGTGATAGTTGCATTGCGGGCTCTGGGCAGCTCCCACCATCTTTAGGCTCCATGTTTGTAGAGCACCCAGTGTGGAATCAGTATGAATTTTCTGATGGATGCTTCCACACGTTGTCGCAGCAGATAAGTGATAGCAGAGCCTGTAAGTGCAGGTGTGAGCAGGGATGGCACTGCTCTCCCCCTGCGAGCTCTGGAATTTCAGGCAGCTGTTGTGTCTGCAGAGGGGTTGCTGGTTTGTGTGGGAAGAAAGACTGACTGCTGGCAGAGGCATCAGTTCAAGCCTACTGATTGCTCTCTCTCAGCTGACAGTAAAAATAATTCAGTTTCAGATAATGCAGCGTTGTTCTTTCCATGTGGAAAAATCAGAAAGGCACGCAAAACTCTCCCTCTTTTTTTCCTGCTAATTGCCTTGATTTCTGCTTCCACATTCCCAGCTGCCGCTCCTCTTCAGGTTGCCCTTTTTGACTCCTCGATTAACTTCTTTGTCCACCTGTTTACCACTCAGGACATGGCGACCTTTGGATGTAAATCTGCACTGACGTTCCTCCCACTTGCGTGCTTTTGTCGGGGCTGACATCTGCGAGACTCCTTGGGGTGGAGTTGGGAGGTAGCCGGGTGGATGTGGGATCTGGGCAGTGCCCTCCCCTGCCAGGGCTGCTGCCCACCTCCAGCCCATGTTGCTGGCTCCCTGTCCAACAGCTCAGTGCCTTAGCCCGGGATGAAACAATCACAGATTTCGGTCTGCGGCTCCCAGATGAGACATGAGTGTAGGTGCAGCCTTCACCCTCTGCTGTCTGCTGGCTCAGGAGCTCCTGAGCTGCCCATGGCACTGCTGGCTCTCATCCCCTCAAGACACAGACAATCTTTATTACCAGGTTAATTTGGGCAGGCATTCTTGGTGAGAAAGCCCAGCCCACAGAGAGTGCCCCTCGTTGCGCCCTGGAGCGGCTGCTGTTCGAAATGGGAGGCTTGTTTGGAGGACACCCCCAGAGCCAGGACAATGCATTTGCTCCTTTTGTTACCTGAGGGTGCAAGATGTCCTCCCTGTACAGCAAGTGTCTGACGCGCCTTGCAGCTACGAGGGGGCCACAGACCATTGCAGAGCCTGGCTGTGCACCTCACACCAGAGCTGACAGGTGCGGTGGACACAGCACCATTTTCCAGAAGCAGGACCTTGTAGACTTTTGAAAAAGAGACAGCTTTTTCCCAAATGATGTCCCAGGCTGCAGCATAAAGGCCTTGTTTGCTCTGAAGTGGCTTTTATTCTGCACAGAGTTTGACTACTGGGATATGGAGTGCTGCCTCCTGGGTCCACTGTGATTTTTGGCAGTATCTCCTGAATCCTGCTCTGAAGCTTTCTGCTCTGAAGCTTTTCCGAAATCCTGCCCAGAGCCTCCATCAGGGACGTGAGATGCCAGTTAAGGTTCAGCTTTCCAGCATTGCGTAGGGCTTTTGGCTTTAATTACACAGCCAGAGTGCCCTTCCCCCAGCCTTCCCCTTGTTCCCAGCACAATGAGGTCAGACACCTGCAAAACTGAACTTTTAGGGAAATGGCCCCAGAGCAGGACAAAGGCATTAGGCAGTGGGGGACGGAGACGTGAGGGGCAGGCCAGCAGCTGCAGCAGAGGAGGCACAGCTGGATCCCTGCACAGCACTGCCTCCCTGCCTGCCCCTGCCTCATCCTTCTAGGGCCTGTTAGAGTGGTTTCTCCTTGAGAAAGCAGAGTAGCTTCTCCTTGAACTCCATGGTAGCACCACAGCTGCCATGCAAAAGAGTCCTTGGACAAGCTCCTTGCTGAAAGTCTGTCTGAACAGTTAAGGGAAGTGGTCTTGTTTGATGTTTTTACATTGAGTCCTTTTCTTCTGATCAGTTTTACCCAAATAGAGAGAGACAACTTTGGAGGTCGAAATAAATGAGCTCTCTCCATCAGACCTGTAGACCAGGAATGGTCAAGCTCCAAATCCCTGCCTTGCCTCACTTAAATTACAGTCTTTCTTCCTTCACTGGAGGTGGAATGCAGATGGCATTGCTGAGCTGTGTCCAGATGCTTGAAAGACTTGGTTGAAATACTTTCCTAAAGGAAAAAGAACAATAAGCATTGCAACTGCATGAAGTGATACGAAGTTGTACTTACATGCTCAAGATGTCTGTGAGCTTTACAGAGCACTCTAGGCAAATGAGTTTTAGTGAAATCATACATGGGTTGAGCCATATACCAGGCTTCTGTTTGTCTCTTCCCACTCAAGAGAAAGGAAATAAGAGGACATATCCATTCCTTAAAACTAAAATAAAAGAATAATTTTTAAAAAGGATTTGGAAAGAATCAAAGAAAAAAGAGCAGGACTAATAGGTGACCTGTGTTCCTACCACTAGTCTGCTTCTCTGTGTTCCCATATGTAAAATGAGAAGAAAAACAATGAGTAGATAATGAAAATGGGATGACAGATAGGGTGAAGTAGGTGGATAATGAGGGAACAAGAGATTAAAAGGGTCATCAGTTCTCATGCTTATGGATTCAACTCAATATACCAAGTGCCAGGAGAAAATCTGGGGAGTTGCGTCATTCAACTGCTTCCAACAAGATTTCTTGTGCTTCCTATTGACGTCAGGCAAGTGGATCTTGCCCAATAGTACCTGCTTTCACTCAGCACTTCTCCCTAGGTCATAGAGGGCATTGTATGAGCACTGCATGAGTATAAGAAAGCATCTCTTTAAAAAGAGATGACTGGTTGGAAGGGCCAAGTGAATTCCCCACCCCACAGAGGTCTACAATGCAGCAGTTACAAAGCAGCAAGTTAAGCCTGAGCTTTGGACAGTGTTGGGTTGAGGATTTCCAGTTTAGGCTTTGTCTCCTTTAGGAAGAATCTGTTCTGCCCTGGAAGGGTGTCAGGCTTAAAGCCTTCTCACCTCACTGTCACACTGTGGGAATATTGCTGAGGGGGTTCTGTGCCTCCCACCATCTCTCCTGAGGTACGACCCACTGTGTTGCTGCCTGGGCTGAGAGGTGGTGGTGAGGGGCAGGGATGAAGGGGAGGGTGCGGGGGGAGAAGTTGGTGAAGAGAGTAAAGGAAGCAACTTTTTAAATAAAAAAAAAATAAGTGATGAATAGATCGGCTAATCCCGGGAAACCTTGAGAATGTAGAGCAGCGTCTGTGGAGCCTCCCTTTTTTCTTTTCTTTTTTTTAATTTTCCTTTCTTTAATTTCGCTGCAGCACGTATAATCAATTATGGCTTGAATCGGGGATAAGGGGAGGGAAAGTACTTCAATTCATAAATCAATTTTATACGGTCATCAGTCAGGTTGTGAATGCAAATACCTCTGTCGGTTTAGGTTATTCAGAATTAATTGACTCCCACCGGGCTGGGCTGCAGATGGAGAGAAGCTTTCTCACAAAGTCTGCTCAGGCTCAGCATGGGGGCAGGCAGGCGGGCTGGCTTCCTCCTCCTCCTCTTCCTCCTCTTTCCTCTCCTGGAGCATTATACTATTGGCGTTGAGGAGAGTTTTGTGTGTGCGTGTGTGTGTCCCCTCTGTGAGAGGGAGAGATGCTTGAAGAAAGAAAGGGATATGCAAAGATTAAAGTCACAAGCCCCCTCTTCAGCCCTGGCCTGCGCAGACACTTTTATGTGATTAGGAATGCTTTGCTTTCAAGGGTTTGCTTTTAAGCCTTGAGCTTCTCTTGAACTTCTCCAATAAGAAAACAAACAGCAGTGTCAAAGCCTCCCCTGTGCCTGGAATTTGAGCTCGAGTTGTGTCATTAAAAAGCCACTTCGCTACTGGGACTTTGGCATCTGAGTCACTCTTTCAAAGCCAGTCTGGGGCAGGAGAGATCGAAAGTCATTAAACATCTAGTGGTTGTTTTGGTGGCCTATTGAAAAATGAGGTTCGGAGGGTTTCAGGGCCACCAGGAGGACGCAGAACAAATGCTGCCACCTGAATCCTCCCTCCTCCTCCTGCACCTTCTCTCCAAGGGCTGCATGGCTGAAATATCTGGCAAGCGGGGGCTGTATGGAGGAAACCCAAAGGATGGATTTGCTGGAAGGTGAAGAAGGCTGTAACCTGCAGCCCCTCTTTTCCTCCCCCATTAGCACTACTCAGGTCAGTACTTGTCCTGGGCTAAACAGCGGGGCAGAGCTGGCAGTGCACCACAGAGAGGGCTCTCTCAACTTCCTCACACACGCACACACCCCCCAATACACACCCCTAATCCCCTCGTGGGACTGCACCCAGCCTGGAGGCTGTCACCCCACGTGGTACCCCAGGGCTATCACTCCACTCCTCTCCTGGCCTCATGACCCTTTCCCTCCTCCCTGGCCAGCTCCCTTTGTCTCACTGGTTAGCTGATGCCTTGAGTTTCCCCACATGAGGGACAGTCAGGGACAGTTGTCCTGGTTTTTGCATGGTCTCACCAAACAGCCCAGGCCTCAGACTGGGTGGCATGTCCACCACATCAGCCGCTGGAGGTTTGTGTCTGGTGTTGCCCCTTCCCAGACATCACACTGATGGAATGGGTGGGGAACACTCCTTCATGACACCCCCTGGGAAAGATAATTGGTATTAACACCCAGGTACATGCCTTCCCCTCTTTGTTTTGCCTTGTCATACCTAGGCTTTTTCAGACTAGGACATCTCAACTTCAAACTGCAGGAGTGCATCTAGAGCAGGAGGCCATCAGACATGCATCAGCAGATCTCTAACTATAAGATCAATTGCCAAAATCAGTCAGAGTATGTAACCCTGGTTTTTACCTGGGGAAACTGAGGCACAGAAGAAAGCCTCAATCCAAAGCCTCCTGCTTTAAAAAGTGGCATAGCTGGGAATAAAGCCTAGGTCCTATTGTCTGCACTTTTGTTATGATACTCACCAGGACCCAGACAGCAGACCACCAGAGCTGAACACGTGGGGCATGTCCGTGCCCTCTGCTGTACAATGGGCTAAGCACATCAGGTTTCAGCAGGGCTGGAGGAACTGGCACATTAGTGGAGTGCCGGAGATGACCCAGTGGAGCTGATCTTCACAATGCCACGGAAACAATAGGTCAGAAACACCAAAAGCTCGGAAAGGCTGTGGAGGTAGCAATAACTGGAGAGGAAGCTTGGCTGTGCTTAAAGCTCCCCGGGAGGAGGAGGCTGCAAAGGAAGATGAAAGGAGCTGTCTGTAGCTGTCTGCAGTTAAGTGAGGAGGTGGGAAACGGCTTTGCAGTTCTTCAGCAGGAAGCGTGGGGAGCAGGTCTTGGCAAAGGGAAGCAAAAGAGAGAAGCAGAACAAAAGAGCCATGCAACTTCCACTCAATGCTTTCCTCCACTTTGGGCAAATCTGCTATTTGAACAGCAACCAAAGAGCCAGGTGCTTTGGATGGTCTTCTGCAAGGCTCTGCCAACTTCACAGCACCCCTCAGCTGCAAAATTCTCCGCTAGTTTTCACACATGCAATTTTGTCAAAGCCCCTTCCCACGGCCCACTCTGTCCCCTCTGCCTCCACTGCAGTCACGGGCACTCCTACACACACCATCCTGCCACTCCATTTCCCCTCAGTGCTTCTCCTTCACGATAAACACTACGGACAGTAATTGATGACAATATGAATGCCCCAAATTCCTTGTCCTGTATTTTTTAAAATGAGCTTGGTCCATAGTCTAGGGAAGGCAAACATGGGATTGTTAGCTCCAGCACCAACCTGGAAGCCTTAGGGGATTTACCACCCCTGCCACATGCCGAAGTACAACCCATTAGGAAGGATGGGCCCCGCGTTTGCAAGCCTGTCAAGTCTTTCACACCAAAAATCATAATTATGCAGACAAGTCAGGCTCTCTTCTGCTGAGGCTGTTGCACCTTGTAGGTTCTCCATAGCCAGCATGTTGTCTCTGCTGCACCTTCTCCATACGGCAGTGCCAGGTGGATGTCCTGCTCTGGGGCTGGTGGTGACTGGGAGCATGGGATGGGAGCACATTCTGTGTTTTGTGCGTGGTGTGGGAGGCCTGTCAAGCTTGTGGCAGTACCAAAAAGCTTTTGCCATATGGCTGTTCACGTGGAAGCCCTGTGCTCTCTCTTCCTGTGACAAGCACCAGGAAATCTATGCATTAGATAAAAAAGTGTCATGGTGGCCTTGTGCACATCCAAGTCCCATCCACCCACCAGCCTGACAATAACCAGGTCTGACTCTTGCTAAATACACGTCCTCGGGGCCAAAAGCTGGAATCTGTGCTGCCTCTGCTAAGCCTTGTCTAAATTCCCTGCTGAATATCCCTGAGAAGATCTGCTTGGTGTTCATCAGGTTGGAAAGCAGTTTTAAAAAAAACAAACATCCTTTGGGATCTTCCAGCAAATCTGTAATATGTGAGAATTAACCTATTTTTAATGCACTGCCTGCTTTCCCCGCACTCTCTTGCTGGCCTGAGGCTGGTTCATCTTTCAGAGCCGAACAATGCTTCGTGTGTTTCTGTTTGCTCAACATTTAGAGGGGAGGCCTTCCTCTCTTCAGTGCTTTCTTAGCATTTTTTAATCATGTTTATAAAGTCAAATACCTAAGTGACCAAAAGAGCGGCAAGAACTGCTTCTCTGCTCTGCAGGGTACTGAAATCTCCTCTTGAAATCAATGGGGAGAGCCATGCTCTGCTGAAATCCTGATCAGAGCTGGGGCTTTAGCAAAGGGGGGGAGTGAGCCCCTTGCTTTACTACACAGCTCCTTTCACAGAGGCCTGGGGAAGGAGGGGAGAGGTGTGGGGGTGAATCTTTACATCCATGGTGGGACTTCTGAAGAATTTACAGTCATCTTTCCTAGAGACACTAAAGATTTTATAGCCTTGGTACCAGTGGTTACAATGCCCTATGGAGCACAGAGCTGAGTGTATGCCAGGGACCCCTTCATCTCACCAGAGGCTGGAAGGTGGCCAGGGGCTTCACACGGGGAAGTTTATTTCAGAGAGAGAAGGGAGTGAGGAAGCGGGAGGGAGAGAAGAGGGGAGAGAGGCCGAGCAGAGGGGGAGAGGGAAGGGAAAACAAAAGCATGTGAGATGGGAGAGTGAGGGAAAGAGGCAGGATGGAGAGCAAGGGTGGGGGAGCAGAGGGAGGCAGAGAAATGAGAGGATGCCAGTGTGGAAGGAATGAGAGGAGCGACCCAGAAAAGAGGAACAGAAGGGAGAAATGAAAGGGAGAGAGAAAAACATTTTAGAAGTGGCAGAGGGAGGAAACATGAGACGAAGGAATAACAGAAAAGGAGCCAGAAAGAGGGAAAGGAAGAAATAGCAAATATGAGTAAAGTTAGAAAGCAAAACAGGTTCTGAGAGCAGGTACAAGAGGGAAGCTCAGAAGCAGCCTACAGCCCAGTCTCCCAGACAAACCCAGCACAGAAAATGAGGCTTTTCAGTGACTGTCCCCATTTTCCTGCCAAGTCTTTAAACTGAGAGAGGAGCCAAGGAGCACTTCTGCATACCCAATTCTGCACAGACCTGCACACCCAGGCTCCTCTTGAGCAGATATTCACAAAAATTAATATGCATCTATGTATGCATGTGTGTGTGTGCACGTGTTTGTACTTTTACACAAATGTGCAAGCATGTCACATATCCAATGCTATGACATCCATGCTTTCCCTCTCTTCACATTTCTGTGCACCTGCTATGCATGTGCAGACTCTCCCTGTACCTTCACCTGCCTCCACAGCCATCCACAGACCCAGCTTGAGCTCCACTCACTCTTTGGCTGGCTGCAAAACAGGCTTACACTTTGTGAAAAATGCTGAGGTTTGGCCATTTAGGTTCATTCCATGCTGGGGAGAAAGTGAGCCTCTAAGATATTGGTTGCTCTTTCTCTTTTTCTTTTTTTTTTTTCATGCGAGGAAAAAAAAAATCAGACAGAAAAATGAAGCCAGCAAGTGCTCCACCCCAGAACATGAAACATTGACATACATTTAGGAAATGGTTTCTCTGACCTGGTGGTTTGTTGAATGCAGATTTAATGATGATTCTGGTGGTCAATTATAGCCTGGTCATTTATAGCCCTATGAGGCAATGCTTGAGGCCCCTAGCCCAGGAGTTACAGTACTGTCAGGGCATTAGAGAGTCAGTTCCACGTTCTCCATGCTGAGTCTGGAAAAATCAATGTGCTAGCATATCTCTGGGTGCAGTGGGGTGATCTCTGAGCTCTGCATCTGCTTGGTTTGCAGATGGGGGAATCCCCAGGGTTCCCACACAGTGGTGTGCCTCCTGTGAGCGGAGCCAGGCAAACCTGGGGCTCTCGGGCCACAGCGGATGTCGAGCTCCTGCCAACATCCACTGCCCATCACTGTGTTTCTAAAGCACACTGTGCCAGCTCAGTCTCAGGGAGGGTCAGCAGCAATCATAAAACTCCCTTAAAGTGAACATCGCACTCATTGTGCTTCTCTCTCATTATAATGGACAGAAAGGGGCTTGTAGCAGAGATTTTCTATACTTTTATAGGTGTTGCCAGAGCCCAGAAAGGGTAGGGAACCAAAGGGCAAGAGACCTGGAAACTGTATATTGGGATGAAGAAGCAACAACGGTTTAATATTCTATTAAAATCGCTCCCCACAAGCTGTGCAAACTTTCTCCTGTTAGAAAAACACTGCACAAAGGGCCTGGGTAATACATTGTTAAAGGGTCTCGCTCATACCAACAGTAACCACAGCTCCATGCTGGAGGACTCGGCAAACCACCAGAGGAGGTAGATCTGTGCATGCCACCGCTGCAGGAGCATGTCCTGACATCTGAGCTCCATAGCAGAGCCACGAGGATGCCAGGGGAACATCCTCTCCATGTCAGTGTTAATGTCAGACCTCCTGGGGGACAGCTGCATGTTTTTGGACACTTAGGGGCATGCTGTCCCCTGCCATAATTTGGCACCAGTTGAGTGTATTTGACTTAAGATGGATGAAATGTAAAGAGACAGACCTCCAGTTAAACAGCTGTTGGGGAACAGCTTGAGGAAGGGATGCTTTTATTTCAAGACCTTCCAGATACACATTTCCTTCAGCTTGTAATTCCGCCTTTCACTTGTTTGCTGGTGCTCATCTAATGCCATTGGCTTTTACAGCCTCCCTGTGAAACACCATTGCTTCAGAAATGCCCCTGTGCCCTCTCTCCCCACATTTTCTTTGATTTTTTTTGCTTTGCTATAGAATAACCAACCCAATGCATATGGTAAAGTGCCTCTGGCAAGGCAGAGAAGGCATGAATCAATAGAGTAACAGGAGTGCAAGCTGAGCACATCCTCTGTACCCAGCAATGGAAGTCAAATTTACTTTATTTTTTTCTATTCTTATTTGATCATCAGAGGCAGCTGTAAAGTCAAGGCTGTCTGCTTTGGAGATGTGTGGTCATTTCTGCTAGGAGAGAGTACCAGCGAGCCTGCATGTCAGGGCAGGAATAGAAAGGAACTGGCTCTTGTGCCAGGACTTTCTTGGTAATCCAAGGAATTCACCCACAAAAAACACTAAATTAGTTCAAACTATAGTCCAGAGGGGCCCTGGCGTCCTCAAGCTATAAACGGAGAAGAGAAATGGATCTGATAAAAAGCCACATTTCTGGAAGGCTTCAAGGAATGCTGTGTGCTCAGTACACGAATGGAATCTGCATGGCTGTGCACAGGTCTGGGGCCGTGCACTGCTGGCTGATTAAATCTTTTACTCCTGCTGGTGAATAATTATCCGCCTGACCTGTTCCACCACAGGCGGCGAGAATACCCCATTAGTGACTTCTTCCCAAAAAGAGTGGAGTGCTTATCCCTCATCTGGCTCTACCTGGCCTTTGGTAATGATGCTTAGGCCAGAGGTTTCAGTGCCAGGTGCTGGGTGCTGACAGGAACGTCCCCAGGTTCAGGGACCCCTGTGGGAGACCTGGTTCTTGCAGGTGGGGGAGCGCTCTGCCTCCCAAAGAAAAGAGCCTGGCACCTTGGGAGGTGTGGCCCAGGGCCTTAGTTCTGATGTTATTTTGTTCCCTGATTTTGGAAGGAGCAGTGGAAACAATTAGGTCTCTTAATTTCTCTGAGGCAAGATCCAAATACAGAAAAGAATACATCTCCCAGGCAGGGAGAAGTGGGGAATTAACTGCCTTTTTTTGGATGAGATCAGAGAAAGCTGATTTATGAAGCAAAGAGAAAGCAAAGTGCTTTTATGGGTAAAATGTTCCCTGCTTATTTCCTTTCTGTCAGACTACGTTCCTCCCACGCTTCTGGCTGCGAGCTTGCTCCTTGGAAGCCCGTTTAAGCATTTCAGCATGTGATGATTTAACTGGGCATGGATTCTGACAGATCTTTGCAAATAACATCACAGGAGTTGCTGGAGGTGACCGCCTAACGCCGACTCGGGGCACGTTCAGGAGGACAAGGCGGGCAGGGAGAAACCCAGTCATCCCTGTGTGCTCCCAGCCTCTGCCAGGGCCCCTGTGAGCTTCAGGCCCTGGGAGACATCGGCTGAGATGGGGTGTGCCTGGCAACCTGCTCTATCTGCTGTCTCCCTTGGACAGACGGAGGAGACGCCGCTCCACGGCACAGAGGGCTCCGGAGCTGAAGCCTCACGGAGAGCGGGGGCGTTTGGTTACAGCTCAGGCGGACCGAGGGAGAGCAGAACAGGAGAGAAATTCAAGAAGTTGGGTGTGGAATGAGAACGTTTCTGCAATCGAATTTCCACACACGGGGCTTTCAGCTCCTGCCAATGTATATATAGGAAGGGATGAACTCAGAGGAGCTCAAGAGGCTTATTCCTACTAAGGGAGAATGTAGCAAGCAACTAACCTTGAATTATAGGGTACCAGAACTACATCTGGGACATCTCAAGTGTTGTTGGTCAGGCTGTGCTGTCTGCCCTGGTGGCCTGGTTCCAAGTGACAAAGACACCCAGCCGTGGTAGGCAAGGTCCTGACAGCTCTAGCTGCAAAGCTGCATCTGCTGTGCCCACACATGCAAGTACAGCCCAGTTTTCACTTACGTAGGTGGGGGCATCAATACCATCTGCACTGTCCAGAGCAACCACAAGTGGAACCACACTGGTGATCTGTGGAGCATGAATGTGGAGCAATTCAATAAACAGATGTAGCAGGTTTTGCACACCCAACAGACCATTCTGGGCATTGCTGGAAGGTTTGGGTACAATTGGCTGTCACTTCTGCTCAGGCACCACCCTGTTGATGAGATATCAACCAGAAGGGATTTCAGAGTACCCCCAAGGACACCGTAAGGTCCAGGGACAGGAACAATCAAACACTTGACATACCTTCACAGGAGAAAACTAGCAAAGGAGGTGAAATGAAATCAACACCCTATGAAGTCAGGGTGGCAAAGTCAGGCAAAACAGGAAAATATAGTTTAATAACCGATAATGATATAGAGAAGCCCCCACGCTCAGACCCCAAACTGCGGTAGGTTTACAGGGAGGAGGGGAGGGCAGGGGTGGGAGCTGGGGGTAGGGAAGAGAAAGCTGTATGAATTGACCTCTCTCCCCCCTGCCCCCTCTTTTTTCTTCAAATCCCCACCTAGTCAGGAGTGCTCATTAAGGATGGCTCTCGTTTCCCTAATTAGGCTGCCCCCTTCCCTTCACAGGGCTCCAGACCTCTGCCATTCAGCAATAACACGAATAACAAGAAACTCGTTATTTTACAACCTGGGCCGGGGAGGAGGGGAAGAGGGAGAAGATGGCTTTGTGATGTGCTGCTTGGAGGAAAACAAGCTCAGAAAAACCTGGGTCGAGGGAGGAGTCCCTCCTGTTAGGGAGACCTTGTCTCCTCTTAAATACTCTCTTGCCTTAGTATGTGCCTGCAGTAGAAGTAATGCTATAAGGAATGAGGATTTGTTTGGGCTGTTTTTCCCCTTTTCTGCAGGCTCATTCTTGAAAGTTGTTTCTCTTTCTAGCAATCATACATATGTGTACTTGATTTTATGTGAAAAGTAACCTCTAGGGACTCTGACAAGACATGAGCCATCCCAGCCCTGCGCTGGAGGAGGAGGCAGCAGTGGCAGTGGGACACTCCATGTGTTATGTGGTCTATATTTGGCATTCATCAGCACGAGGGAGGCTGTGATGGTTTGCCTCGGGGAAGGCAGCAGCGGAAGCCCGGTCTCAGGCCGGCTTTCCTAATTCCCTTTCCCTCTCAGATGCCGAGGCTGTGCACACTCACCAGCGGCCAGCCCGGCTGTGCCCCACGTGTGCGAGGTGCCCCCTCCAGCGACGCCGCCCTCCCTGCCGTGATGGCCCCTTTGCGACTTCGCCACCTCCATTCTGCATCCAGCTGCGGATGCCCTCTGGAACGGCATCCCAGCAAACCTCCTCACCAGCAAATGTTTGATTTCCAAAGCTGCTGTGAAAAAAACACCAGACAAAGAAACCTGTGCCTGTTTTATACCGTGGAGCAGAGATGGAGGGTGAGTGAAATGAGGACTGATTCCTTGGGTCCCCGTCACAGCATCGAGACATGACCTTTCCTCTAAGCATTGTGTTCTGTAGCATCCCACCCCAGAAGCAAACAAGCCAAGTCAGCACGACCAAGCATGTGTTTCAGTGTTGTTCTGGATGAGAGGAAAAAAAATAAATGCTCGTCACCTTGCAAAATCAGACCCTCCCTGAGCATTTGGAATTAATTTTGTCCAAACCAGCTTATCATCTCCATAAATTTTTTCAAATCCACTCTGTTTTGCAGAGCTAAACATTTCAACATTTTATGCACATTACCAATCCAACCATCTTTGCTCAATTTATGCCTCAATTAAATAACTTATTACATCAGATATAGGGGATTTTTTATAGCTCAATTTTAAGTCTCTTTCTCATACTCTCTTTAAGACTTGTCTAAGTCTTTCAAGATGTTCTTTCAAGCCCTCAGACAAAATTAAAACATCATTCACTGGAGCTTCAGCACTTAGCAGTTTCTCAGAGATCTGGCAAATACTCTTTGAAATACCTTGGGAGCAGAAGAAATGCCAAATAATGTCTGCCTTAACTTACACATTGACATTTGAAGCATGAATGTCCAAAATTATGCCTCAAAAGTAGGTGCAGGCATGTAAGCAAGGGATCCTGAATTTTTCTGAGGTGACAAATACCCCACAATAATGTCCTGAGGGATTTATGATATCAATTACTTGGATTTTGCCTCGAAGCCTTTCTTACAAATGATGGTTCATATTGTTTTCTAAATTCGTGTTCATGTCTTAACTCAGTTACATCTGCTAACGGGTTTGGATTGCCCTGATTGTAAATAGACAAACAAGTATGTATCTGCTGGGACTGAGATTCATTGTGCCAAACCCTCTTTAAACACTCTTCTCTTCTCTTCCGAAAAGAAAAGAAAAGAAAAGAGAAGAAAAGAAAAAAGAAAAGAAAAGAAAAGAGAAGAAAAGAAAAAAGAAAAGGCCAAAACTCCCTAGATTTAGAGCAAGGAAAATTGTTTCAACTCAAAGAGTTTTCTTGGGGTAGGATTTTTTGCCTGCAGGGATAGGAAACACCCAACCTCCTTCTTAGTTCTTCCCTATTTTTATGGAAGTGAGGTGTCTCAGCATATCTGTCAGACTTAGCAAAGATTGTTGTTCAGCCTTTGGCTGTGATCAGCTTTCCCCCACCAAGAAACACTTAGCGAGGGCACAGGCTAGAGAGAAGGTGTGTTACAGCTTCATGGACAGCCTGGGCTGGTGGAGCCTCTTCCAGCCTATGGAAACATTCAGGACTTTGCCTTTTCCCGCTGGTAAAATACAGCTTTGCTTTTCCAGTTTGCCCTCCTGCCAAGAGGGGAACTTGGATGTTTTGTCTGTGCTGACCCTCCAGCTGGAGCCAGGACACGTCTTGGCCACAGCAGGAAGGAAGAGAGTGCCCCGGATCACACATCTGGTTTTACATCTCCTCTCACTTCTCCTGTCTCAAGCAGAAACACATGGCAGGTATCTTTACAAGCAGAGGATATCTGCATTACACCAAGTGCATCTGGATTGCTCTTGGGAGGGGAGTTCCAGGGTTGCTTCCAAAGGCAGACTTGATGTCTATACTGAAAGTAGTGGACATGGGAGTGTGGGAAGGACCTGGTGTGCCACGTGCTGATCTGGAGGCATCAGCGTGGATGCCCAGGGGCTGATGGATGAAAAGCACAAAGTATTTGCACCTATCCCCCTGTGTTTAAGCTGGGCAGCACAGAGAGCAAGACACATTCACTAGAGGCCAGAGTCACGCTTGTGCCAGTCACACACTTTTCATTTTCTCCTTAGTCCACTTGTTAATTATGTGCTGCAGTCACGTCTGGGTGGACCAGTCACGATCACAGCCGCTGGAGTGATAGGCAATCCCAGCAGATCTCACATGTCCTGGAGGTGGAGTTGGAGGTGAGGGAGATCTTACCTTCAGGCACCTGCAGCCCTAGGCCAGGGTCACCCATACCACAATGCCAGCCATGCTGTCTTTCACACATGTGAGCACAATGGGAAGTGAGGCGATCCCAGCTGGGAAAAGGCAATTTGCAGCTATTCTGAGCTGTACTGGTTGGAACCCTCTTGTGAAAACAAACTGAGAGAGACGTCCCTGGTCGCTATTGACTCGCACTGCTGGGACAACACAGGCAGCTTTACTTGGTGAGAGGGGGGATGGAGGAAAAAGTCCCAAGTTCTCCTTCCGCCCTGCTTTGCTCCATCCCTTTTGCCCTGGGGTGCATTGTCCTGCTTTGTCCCCGAGAAGCACGTGTGTCCGGTAGCACCGCGGTTATTTTTAGGCGGACTTGGCCAGCATCCATGGTGGTGGTGGCTTCGGTGAACCGGGAGAAGCAGACTTTTCTCTTTCTGCTTTTCAATGTTTGGAAACAGTGAGGCTGCCAAGGCAGCCTGTCTCCTGCTCTGCACTTCCAGCCTCTGGAAAGTGAGAATGAGCCCTGAAAAGCCTGGCAGGCTGACCGGGAGAGCCTGCCAGGCAGCCAGCAGCACCCTGCCAACACCAACGGCCCTTTGCTGCCATCAGCCAGGGAAGACTGGAGCAGGGGGGATGGAGAAGGGGAAGCTGCAGTGGAGGGAGAGGCTGGAAAATTGCACAGGTCCCTCTTGGGGAGAGCCTTTTCATTTCCTGAGCCTGACTCTGCATTCATTATGGATGGGAGCAGCATGGGAGGTAGGAGCAGGGGGAGGTGGGGAAGAGAGAGGCATCCACTGCAGTCCCCCTGGGATTTCTCGTACGTGTTTAGGACTGGGTCAATCTTGCTCAGGGGAAGGAGGCTGCTGGCATTGGCCAGGCTTGGAGACCAGAGCAACTTGCAAGTGATAATGCAGTTGGCCTAGGCCAGGACATTTGTGGGACTCCCTCTTGCCTCCTGACACCTGGTTTGGCCATCCCTGGTGAGAAGAGACTAAGACATCCCTAGATGGGACAGAACGAAGAGGAAGAGGACTGCTACATCAAGGGATGCTGCAGACCACAAGCAAGGCTGCCTTGTGGGCAGCCCAGCAACCGGATAATGGAGAGGTGTACTCCATCCCTGATGGAGCAAAGAGCAAGTCTAACACAGTCAGCAGACCACTCAGCCAGCCAACGCTGATACTGCTATTTTTGCCCCAGCTACTCAGATCTCACCTCTGAATGAAACCAATTGTTTTCTTGAAAAAGGAGCAGGAAGCATGTTTTTCTACCAAAAGCTTTGCAGATACCCTGTGCCTCAGCAGGAGCAGTTAGGCCCTCAGCAAGGCAGCAGTGGCAGCTGGGGCTGAGGGACAAGTCTTTCTGAAATGCTGGCATTTGTTTCACCACCACACTCTTGTGGGAAGCCCACGCCATAGGGCCAGCAGCCTCTCCTCTCCTGGCTGCACACCAGAATAGCAGGTCCAGGGCAGTGGCTGCAGCCCCCTTTTTCTCTCGGAGCCCCTTCATTCCTGGCTCTGAGCCGTGCCACTGCCAAAAAGGCAAAGGACTCCAGTGTCTGGAGGGGAGGGAGAAGGGAAAGAGGAGGTGCAAGTGTGCGCGCGCGCGCGTGTGTGTGTGTTGGGGGGAGATGGAGACATCGGGTAAGAACAGACCAGCTTTCAGAGTTTGGCTAACACCCTCTCCAGCCTCTTACTCAGCATACGCAGGGTCCCATGATCTGAGTAGCAGCCCCTCTCAAGCCATTGTGTGCCTGACCTGCTTAAATAAACGGTGTTATTTTAAGCAAGGGCAGTCGAGCATTTGCCGAAGGTCCTTCTCTTTCTTGCTCCCTTTCTCCCGTTCTCCTTCCCCCCCTTTCCCGCTGCTTCAGTTTCCCCTCCCACCCCACTTTCCTTTACACAGCATGATTAATCCATCAAACCGAATGGGGGGGAGGAGGAGGGGCAATGAGCCCGCACTCCACTGAGCACTGAAGAGGCCCCCATTCATGGGTCAACAAAACCAGGGAGGACTCTTGGACTTAATCAGCCAAGGAGCGCTCCAGCCCTGGAGACAATTAACATCAAAGCAATGCAGGAGAAAGAGGAGACGGGACAGCCAGGAAGCCTGGAAACCCACATACAAATCCCGATTAAAAAGGGAGGGAGGTTAGGGAGGAAGCAGAGAGAGAGAGGATGCTTGGCAGCATGTGAGAGGAACTGATCCATGTCTGCTTCCAGGAGTGGGAAACTGAGGTGCGAGGAGGAGGCAAGACTTGCTTGAGGCCAATGTGCGGGGCAGCAGCATGGGCTTGCTGAGAGCAGGGTCCTCATCTCCTGAATTCTGCTAAAAGCCCCTTGCTGAGGCTGCCCTGGGGTAGGAACCCGCATCCTTAGCAGCTGTGGCACGTATCCCTTACACCAGCTGAAGTTTCATGAATGTCAGTGAGACTAGGATTAAGAAGCAACATGTGGCTGGGTGTTGCTAGCCTCCTACACCTCATTTTGAAGATTGTTTCCAACAGTCTTGTCATAGTATTGTCACGATCCACATAACTGAAAAAACTTAATAATATTTTATTGTTACCTTTGGGCACTACATCAAAGACTGCATGCACCTAAACATAATAATCATATTTTGCCTTTGTACCAGATGGTCACTTGGCTGCTAATGTAAACTGGCAGTGGTCCCACTCAGTTCTAGGGAGCAGCAGAGGCTCCATGGCAAGAGCCTGGCACTCAGGCTGCATTGCTCATGGGGAGGGACAGCCAAGCCTGGCAACGCTCCTTGCACTGAAGCTTGGGGCTTAATTGCAGCTTCCTTTGGAAAGAAAAGCGGCAGATGAAGTTATAGGTGAAGAAGGAGCAGCTCCTGCCCCTGTGGCTGTGGGCCCCCACACGCACGAGTGCGCTGAACCGAAAAGAAGGGGGTTGCACACTGCTGAGAGGAAGGGTAATGGCAAAGGAGGCTGCAGGGCAATTTTCCAAAACTTTTGCTGCACGCTTTCCCCCTTCATGGGCCTCACTCTGCAGAGATCTTTCCACACCTCAGGAGCACCATGAGGAAATGTTAGGCTGCTAGTGAGCTGTTGCAGTTGCAATTTACCATCTTCTTGAGTTACCATGGGATTATTGAATGGAAAATCAGATCCGTGCTACAGCTTGCTAGCACATTGCCTTTTCTCAGGCCCAGATTGTTATGATGTCTCCTCCTCAGAGCTCTGCAACAGGTAGTGCTATCGCCAGCCTGCAGCTGCAGCTACGGCTATGCCAAGATCTTACAGTCTGTGTCAAAGCATCAGCTACGATGGGGTTTGCATTACCTCCCCTGCCATCACACTGACAAAACACTGTGGAGGTGCCAGAGCCCTCCTGGAGGGGAGCAGGGTCTGTGGGCGCCGTCTCGTTAAACCCTGGCATCTCAGGTGTTCAGACAGCAGAACATACGGTACATGCTGAGATGCCACCTCTCTTCCCAGTGACACCACTGGCGTTTCCCCTGACTGTTCCTGCCTGTTTGAACCAGTAAAATCTCCAGGACTGGAACTTTCTCCTGTGGTGGGAAAGTATAAATCCTTAGAGCTCAAAATTGGCACAAACCCACTTGATTAAGGTATATAGAGGGGAGTGCACGATGCTTCATGATTGTCTTAACTTCCAGGCTGGGGGAAGGGGGCATTCTGGTTCATGGCTTTTGAGGAAACTCTTAAGAGGTAAAATTCCACTGAAGGCTGTGAACAGAAATCATGGAAAATAGAGTACAGAGACCAGGAAAAGCTGGGCAAAAACACTGCCAACAGGACCTACCTCTTTTAGTTGAAAGATGACTTTCCTATAAAGAATTGTTAGGTGGCCTGATGAAGCACCATGTTTCCATAGCAGTATTTATCTCAGAGTACATCACCCAATTAATTTTATGTTTTTCAATGTGTAAATGTTTGCTCCATCCTTCTGTACACTCGAAGCCCTGATCTACACAAGTGTCACTGTTCAGGGGCAGGCAGCTGGCAGTCTTTCCTGATGCTGATCTCCATAGCTTTGAACTGGGAGTGAATATCCCTGGCTACAGGGATAGGGCTAAGTGCATCCCTCAAAAAGTGGGATCCTGAACGATGGGCTTGGGTCAAGATCAGGGCCCTGGGCTGGTTGCAAGTGGTGCACCGGGTTCTGCAGGAGTAAGGGCTCTTTCCAGAGGGGTTGGGGCCACAGACAGAGCAGGACATGAGTTGGGTCCCACCACCTCATGAACACATAGCAGCATGGCAGCATGGACAGGTCCATGCAGACAGTTATTTCCCATAGGAGAAAGGAGAACTTGGAAGCAGCCCACATTTCACACCACTAAAATTCCTTGTCCTGAGGGTTGCTCTGGCAAGGTTTGGCTGCTCTGGCTGGGTTTGGTAGCCACACAGTAGCTCTGCAAAGCTGGGTTCATGCCTGGCATTGTTGCAACCATGGGCAGAGAGGCGAGGAGGAGGTGAGGGAGCACCAGCACAAGGGACCAGTTCTCAGTGTATCAGTTACATCTTAATTGCAGCTGTCTGGTTGCAAGGAAGAACAGGAAGGGGAGCAGAGAGCCAGCCTTGGCTTTTGTTTCGTGCACTGAACTTTTGGGCTCCTCTTTCCTTTCTTTCACCCACCCTCTTTTGCTCAGATACAGCCACCCACATGCTCGCACCACACTTGCTCATGCTTCCTTGTTTTGTCCTGTCATGGCTCTTCTCCAAGAGCTTGGAGAGTCTCTTGAAAAAAAAGGAAAGGGGGAGACAGGGTTTCATGGCGGTAAAACACTGCGCAGCGCATTCCTTCACCTTCCTCCTCCTCTGCGCTGTCTCCTGAGCATCCCTCCCTTTTCCTCAGCAGGTACCTATGGAAAGTGACACTGTCAACAAACGCCCAGCAGGATCAGCCTTTGGTCTTGCTCAGGCAGCTGGTTCCCATTAAATGTTCTCAATCATGGAGAATTCTTTCTCTCTCATCTGAAATATTTTATTATTGCTTTTCCTTTCTTTCAGTTTCCTAAGGAGAAGGGAGGGAATTTGCATGTGTGCATGCAGTGAACTAAAGAAAGGGAATTTCGAACTCAATCTTATCATGCTCATGCGGAAGGGCACGCATTAACCAGCTGCTGTAACATTTTTTATTTCTTACACACCCACTGAAATATTGCTTAGATTTTCATTCTCCCACTGTCTCAGGTGGAGTCCCCAAGGATGAGAAAGGTGCTGTTTCCTGAGCATGACCCCATCTGCTTGGCTGCAACTAAGGGAGGCCAAGATTTAAAGAGGGTTGAGTTACTTGCAGTGAGAGGCTGAGAGGTTTTGTAGGAGCAGCTGAGAGCTGTGGCATTCCCATTTTGCCCAGGTGCCACTGGTTTTGGAGGATAAGAGGAATTACTTTGCTGAACAGTTTGTCAGCACACTCTCTCCTGAGCTGCCACATGTGAGACCACTGTCTGGTGATGCACATAAGACCAGTGTCTGTGCTCTGCCTAAATCTGGTGAGGACAGGTCAGTCCAGCCAGGTGGGGACTGGTCCCAGTGTTGCTCCTCCAGGGAAAGGCACCTGGGGAAGCTGAACACATGGTTTGAGCACTGTGTGTAGCCCCCTGAGCTGTGCTAATCTGCATCTGGCTCACAAGCCCTGGCAGAGGCTATGCTGAGGCTCCCCTGAGGCAGAGGAGGGACCATCCCTTGCTCTACGACTGCTTCTGACAGTGAGTTTAACACATGTAAGCCCGCTGTGGGCTTGGAGACACAGTCCCGGGGAAGCACAACAGGGCTGAGAGGTGAAGCATCCCAAGTGCAAGAGAAGAAATATCTCTGTCTTTGCCCAGGGCACCCCAGTCTTACCCCTCTGCCTTGCACAGGGATTCTTTTGGACAGCAAATTTTCTCATTCACACTGAGCACAGACAAGTGATTTCAAGCCTGAGGCAGCTACTTGCTAGGTGGTTCCTCCTTGCCTGTAGCTCCCAGAGCTCTCACTTCTTGCTGTGGAGCTCCCGCATTCCGGGACCTCCCCCAGGTCAGGAGCCCCCTCGCTCCATACCTCAGACCCTGCGGGGGGTGGACCATGTCAGATCTCCAAAGTCTGCCACAGGCTTCCAGCACTGTTTCCATTGGGAGATGCTGAAAGGAGCAGTAGGCTCTAACAAGGAGGACCATGGATTTGGGTGGTTAGTAGACAAAGAAGAGCTGCTTAAGAAGAGAAAACTGTATATGACTGCATAAACCCATGGTTTTGCTGAGACTGACTCATGGCCTGAACGGCATAACTGATCCTAGGGCTTGTTGCAGAGCCTCAGCTCCAAATGACAGAATGGGTTATGTAAATTTTCCCTGGTAATTGTTCAACCTCTGTTGCCTTTGAAAAGACAAAGAACACATGAAGCCCCCTGCTCTCTAATGAGAAAATGCCTGCACTTGGTTTTCTCCTCTGGAATTTCAACTCTTTCCCTCTGCTGTTTGTTTCTGCCTCGCTGCCTGGCTGTGGCCTGGTGTCATGCCTGCAATCTTCCTCCTGGGACAAGAGACACGTTTCTCCTCACAGCTCATTAGTAGCAACCATCATATCATCTTCAGCCATCTGAGAAAGTATCCTCATCTCCTTGCTTGCAACTGGCTTGCCAACAGTTTCCCCACAGGGCTGGATGGCAAAGGATCCTGCAGCTCTCCTGCCTTAACATGGACACATGAGAAACAAATCAATCCCAAGTGCTTCGCAGTAGGGATGTAGCGCTGGAAGGGATCTCCTATTTTACCATGTCTTGTCCCTTGCTATTGTCAGCAATCACATCGTGCAATCTTCCACACAAATGTGAAGATCCAAACAATCCTAATAAGTTTTAAGATTCTCCCACCACCCCAATTAGTAGACCCTTCCAGAACTTGACAGCTCTGAGGCTTAAACCATTCTTCTTATTTCCAGTCTCAATTTATTCCTGGCTGGAGCATGCCCACTTGTTCTTGTGCCAACATTGTTCCAAGGCTTAAATAGCTCTGCTCCCTCCCGGGTGCTTATTCCTCTGATGTGTTTACCAAGAACAATCATATCCAATCTCAGCCTGCATTTCACTGGGCAAAATAAATCAACAGTCTCCTGCCTCACGATAGGCACTCTCTTCCCCTGACCATGCTGCTAGCCTTTGTCTGCATCCCCTCTCGGTGTTTCTCTTTCCAGTGCAAATGGCGAGAAGTGGAAACCATTCTCCATCACCTGCACTCTGAATAGGGTCCTGAGCAGCACTCTAGCTTTTCCTGGTGCCCTAGGGGCCAAAGAAGGTCTGAGTGTGGGGATTTTTATAGGCACAAACTGCTTTTCCCAATGGATTCTGGTTTTCACCCTTGAATGCTGAGTAAAGTAGTCCCTCATGGCAGTATCTTGACACCACTTAGGAGCGAGCAGCCCCACTCTGCTCCGAAGCTGTCGTGCATGCTCTTGCTAAAGCATGCAAGACTCGTTCACAGAACTGTAGGGATAAAGTTACTCTTGAGGTTTGGACTCATTTGGTGGCACTAGCTGTTGAAGTTCGGTCTCTGATTTCCCAATACAGAGAGGCACCCTGAGCTGTATCAATGGCTGGGCTTAGCAGAAGGTTTTGCTGTCTGGTGGTTTTATTACTGTGCAAGAGGTCCACATAGGTTTTGTCAGTGATGCTTTCCTGGACATTCAGAATTCCTGTGAACACAATATTGAGAGGCTCAAATACATTATCTGAGTGTCCTTTTTTCATAATTTAGTGTGTATCTGGCCACTTCATTTTTCACTTATAAAAGGTGTGTAAAGTGCAGATGACAGATTTTTAGGCTAGGATATGCTGCAGTAGAAAGAAACAAATAGATCTACTTTTCATTTAAGCCAAACCTGGACTTCAGGAAAGAAAACCAACCAGTTTGGGCTCCTCAAAGTATGGGAACTCAGCCATGCTCCTAATTTTCCCTTACTGACAGCTGTCCTTCAGTTCCATTCAGTTCTGTTCTGTAGATCTGTAACACCACTTCTTGTGTCTTGGTGAAAATCCTGTTCTGATTTTGCTGGGTTCCAAGATCTCAGCAGACACATGTTGTATAGAAGCAGCACAGCAGAGTGATTTCTCTCTTGATGGATTGACTCCCTGCTTGAGAAAATGTGACTCTGACAGAGCACCTGTGGCCCAAACTGATTTGGGTCCTTCTCAGCGCCAGACAGGTGCTGGTGTTGTACCATGGCATGCTTTGTGTCCTTACAGAAAGGCGGAGGTGTAACAGGGAAAAAATACTCAAAAACTTAAATGGCTTCTTCCCCCCACTAAAGTCTTTTGTTTCTGAAACCAAAGCACAGTAAATCAAGGGGTTCTGCCTTAAATGAACTTCAAGCGCTCTTTATTTTTAAAAAAACAACCCCCAAACCAACCAAATCCCCAAGTCCCCAAAAGGAAGAGGAGGAGGAAAAAGATGGGACCTCGGAGAGGATTCATAAATCACGCTGCAATGGACCTGGTTCCTGCATTCAGCCCACCAGGCAAAGCGCAGCACCATAACGGGACTGATGGGCCACGTGTGCAAGCAGACAGAACGCAGCTGACTTGGAGGAGATGTGCTCTCTCTGGCACTCACAACACATGCTCGGTCCCTGCCGTGGCCTCACTCAGTCCCTCCTGCCAAAAAATAAACAAGCCGGATCAAACCTGTCATGGTCTGGAAGTCTTCAGCTCTCCCTTTATTTTAACATGGTGCGCATGGTCTGGTTTCCCAGCATTTAATGCTTTGGCATAGTGCTGAAAACCTGTTAATTCTCCACTTCTTGGACTGTGGCTTCCCACCTGGTTGTCCAGGGTGTGCCTGGACCCTAGGCAGCAAGAAATTGGAAGGAGGGGAAGAAAAGGGCCAGGCATTTCTCCAAAGCCAGACCTTTCCAAGATTTTTCTTGGGGGACTTCTTGCAGAGTTGCCCAGGAAGCCCCAGGAGGGCAGCACCTGAAGTCCTCAACACCTCCGCATGACCCCCATGCCCTGAAGCAAGCAGCCAAGGGCTGAGGCAGCATTTGGGCACACAGAGCCAGCGAGAAGCACTGTGGGCTGTGGTGCTGGGCATGCCCATTCCCCCATGGATCCAGAGGCACATCAGGCTGTGTGCCCATCTCCTGGGACACAGGCTGTGCTCGGTGCGGACACCGCTTTGCCTGCACACGGACCACAGGCGCAAAAGCATGGTGTGCCCCCAAATCCTCAATCCCAAAGCATCCTCATTCACATCTAAGCATTTTGAGGCTCTTTCCTCAGTTCTCCAAGCAATCAAAAGGTCACAGATGATAGAAGTTATGTAATAGCTCACGTGTCAACCAGTGGCCATGCCCTCTATCTGGGAACAAGAGAAGTACGTGGCAGATTAACTTAAAGGCCAGGTTTTTCTGTGGTTTCCCTCAAAAAATGACTTCTCCTATTGCACTGCCGAAGCCTGAAATGCTTCTGTTGTCAGAAATGGCCTCAGGATGTTTCACAAGAGTTTTCCTCAGTGTCCTTTGGTGGATACCCACAACAAGAAGATTGGAAAAAAGCTAAATCTAAGTCCTAACTGTTCTGCAACAAGCTGCAGAGTAAGTATGCTTCTGTCTTCTGTGCACCTGGGTACTGATCTGACAGTATCCCAGGGCACTGATGAGATCAGAGACAGTCACCCACCTTGCCTTTGGCCCCCCTAGAGGCACAGAAACAGGCAAGTGTGATGCAATTTAGGCATGCCAGCATGGGATATGTTATTTTTCTTCTTTTTTTCTTCTTTTCTTTATTTGTCCTTGTTTCAAGAGGAAGGAATCACTCTCATTGGGACTGTTTTGTCCTTTGTGTAAGGAAAGGGAAAGACAAATAGGGAATTCCAATGGGTTTTGGGGCAGCCAATACCTGGGTGGTGCATTGTGCTTAAAATGGTCTCCAAAAATAACTAGGAGCACAAAAGGGGAAAAATTAATAAGGATAATTAACTGGTTTCCATCTCCAAGTGCTTCGGAGACATGAGCTAATCAGTCTGTAGGCACATCCAAGCACACACAATGTCTGTAATTAGTTTGCTTTTCTACTTCCTTAGCTCTTCCCCTAGAAGATTGCCCACCAAGATTCCTATCAGACAGAACAGGTCTCTTTCTGCCCTTTCTGCAGAGGCCTGACAGTCTTGCCTCCTCTCCTCAAAGTACACTGTCTCTCTGTCAGTCTGTCTGTCTACTTCCCTCCCCTGCTGGCCATGATCACATTTCACTAAATGAATCACAGTCTAGTGGAAACTCCCTCCCATCTTTGCCAAGAATTGCAAAGTTGATGAAAATGGGACTCGGAGCCAAAGGCATTTTAGCACAGTGTCTTACCAGTTCCAACCAACTGGGTTCCCATTGCAGTTGGTTGCTTCTGGTTGTCCTGTTTCCACTTTCAGCTTGGCACCTCTCCACCTGGAGCATCTTTCCCAGGATTATTGTGCTGATTACTTGATGCTGCAACACACCTCCAGGGCCCTCCTGGCAGCTGCACGCTTCCTTCCACCCCAGTGTTCCCTGGTTTTGGGGCTTTTTTCCCTCAATGAAGAGGACTTGTTGAGACCAAGTGCCCATCTATCCAGATCACTGGTGTGTGTTTAAACAACTTCTCTGTTCCCAGTTATCTGGTGCAGTTCTGCCCTTGAACCTTTCTTCCCTCTCTGACAATTTCATGGCTCTGCTGGTTCTTCATGCTAGACCTTCGTGGTCTAGCAGAGCAGGTACCCCGTGACTGACAACCACAAGTCCTCTCCCAGGTGGGAGCTGGATTCTTTGTGGAACCCAAGGCAAGGTTACTTCACTTTTCTCCACCAGTAAAATGAGTATAATAAAATCCATTTGGGGAAGACACTGGATTTAATGCTGGAGAGGTATCTCAAAACAGAGAGGAACCACTCTGAGTTCTCCTGGGGCTCTCCAGCACACAGAAAGGAGGTTTCTTCATGCCACCCTTAAACTAACTCCCAAGGACTTAGCAACAACATTTTCTCAGGCCCAGGCTGAGCTGCTGAAGCAAAGTTTCTTTGTATTGATGTCGTCCACATGTCCAGAAACAGACCTGTCCTCAGGCAGTTAAGCCTGGTGAGACATTGAGGAATAGTCCCTAGACATGTATGTGTTGATAGGAAGTTTTTCATCCCTAAGGCTTTGCAGTGAGGTCCCAGGGCTGTTGCAGGCTGTACAGGAGCAAAATCAACATATTATACACCACCTCCTTATTCTCAAGCCTTCACTTCTCCTTCTTGCCTTTCCACTTCTGCCCCTTGCTATTTCCATTTGTGGTACCTCCTACTCTATTTCCTCTCCAGGCCTCTTTCTTTTCTTATCCTGCCTGCTATCATCTCCCCAGCCCCCTTCCCTCTTGTTTTCTCTCCTCTCCATCTCTGATCCACATCCAATCACCCCAGCTGGCTCCTCTTCTCCTGGAAGCCACCAGGGATGTGAGACAGATGCCCTGGATCAACAGGGAGCCACGGCTCAGTCTCAGCCCCCAGCTGGCTCCCAGCTCTTGTGTCCCAGCTTCCCATCAGGAGAGCTCAAGCCCTGACCAGTCTGGGAAGTGATAAAGCCCAGGTTTGCCTTGCTGCCCCAGTGCAAGGTTAAGCCTTCCCACAGGAGCAGGGAGCAGTACCCCAGCACAGGCATGGGCTCCCTGACAGGAGAAGGCAACACGCCTCTGCCGCCTGCCATCCCACACACGACCACCTAGCCTCGGGGGACAACCACAAGCCCTTATCAGTATTCGGCCCCTTGCTGTGAGGAGGAGGGATCGTTTTCCTTTCTGGGTCTCTCTGCTCTCCCTCTAACCCTCTGCTCTCTGCTTCCCTCTCATCCATTTCCTTTGACACTGGTCCCAGGCCCACTGCCAAGTCTCAGATCCATTAGCGAGGTGCCTTGCTGACTGAAGCACAAATCAGGACGGATCCGGGTGCAATTAGCAGCTTCTAGCACCTCATCTGGAAGACATTAGCTTGGTGTTTGGGGGAGGGGGTTATGGGTTGGGAAGAGAAGAGGGAATGGATATAGATGCCAAGCAGAATAAATAGGCTATTTCCACCACTCCTAGGAACAACCATCAAGCATCCGACAGCAGTGTACAAACATACGTGCAATAACCATCTGTGGAGGACATAGTTACTGTACCAAGCTGGTGTGACCCATCGACATTCCCTCCTGGAGGATGTGGTTATCGTGTCCAAGAAGGTACTGAGATGGCATAAAGGTATGCACTTAGCCACAGCTTGTGGGTGATATCTCCCCTGGTTTTCCCTCACAAACCAAGGCTTGTGGCTATGGTGTCTGCAAGTGGACTTGGTCTCCTTTGCCTTCCGTCTGGCACTAAAATCCCTGATAACATGATGACGTGGTATCTGTCTTATGTGTGAAGAGCCAAGATAGACTACCGGGTATAAGTTATCATGGCCCATTTGTGTGCTAGACACAGTCCTCAGATAAAATAGTTCTCATCAAGACCAGCAGTCTGTACTAAATATATTTGCCTTATTTTTTTTCCACCCAGCACTGTAGATACCTTTTAGGAAAACCTTGGCATTGCTCTCAGCAGAGACCCAAGCCATCCTCTGCTCTCTTGCCAGCTTGCTCCAGGCTACAGCCAGGGTGCATGGATGCACAGGAGGCTGTGACTCTTGGGCAATCTCAGTGGTACCTCCTGTTCTAGGAGCAAACATACTCAAAGTGCGGCCTTTGTGCTCCCAGAAAGGTCCTGCTCTTTCACAGGCACAATGATACTGTCACAGAACATGTCTCTGAGGGATTCCAGTGCTACTGACCATTAGAAAAGGTAACTGTCAGAGTGAGAGAACCGAAGCCGGCCTGTTCGTTACCTTTGCTTTTCCTTTCTGATGGATCTCAGCTTTGGGGAGAAGGCAGGGTGGGAGTAGGGGACCTGGGGGGTCTATGGTGACAGAGCAGTCTGCAGGGAAGTGGGACCCAGAGGGAGACAGGGAGCTGCTGAAAGCGGGTGGCTGGCATGGCTCTGAAACAATGCCTGTTGAACTGGGAGTATTCCGGGGAAAAACCAAACACCAATCCCAGTCATCTCTTGCAGCAGAGCCCACCAGCCAGAAAAGCAAGGGGCTGGCTTTTATTTATTCATCTGTGTATGATCCCCATGCCCACATGCCAGGTCCCCCTTGCCACAGCATGCACAGGCCATTCCACTTCCTGGGACCACCTGCTGATGGCCAGGGGCTGGGGAAGCCAAGGCTTCCTCTGAGCCAGTGATCTCATGTTATTTCTGTGCAGGCAGCAGCTGGATGTAGCTGGAAACATCTCTAACAGTAATTTTTCCTACACCGGCTGTTGCCAGACGATGGTCTGTGAAGCCCTGCTGGTTAATGACCTCATGGAAAGTGAGCTGCACCTGGCCAGCCATATTCTGAAGACTTCCAGCCCTGAAACTGTGGTCACATAGGTGTGGGAGTGCCTTGTTGAGGGCTGATGATATTTGTTGGTTCAAAGAGTTTGGCACATGTTATATTCTCTGTTCTCTGCTGGTTACCCCTGGTAGATACAAGGTAAAGGTGGTGATGGTTTATCCTGTCAAGAGAATGGAGACTGGCAATGGATGATGCTGGGTTAGCTTAGAAGGACAGTGGCTGGAAGGACCCTGTGAGTGTTCTCTCTGGTTTTTGTACAAAGAGGCAAAATTGCAAGGCACGAGAGAAAGCCTGCATCTCCTCCTGCCCCATCTATGCCTCTTTCTTGCAAGCTGTGGCCAAAGCCAGGGATGGTAGCAACTGTGACATTCATCCTTTCAGCATCCTTGTTCACTGACCCAGTGTGACAAGGAAGCAGCCCAGCGGTACTCAGTGTTTCCCGAAGAGCAGATGTACAATGCCTGGAGGACAGTGTAGAAGAGAATGTGGGAGCCTCCTCTGGATGACAACACCAAGTAGACAGGAGAGGGGCAGAAAGGGGGGAGCGGATGTGCAATGAAGGGTGCGAGTGCCAGGGTGGCAGGAAGTGCACCCGTGCTGTGCCCTGGGGGTGCCACATGAGCAAGTGTCTGCCCTCCCTCTGGTTGTGAGTGGCTGTGCCTTGCCTGCATCTCTGGAGGCAGAGGAGGACACCCGTGCACGCTCTGCCGGTGGCTGCCTGCACGTACTCTCTTGTTTTCCTGGCTGAGGCAGAGGGAGAAGGCCTGGTTTCGGTTAAGCCTCGGTCACACAAAGATGCCTTTCCTGTTACTCTTTTGTTTTTCCTTCTAAGCAATGTTCCCACTTAACTCTTCCAACACTCCCCTGTTAGTGTAGCCTGCCCTGCCTGAGGGCTGGCCCAGGTCAGAGATAATTCAGGAACAAAGAGGAGTTGTTGGATTGTGGGGCTGGAGAACCCTCAGCCCCACTGAGAAGCTTTGGGAACCTCAGCATGTAAAAAGGATAACGCTGTTGAGAACATCTAAGGGGCCAGGATGAAGATACTCCAGTGGTGTAGTGCTGAGCATGGTAGAAATACCTAAAGAGTCAGTCATGGCATTATCATGACTGAATTTGGCACCAAACTTCAAATCCACAGAGGGGGAGTGGGGGAGGCGGAAAAGAAAACATGCGAAGGCCTTTTCAAAACCCAAGACCACAAGAAAAAACTTCCTATAAACAAATCAAATGGAAATATTTTTTTAGTTCTATAAACATTTCCCCTTGAAGCGTTCAACCCAAATATTGCATCACTGTGCTAAAACATAAACAAATCTTGCAGTGAAAGAGATGCACACCAACAATAGACGGGGCCTGTTTGCCTTGTCCGGGCTGCGAGAAGTGCAAAAAACAAACAAACAGGGCAAAGAGTGACAAGCAGAAGAGAGATGTCTGAGGAGTACTTGTTTGAATATTCAAGGGAGAGTAGAAACACACACCCCACCCCCCAAATGCCACTGAGCTTCAATAAGGAAATTCGTCTCCTTCAGGGTCCTTAGAAAATCACAGCTCTGGCAGGTCAGGGACACCAGCCAAACTTCTCTTTTAGAAAGCAAGGTAGCTTCTGATTTTCCCCAAATATATTATTTGAAAAAATATATTCTTTGACACGAATATCTCTTGGGTAAAGACGTATTTATTTTTGCAGTGATTATAATGGTGGTATCAAGTACTAAACTGGCAAGCTGTCCTGTGTTTTACCCCAATGTTCCTATACGAGGAGCCCAGCCACATACCTATTGGGGTTGTTATCCTCCGAGAAGTAGTTAGCAGGACTTCAGCAGGAGGCAGGGGTCTGGGGCCTGGCTGTTAGTTGGTACAGCTCTTTAGAGGCACACTAGGAAGAAGAATTTGGTGCCAGAATAGAAAATGTGAAGTATCCCGCAAGAACAGCAGCAAAAGGTGATGCTGGGGCACTCGAGACTGCCATTTGCTGTTTCCTCCTTGTGTGTAGGTACCTCTAATCGAGCTCTACCTCCTCCCTTTCTCACATTTTTTGAAATGCAGTATAGCCCTGCAGACAGGACACCTCTGAAAGCACTTGAAGAGATCCGCCTCCATTCCCTCCTCTTGCTGCTGTGCCAGGGAGAGCACTGTCCCTGCGTGGGAAAGGAGAGTGAACAAGGACATGCTGAGTGGCAGCGGCAGTGAGGGACACGGTCTATTCACCCTGGCACGACTGTGCTCAGCAATTTTGGTGCTGCCTGGTGTCGTGTGTTTCGAGTCATAGTACCGTGCTGGGACCAACATTTGGCTCATACCTCAAACAGACACTGGAAGAGCTGCCAGGGACCTACTGGCTTTGTCTCTGTCATCATGAGACATAGGCGAGGAGCTGTACAAGTCACTTGGGTGGGAGGGAATTTCATTCTTGTTCCAGCTCACACAAGAGACACTGTAGAAAGGGCCACCAAAAAAAGCTGCTTAGCAGTTCAGTCTCATGAGAAAGTTTCACTACCAAAAAGCTAGTCTAAATTGAAACCTCCTGGGCAGGTAAACTGGCTCTGTATACAGCTGAGATGAAACAGAAACATGGTTATCCATGGTTCTTCGTCTGGGATCATGCTGCAACAAACAGAGACAACTACAATTTCTCTGGTGGCTTAAGGTCCTCCTTCCACGGGCCCTCCTGGTGCCGAGCCATGCTGTGCATGGTCCTCACACTCAGCAACCTGGCTGAGCTGCCTGCAGCACTGCGGGGAACAGCAAACCTTCTGAGACCATTTGATCTCCCTAGACTCTTGACAAAACCTTCTCCATGCATGCTTTCTTTGGTCTTGAGAAAATGACTTCAGGTGCTGCTGTGGGAGCTGATTTATGAGGGGAGGCTGACAGAATAAAGGGCCTCACACACTTCTCATGTTACATTGCATCTAGCTGGTGTGAATTCAGAGACATTTACACCCAGCTAACTGAGGGAGAATTGGGCCCAGACCCAGTTTATCTGTCTGACAGCAGAGAGGATTAAAGACCTGCAAATGCTAAGCAGGGGTGGTCCAAAAATATTAGAATCAGAAGTAATGGAATGAAGTATACGAGAGTAAAATTTAAGTCGTAAATAAAAGATTACAGCTGACATCCATTCCCTAAGCCAAGTGTTCTGCCTTCCACAAGATGCTTCTAGGTATGGCTTATATCAGTCAGAAAAGGGGATTAAATGCATTTTGGGTTCAGCATGGTCTGGCATGCAGCAGGCAGACTAGATTGGGAGTATTTTGAGCACTGGTGTCTTGCAAGACTTCAGAAGGCAGTCTGCAAGTGGATTACAGCATCCTTCTCCAAATTCCCACCCATACAGTCATGCCTCATGCAATATCTAACACATGCAGTCAAATGAAATGGCGACAAATAAAAGCAGCTGGTAGAAATGAAAAACGAAGAATTTCAAAGCTTCGCCTGATTTTTATTTGCCTATAACCGCTGGCTGCTGCGTCGTATCACGCCACAAAAGAATGTGAGGATTTCTTTTTTCTTCCCTGAAAGGTTAGTTTGTTCTTTGGATTAAAAAAGGATCAGAAACACTAAGTTATATAACCTTTTAAAGTTCACCTAACTCTTGTTCTCAGAGACTGTACATTCCTGAGCACCATGGCCTTGGCATGAGCCGTGATTCTTTTTTCTAAGACAAGACCTAGTTCCTAAAGTTTCAAAGAAATGACTGGTAGGTGCTTTGCTATCCCACTCTTTAAAATGCAGTAGAAGTGTATTTGTGCACAGCCTAATGAAAAGACAAAGCAGGGCATATATGCCCAGAGGCACGGAGCTGTAAGACCAGCTCTTTCTCTTTTTGCCTTTTACTGAGTCTCCAGACTGCAGCAGGGTGATGGTATTCAGTGGACACCATATAAAAGTAGAGAGGAGAGTATCAAGAGGATACTGCAGATAGGCAATGCATAGCCTGGCTGACCAAAAGGAGAGGGACTCATAATGGTTCAAACATCAGTGTCTGCAAGGCTTAACACCAGAGAGTTGAAGATACTGAGGAAGATGATATTAAAGGGTCACATAAAGGATAAGGAACAAATAATGGGAAAGTGCAGGTTGGTAAAATAACACTGTTTTGAGAGACACGTCCTCTAAGTCAGACAAGAGCAGACTCCTTCAGGCTCCCCTAGCTGGGCTAGCCCCTGGGACAGAGCAGGGGAAGGCAGGCTTCAGGAGAGCGACACCTCTGACACTGCTTGGGGAGGTCAGGAATGTCCTTTGCCCAGATGGTCAGCTGGGGAGAGGGGTTATCTCAGGGTGAATCCTCACAACCTGGGGGCTTGCACCAGACCTCCTCTGGCTTCATGAGCTCTTGGATGACCCCGGGAAGCACCCAGCTCATGCCTGGGACCAGGGGCTTCCCCACAGGCTGAGCCCAGAGTGGGACCTGCCAGTGCCGCGTGGGCTTCCCCACACTGCCTTCGCTGCCTGGCTGTCTCCAGGCCCCGGCTGCCAGGCTGGGATGTGGGTTAGCAGATTTTTTCCACGCTGTTTCTCCGGGATCCCTGACAGAGCCCATCAGAGCTGCCTTTTATCAGCACTGCACGCCTTAGTGAGCCTGTCGTGACTCACACACAATGTGCTCTGTGCCGGATTAATCCGGCTGGCTTTCATGCTCAGGATGTGGGCGATGGATGGGAGGGGGGATGTTGGGGGGCACAGGGACAGATGCAGGGCTAGTGGGGGCCCAGAGACTGGGGAACCCCAGCCTTTTCACTTCCTGAAGTTAAGGACTTGTTTGAGGGCTGTTGCAGAGGACAGGGTATGCACAAGCCTTAAGCAATGAAAAAGAAAGATGGAAAGGCAACAGGTGTGTGGGAAAGTGGTAAGGGAAGAGAGATTATAGGTGAACAATAGATGAATAAATGGAGTACAACAAAGAGAGAATGTGATGTAAAGGGAGATCTGTGTGCCTTAAAAGGTAAGCTCCCTTGTTGATAGACATGACAGGTAGCTATTTCCCACAGGTGTAATTACCTCGGGACTGCACTCCAGCTAAAGGGATTTTTTTCAGTCTTCAGCATTAACCTGGAACACCTTTAAGATGCCTCCCCATCTTCACTGTTGTTGTCTGTAAACCTGCAACAACCTACTACAGATTAAGGGAATCATAAAAAGTGTGAAACCTAAACCCAGTGAAGTCTGTACTGATGGGAATAAGATTCCCATCAACTACTGTAGCACCCGGTTTCCATGCAGAGTCTCCACAGAGAAAAGAAATCTCACGTGAGAAGAAAAAACCTGCTTTTTCCAACAAACCTATACAAAGCTAAAAATGGATAGCAGGGGGAAAGGATCAGTCAAAGCCACCTAAGCCAACTCCACTAAAACATCTCTCACCCTGCCATGAAGGGAGACACAAAAAACCCCCAAAATGATTTTTGAAGAGCTGGTGATGCTGCAGTTTTATGTACATACATATCATTTGAATGCATATGCTAAAACATTATATACATCTCTCCTCCCATTTGAGACTCACAATGTTCACTTGAAATGATCCATTCTATCTAATGCATTTCACCCATGAAAGCCCTATTTTCAGCACCTGCTGCCCAAGTTCCCACCTACACTTGGAAGTATGAACTACTTTACAGCATCCTGTCCTGTCTATCCACTGCACATGCATCCAAAAGTTTCCAAATAATTTCCCACTCAAGGATGAGAATAAGCTTGCCTGCCAGTGAAATATCACTGTCTCTGGATAAAATACATCTATTTAACAGCACAGAGCAACATTGTCACTGCAAAAGATGCATGGTCTTGGTTTTACATCCTGTCCGTCAGGGGACCGTTTCTTATCACTATTCTGAGATGGATTTTGGCACTGAACCCAAAGTAGGAGGGCATGTCCTACCTCTTTCTGCACACAGCAGGTTCATGTTTTGTATCCAGTCTCAGGACTTCCCACACCCAGCACTGGCAGTGAGGTGTGTGGTCACGATCACAAATGTGGCTATATTGGCTTTCAATGCAAGAGAAGTTTTAAACTGTAGGAGAGCAGTTGCTAAGTTCTGAGGAAGGAAAGCAGGATTCTGGGGGTTGGAAAGGCTATTTATTTGGAGCATTTGTCTGATTTCCTAACTCAAGAAAAAGTTTTACCAATTGCCTTTGATAATTTCCTATTAACAAAACATTTTCTTAAAGACCCTGTCCTCCACTCAAAATGTTCAGTGACGGTGTAAAACA
This sequence comes from Callaeas wilsoni, assembly GCA_013398955.1. NCBI lineage: Eukaryota > Metazoa > Chordata > Aves > Passeriformes > Callaeidae > Callaeas > Callaeas wilsoni. The sequence goes on from VWPU01005576.1 coordinate 108,410, forward strand.
CTTGCCAAACACATGAGGATCTCTCTGACTGCTGATCCCTGAACATTTTAAGACAAGGAAACAAATGGACCCGAACCGAATCTTCCCACAGACTTGGGAGCCCACTGACTCTCCAAATATTTCCTGTCAATGACCTGACTGCAAACAGAATGGTAGTTCTTTACAACATCCCCTGTGGGTATGCGGCACAGCTGTACCCATATATATCACATTTTATACCAATATGTAACATGTTTTATACCAATATACATAGCACTGCAAAAAAAAAAGAGAATTATACCTTTGTGGGGCTGTGCTTCTTTTATATTGTTTTTACCATGTCTGAAACAGGAACAGTACTAATAAAACTATCTTGCTGCCAACCTCTCTCTCAGAGGGAAAAGCTAGCACTGCTTCACTGTGATTTTATTTCAAAATACATATGTTATCCTTTGTGTGTGCTTGTGTTCTTGCACGAGGGGTAACGTATATAATTCTGAAATGAAAGAAACGCCAGTGAACATATGATATTTCTGTCTGACATCAGAATGAGACTGTCACAACCAAGTCTATGTCCCTGACATGGACCCTAGCGGTAAAACTAAACTGACATCGAGTTGGTTTAGTTTACACCAGCAGAGATTTCCTAATATAGGCAGGCCCTATCTCTTGTCCTTTCATCCCACCCCCCTCTTTAATTTGGCTCTCTGAGTTCTGATGACTGAATCACTTCCCCCTTTGTTTCTCTGATTTCTTTCCTAATCTTCTGCTCCTGAAAGATGCTTAGTTCCTGAATCCCTATACAAATACACTTTCCTTTCTAAGCTTCTCACCAGCCAAACAAGGTTTTATTTGTTTATTTAATTTGACATGCTGAAGAGAAATGATCCCGTTTCCTATGGATTATCGAAGTAACAAATAGCTTTACAAGAGGGTAAACAAAGTAAAACTCATGCTGAAACTCCTTTGAACTACAGGCTTCCCGTTCACATCCCTTCGTAATGTGAGTTTTTCCCCTCTCCTCTACACTGTACACAAGATGACTTTCCGGTCACTTTGGACCATGGCCACTCCTGGAACTGAGCTAGTCATCACTTCCTCATCCATCCTTCCACAAACTTACCTTGAATTTCCAACAACATGGCCAGACAGCTTTGAACTTACTCTATGATGGAGCATTTTATCCATCTTGTCTTTGCCTCCACAGCACAATTCCCCCCATCAATTTTTCAGTTTTACAAAAATGCAGAGCTAGAAGAAGCTGATGGTGAGCCTGGAAGCCTCCATGGAGGCAGAGATGCCACAGTGATTTTTGTTGGGAGTTTTGCCTAACTCAGGAGGCAGAAATGGTACACCTAAAGCAGCACTCTGCAACACACCTCCCGCAATGTACATTTCTGGAGAAAAACAGACAAAACAACAAAACTCAGGCATGAATCTGGGCTAAAATTCGTAAGGACTCTGAGCCAGAGCTGCTGATGAGCTCCTGGCAGGACAGCAGACTCCAGCAGTGTGCAGCTCACATTTTTCAGGGCACTTAGGTTTGGTGGCTGTGGCCTGGCTGGCTCCCCCCCACCCCCAACATCCCTTTCTGTTTATTACTCCTGCCGTAATTGGGAGGCATGCGTGGATGAATTAAACATAGCAGGACAGATGAGAAAACTCTCCCTCTTAGCTGGCTGAATGAGCAAATTTAACTGAGCCTGTTACCCACTGAGTATCGTGCCGACATGCCAGGGTCCGGTTTCCTTTGAGCTCGCCCTTTCATGCGGAGTCCCTCTGTGCCCCCTGCCTTGCTCCTCACAATATCAAACAGCTGGAGTTTCAGCGGCCCCAAGGAGAAGCCTTTGCATCCGACAGCAGCAGCAGTGGGAATTTTGTCTGGGATCAGAGAGGGACAGGGCCAGTACGGGCAAATTGGTTGCCGAGGATCGGGGGGCTCTGGCATCTCCAGAAAGAGATGGGACACCCCCACCCCCCAGCCACAGGCTGTGCTTGGTCAATGCCCAGAGTAAAAGTTTCCCTATACCTGAGGAGCTGGGGTTAATGAGGGGGTTTCGGCTTTCACACGACTTTGAGCTTCAGACAGGCCAGTGGCATCCAGAAGTCATTTCTGGTGGGGAGTTTGAAACAAATCCGTGCCAGCCTAGAGCAGACATCCCCAATACAGCAACAAGAGAGCTTCCTGAAAGCTGGCCGGCCACTGGCTTGTCCAGGGATGCCAAGAAGACATGGCTGCACAAACCAGCACCCTGTTTTGTCCCAAGGCACTTCTTTTGGGAGGCAGGTGAAAGAACAGCATATGAAGGGCACCGCTGCAGCCATCTATTCCCTCAGCCCCGGGGATAAACAGGGAATGTAATCCTGCAGGGCTGCAATCTTTTCTTTCATACTGTTTTAACAAGCCCTGGGGCACTTCTTTGCACGAGGTAGCTCTAATTCTGCTCCCTCGCCTTTTTCTTCCCACCTCTGTAAGCCTAAAACTAGTCAGGACTAATTCGATTCCTGCTTTAATTTAGGAGAGTTTACGACTGCTTTAAATTAGGAAACCAGTGTTTTTCAGACAAGGCAGGTGCTAGAGGTCTTAGCACTTGTAAAAATTAGGCCACTTAGTGAGGTGTCTACGTATGGATTTAGCACCTGAGGAGTGTGTTATTGAGCACTATAAGGAAAAACTTGGAATCTTGGAAACAATTCTTTAATAGACAATTAGCAAAGTTAACATTTCAGAGGAAGGAAGTTTGCGTTCAACCTGATAAGCTTACCCATTGAAATAAAAGTTGAAGAAGCCATCAACACACATTCCCTTGGAACTCAAAAAATCCTACAGAAAAATCATTTTTAATCTTTTCAGTACCCATGTAATAAACCAAGGAAGTAAGAACCCCAAATGCAAATAGAAAAAACACCAAGTCCTTTGCATCATCCTTATGAGAAATGAGTAAGCTAGGACACCAGAACTCTCCTAAAGTGCCACTAAGCAGGAATAACACTGAAACCCATTGATGACACGAAAAACTTCAACTCTTTCACCTTCTTCTTTGAAGACTGAAGGACTTCACATTTAGAAACTACGGATGATATTTGTCATCTATGCTCTTCAGTACATGGCAAAAATGTGAGAAACCTGTCCTGACCTTTCAGTGACAGATTTGTTTCAAAGTAATTTTTACTAAAGGCCTTGAAAGACTGAAGATTTCCCTGCATCTCTGGGTAAATTTAAGTTTTGAGGCATGAATTCACTCTTTGGCGCAGGGAGACGCAGTGAGAAGGAACTGGCTGGGTTTAATCTCAGGGAGTGGTGTAATTGCTTTTCCTGAAAATGTGTGCCCGAAACACTTTCCGTGAGAGCAAGCACCTGCTGGGAAGGGATGGTGGGAAGAAAAGACCTTTTCATCCTTTCGGTATGTATCACGACTGAAGACCGCCGAGGATGGCTCGGGACGGCGGCCCAGCAGCGGCGCCCGGGGGGCTCCGTGAGCCGCTGGTGCCACTCCAGTGCGCGGTGCCAGCCCAGGACCCCCGACCCGCACCCCTCACCCCTCACGCCGCACCCCGGCCCCGCGGGGCCGCCTCCCTCGCCCACAGCAAACTTTTCGTCCCAACTTTCCCGCCTCCGCCGGCCGGGGAGCGTGGGGCGGCGGGGAGCGGCCCTGGGGGCCCGCGGCTCCCGCTTCGCGGTACTGGGGGGACGGGGACGGTGCGGGCGGAGGACAGGGCTCCGCCGCTGCTCGGCTTTGGGGAAGGGGTTTTACTTTGAGTTTTCTCTCTCCTCTGGCTCCTCCTCTTCTTCCCTCCTCCTCAGGGGGAGGGGAAGGAGGGAGGCTCTTGGGGCAGGAGTAGCCAGAGCAGGGAATTGTTTGGGAGTTCAGTCATCCAAAAGCCGTCTCCCGTATGGAGGGTCTGGCTTCCCGCATCCCGGCGCCTCTTCCCTCCTCCTCCTCCTCCTCCTCCTCCTCCTCCTCCTCCCGCCGCGCCTGAGCTCAGCGCGGCCCCCCATCCCCAGCTCCAACCCGCAGAAAAAGCACAACCACCACCCCCAAACCAAGGGCCCCCCCACTTTCCCCTTCCCCCCAAAACAGGCTTTCTCCCCTCTTTCTCTCTCTCTCTTTTTTTTTTTTCCCCCTCCCGTGTGTGTGTGTGTGCGTGTGTGTGTGTTGTGAATTCCCCGCAGATCCGGCCTGGAAGTTCCCAGCTCCTGGAGTTAAGCCTCTTTGTTGCTTCCCTTCGTTTGGGGCATCTTTGTGTTTCCCCCCGCCTGCTCCACTGGAGACCGCGGTGAGTGAAAGAGAAGGGGGCCCGGGCCTGGTGGCCCTGGCGAGGGGCTGGGAGGACGCACGGTGGTGGCGGGCGATGGGGCGCAGGGCTTTCGCCCCATCCATCTTCAGGCAGCGGCAGAGTTTGGGAAGTTGGCGTGGGGATGTGAGGAAGGGGATCTGCCTAGGGATGTAGGAGACATGACAAGGGAGTAGTGGAGACCCGCTGGTCCCCACCGGGACGGGGCTTGTTTTCGCGCAGGCAGGTGAGATGTGGGGGGCTCGGATGTTTCCCTGCAGCTCTTCCGTCTCGGCGGGTCGGCCAGAACTAATGGAGGGCCCGGGGCGCGCACACGCTCCGCGGTGCTCCGGGGCTTGCCTGGAACTCACCCTGCCTGGTCCACGACCTTGCCCCGTCCTCGCTGCCGGCTGGGCGAGGAGGCATGGTGAGCAGTGGGGAGAGGGAGAGGGACAAGCTGTGCAAAGTAAGCCGCAGATTCATCCTCCATTGCTCCAAGTCTTGTCAAAAGCTGCTGGGAGTTTACAGGCACGAGCTGTCTCTGGCAGATGCGAAAGCATTTCGGATTTTGCTCTGTGAAGGGGCTGCTGCTGCAAAGAAGAGCGGGGATGGGTAGTCTGCTAGTAGAATTTTTGTCCTTTTCTGTGACCATAGAGTTTTTAACCCTGGTGCAAGGATGAGGAGTGGTTTTGGTCAGGGGAAGTAATTTTGTGCCTGGCAGTGGGATGTTGTAGGATTTGTGAACGCATGCCTCTCTGCTTGGACTGCAACTTTGGCAGGTCGTCTGGATGGTGACTGTAAATAGAAAATGTGTTGGGGAGAAAGTGAGATGCTGAATTTGTAGCCATGTCCAAACAAGACTTTTTAAAGTGCTCTGAGGATACTAATACTTACTTTGGAAAATAATAGACTTTAACCAATACCCCTGGCTGGCAAAAGGTACTTAATACAAATCTATCTTTTGGCATTTCCCCAACCAGCTCTGGTACCCCAAGTGTTATTTCACTGGCATTGTGTGGAAGGCAGTTCACATCTATTAAAGTTGGGCTTTTTTGTCCTTGTTTGTTTTAAAGAAACTCTCTTGACCTCTCTGCAGCATTATGTGAGTGGGATAACAGGAATCCATACACACACTCAGCACCCGCATGTAATTCCCAGTATGTCTTAAATGTTTTTCTTGGTGCCCAATTCTCTCAATTTCTACAGTGCTACCATAGTGTCTTTTTGATACATTCATTTGCAATCTGCCATTAAAGTTTCTTTTCCCATGGGCTTAAAAACTACCATGGAAAATATTAGAAGAATGTGGGCGTTTTGTAAGTAGAATTTTATCTTAGTTTTCTTTTGAAACTAACTGACTCAGTATGCCTGCGATTAAGAGGAGGGTTCCTCCATATTATTGCCTATGTACTTATATGGCAGACACTTCGAATTAATGGGCTGAATATCGAGGTTCATGGTTTGGGGAAGGATTTCAGCAGAAACACATCATGAGTTTGCAGTGAAGATTTGTTCTGTTTATGTAAGTGACCTGAAGAAATGAAGGTGAAATAACTTCCCATGCGACTAGGAGTCATGTGGGGATCTTCTCAAGTAAATAGGACAATTAGGAAGAGCTGTGAGCTCCCTGCTGGGTGCATGATATTCTCTTACAAGAAATAAATGGAGTTTTGTTCCATGTCCTTTTCTTAATCCTCCCCTTGAGATACAATTGCAGGGACTCATCCTGCATATACCACGCAGAAGAGGTCCCAATAGGTGTTTGCTGTGAGGGTTGAAGTCAGGTACAGTGCAGTTCTCCCTGCTTCCTGCTGGGGAATGTGAGGCAGGTTCATCTGAAGGGTGCACAGAGGTCCTGTGCAGATGGGAAGGGCAAGATCAGTTTTCTCCCACTCACACACCCACAGAACCTTTATTTGAGAGCTATCTCAGTACAAGTAGCTGAATCCACACATTTCTTCTCTGCTTGGCACAGTGAAGAAGTATTAGAGCTGCATGATTCTGCATGTGTGTGCTCCAAACTAGCATATGAGTTGTATGAGTTCTGTGTATCCCTGCAGTCTAGAGAAAGCAGCTTTTCTGTGCCTTCTACTGATGTGATACAGAAGCACAGAGCGAGAGGTTCTTTGAGACTGTAAAGTGAAACCCAGTGTCTGGTGTTTGCAGAGGTCTTTCCAGCCCTCAGGGTGTGAGATTCCTGGCTTGGAGTTTTGCTCCATTAAAGGACAGGTTGCTCAGTCCACTTCACTCGTTGAAATTCTGCTATGTCCTCAAAACTAACAGCAGAGAGATCCCTCCAAATCTTCAGTACCAAACTGGCAGCCCTGCAATGCCTTCATGATGCTGGTACAGCTCCTCCTGGCTGACTAGGGCCAGCAGAATTGCCTCTTTGGGAGCCAGCTGGAGCCTCCTGCCGAGCAAGAAGCATCACGGGAAGGGCTATGAAGCAAGCAGCCTGCTTTGTCCCCGTACTCCCCAGTGCTGCAGAGGAGAAATTTCCTTTCCTGAGTTAAGAAAAGTTACTCATTTAGGGCAGACCTGAATTTTTGTAGTTTCTTGTCATCGTTAGTGAAACACTTGACTGAAACGTCACCAGATCTACCTGCCAGTGTTTCCTGGCCTATTCCTGAACCATATGCCCTTAGGAGCACAGAAACCTTGCAATCTGATAACAAGCACGGAAAAAAACCCAACTATTGCTTCTTCTACCTGGGCTGTGGAAGGGAACATGGGTGACAGGACAGGAAAGGCACCAGTTTGGAAGCATGTGTTTGGATGTGGAGGTGTTTGGGCTGGGCCTTCAGCCCATGCACATGCCCCGTGTGAGCTTGAATTTCCTCCATAGTGCTGTGCCTTACTGTTCCTGTGCAGAAAATGAAACTGGACCCTGTGCTGATGGGTTGAGCGCTGGGAGGGGGGGCAGATATTGCTGTCTGTGTTGGCTCTTGCCAGCTGACCTGTACCCACCCTCATGTCTCTCAGAGCAGAACTCAGGTGCGCTGGGGAGGACCCTCTCTGTTTTGCTGAGCCTCCTCAGGACTGCCACAGGGCTGGAGAGGCACCTCTGTGCCTCCAAAATCCCTCTTCTCCCAGGCAAAGACAGGCTGTCTCCCAGCATCCTGCCCTGTGTGCCTCATGAAGCATGGGAGCAATGACAGGGAAGAGTGTGTTGGGGACCATGCTGGTTGTTTTAGCCCAGGTTGGCCTGCAGGTGGGTTTTTAGAGACTTGGGCTCAGTTGGGCTCAGTTTAGTCACTCAGCCTGCAAAATGTTACAACAGCAGTAGGCCAAGGTAACTCCAGGTTAACAAAAGTTCCTTTGGTAGTAAATAATGGTGGGTTGTTCATTTTAATATCTGATGCCGAGTGCCTCAGAGACATGAGGCACAATTCCCTTGGTCTTCTTTAATGTGCAGAGGTGACTTTGATATATTACTGCTGGCATGTTACAGACCAAGGCTTGCAAATCTCTTGGTTTAAACTGTTACCTCCCGGGCTGAAAATTTGCAGTGTGAATTCTGCAGTTAGGATGGGATATCCCACAAGGAAAAAGTTCTCTTGCAAAATCTTTGGAGACTTCCTGTTTCTGGTTAGACTGAAAACATCCTGAGGGGAAAAAACCTGCTGCTGTGTATTTTGGTGCTCCTGTGGTCAGTCTCAGTTTAAGAGGTTGTTATGTATTCCAATTCCTAGGCCACAAGAACAATTTAAGGGGAATAACGACTAAATGAATTGCAGGTCCTTAGGTAGAGTGGGGGTGAATATCATCTTTCAGGTTTCTAGATGTACTTTGGGTAATTGTTCAACAAAAGTTATCGCAAGCATCTTTTTCTGTTTCCTGATACTGGGTTTAGTTCCTCTTGGCTCCGAATCATACGACATCATATCTGCTGCCTCACTGGCTGAACATAGTGCTTAAAGCCAGTTTTCTGGAGGGAATGCTTGCAGAATGGGAAGCTTTCAAAATTTGCTTTGTATGCATATTTGTGCATAAGTCTTCTAAAATCTCTCCACAGGAGCGTGTGCTCCAGCAACACAGCTGTCTTGAGTGTCCATGGGAAGCTAAGACAAAAGCAGTATGGACACAGTGGAAGCAAGTTGGCTGAAAAGCTCAGAAGGATATTTATTGCAGGGAAGAGAAACCACTTGGTGCTTACACAGTCCCAGAGCTGCTGCGGGCGGTGCAGAGCTTTCTGCTTAAACAGGGAGCAACAGATCCCTGCCCTTAGGATGTTACACGCTCCTTTTATTGAAATGGCCTCTCTTCCCTGCAAAAGGACAAATGGGATGGGAGGCTCAGCTCTGCCTGATGGGGTTGGTAGCAGAGCACCTGGACTGAGTGCCTGTGAGAGGCTCTGGGGGTTGCCACTGTGTGTTGTAGGAGCTCTTGGATAAGAGGCAGTGCCAATTTATTTTGGCTCTAGTGGCATCGATGGAGAGAAGTGTGCGTCAGGGAGCGTGTGGGACGTGCTTGAGCTTCTTTGCCCTCCTTGTGGGCAGTGTGCCAGCACAGAGGTGAGAGCCAGACTTTATCCTTGCTTTCTGCTCAGCTGCTCTTGAGAGGCTGCTGCCCTGTGTCCAGTCATCTTCCCTGAGCAGCCATTAGATGTGAGGATGGCGACTGCGCCTTGTGCCTGTGCAGAGTGTTGGAGGCTTGCTGGGCCAAGTCCACACCACAGCGTGTTGCCCCTATGGAAACCCACTGTTGTCAAGTTTGCAGAGGTTTTGGGCTGTGGTGTCTCTATATATGTATGTGAAAGCCAGATGGTGTTTTGGAAAGTGGTCATTTTTCATTAACTTCTGTGCCTGGCATAGGCAGTAAATCTTTCACCCCGAGCCCTGCAGTGGCAATGCTATTTTGGCTCTCTCAGGTCCACTCTGGCAAAGAGATTAGCCAGCAGGTTGTACTTTCATGCACAGCCATAGACCCAGGGCCCTGCCAAATGCAAGGATGTGTTCACTGGTTGTAATGTCAGCGAGTCTGAACAAGCTTGTATATCTGAAGACTGTGCATCAGGCCCTTCTGCTGTTCTTTAAATCACGAGTGTGGGGGAAAAGGGTGTAAATATCCCTGTCAGAATTGTGTTGTCAGCCTTCAAATACCAGAATGAGGTTACTTTTTATTTTTCTTTTAATTGACAAAAGGACAGGTTAGACAGAGCCCTGTGAATTAGTGTGTTGAGTTTAGTGTGGTTTAGAAAGCCTATGGTGGTACAAAAATACTGACGTAGTCTTTGAGAAATACACCTCAAATGTGGATACGTTGGGCTGGAATACAGCATTTATTTGCAAAATTCACCTTCTTCTGATAATGTTACTGTATTTTATCCTGGTACTTTTAGGGAGAGCAGCCACCTTGCTTGATGCCAGTGTTTTAGGGCGCAAGCCTGGCATGTGAGGGCAGCTGCATTTGATTCTCCTCTACACCACAGATTTCCCCCCAGGTTGGGGCAAGTTGCTCTTTGCCTCAGCTCTCCACCTGCAAAACTAAGTGGCACTTCCCTGCCTCCTTGTGGTGTTGAGGATAGGTCTGCTGGAGATCAAGAGAGACCACAGATTTGCTGGCCCTCAGGAACCCTCTTGGATGAGGAGCACAGTTGGTTTCAGCAGCGCTCCTGCAGCACTGACAGCCCAGTGGGCGGCTCCTGTGGGTGCCTCTGGGGACGTGTGCTCCTGCTTGCTGGGTGGATGCGGGCTCCGTAGGGGCTGCAGGATGCTTCTGGTTTGGAGGGCAGGCTGGTGTGCAGCTCCAGCAAAGGCCCTCTCTGAGCGCGACCCTTGGGGAGCCTCGCGTAGGTAGCAGCAGTGCAGCTGCAGCGAACTTCTGGCTCCAGCCAGCGGTGGTACAGAGAGGCCATTGTAATCCTGTGTGCTGTACAGTGTACATCTCAACAGGCAAAGTGGCTCCAGGCTTGGTTGGTTTTTTTTTCCCCCCTCCTCCTCTCCATCCCTTCAAATCTACTTTATGAAGTTCCTCTCCTTAAATTGAAAATTTGGCCTTATCTTCAAAGGAGCCCTTTAGTGCCAAGCTTTTAAAGGTGGGGAGGAGGCGAGAGCAAAAACATCACATCCATTAACAGCCCAGTTGCCAGAGAAAATGTTTTTTAAAACATAATCTGAAACCTTAGTGTTTGGGAGCCAAAGCTGAGATTGAATACAAGTATGGGCCTTGTCCCTAGAGAGTCGCAGCACTGGGAATATGCTGGCACAAAGACAGACCATGGAGCGAGGATTCTTGTGCATGCACGCACACAAATAGACAATTATTTGGAAGCCAATAGTGTTCTGGATGCTGAAGAAATTTAATCTAGTGCCTCGTGTCCCAAGTTGCTCCCTGAGCTGTAGCTGATGTGGAGAGCATTCTCATTGCTCCAGCACTTCTCTGGATGGCAGTCCCCTCTGGAGCAGGAAGATTCCTGCTATTTGTTGGCCATTGGTGGTAAAAAGGACTGGAAGGTCCAGATTCTTTAGAGCCTGCTGCTGTCAGTGAGAGATTTCTTTGAGGCCCCTGAACGGTGATGGGCATATGATTTTTATGTTTTATTTCCCCAAAACAAAGCTGCTTGTTTAACAAACCCAAGCACTGTCAGATTGAAGGGTTGGGTTTGAGTCCCAGTGTCAAGAGATTTTTCAGAAATGTGCTGGGTGGGATATTTCAAAAACACCTGGGCTGACTATGATGATGTGGTGGAGAGTCAATGAGACTTGTGCAGTGAGAGATCAGACAGCTTCCCTCCTCATTTTTCAGTACAGGGTCACGCTTGGTGGGTTTGTGGGACAGTCCCACTGTCACCAGTGTAACAGCTGCCCAGATTAGTCCTGACAACCTACTCCTGCATGGAAGTGGACCCTGTTTCACAAGTGGCTATCAGGCGTATCTTGGCTCGCAAGCAGTTGAAGTGCATCTTCTAAGCCAGAGTCATCTTGGGCAGAAGGAGAGCAAGATGGCCCAATTATCTAGCCCTAATGGGGCTTGAATCCAGTGAGGAGCACCCCATTCCTAACTTCTTCTGGGGCCTTCCAGCATGGCCAGCCAGACCACAGCAGAACTGTGGGACCCTTGCAGGAGGAGAGGTTGATGTCTACTAGCTCTTCAGTCCCTGTGGGGACTTCCCTACCCCTCAGCTGGCCGAGCAGGGTATCAGGCTTGTAGCTGTCAGGCATTTCTGCAGCTGGAGGCTTGTAGGGTGAGACAAGCCTGTGAGAAGCTGGTGCATGAAGAGCTCCTCAGAGAGGAATGCCAGCTGCTTTAGAAGTGTCCATCATCACCTTTCGTCAGTCTGATTTTGCTCTTGGGGTGTCTGGGACTGGCCTGAAGGGAAAAGGTGTTCGCTTTCCAGCAGATGAGGAGCTGAGCTCCTGGTTCCATGCCAGCTTGTGCCTGAACACCTGTGTAATGCTGTAGAGAAAGAGGCCAGGGCTATGCAAGAACTGGTTGCCTTTGAGGACCTTGCTGCTCTGGGTGCCTGAGGTGCTGTAAAAGTTGCAAGAGTAGTTCAGCTACTGTCACCCCACCTCCAGATCCTGTCAGAGGTGGCCGCCCAGGCAGCAGAGAGGAAGAAGGTCTTGGGATCATGATCAACTATGCTGGATGACCATGCAGCCCATTAGTTTGATGATGGATGCTGAGAAAAGGGAGTCAGTACCAAGGTGCAGAGCTGGAGCTGCTGGAGCCTGGGTGTGTTTGCTGACCCTACTCACCTCTTAGTAGGGAGGTATGGAGCCAGTTTCAGGAAGCCTTAGGGAAGAGTGATCTGGTTTATATGGCCACAGCAAAACAAGCCAGCCCTGTGTCTCACAGGACAGGCACCAGTCTACCCCTGCTCCTGATAGAGCTGGCTGTCTTTGCCTGGTACAAAATGTGCAGTACGGGCTGTGGGATCCTGCTGACGGCATCATGAAGCCTGTGGTCTTTTGTGGAAGGAAGGATCTGCTACTTACATCATATAGCAATTTAGGCAGGAACATACTTGCTAAATATACAGTTGTCCTGTTTTCCTCACGATTGCCTGGGCTGCAGATTTGGGGAGAAGGGAATAGGAGCACAAAAAGAACATCAAGAGCAAGTGGCAGGCTGTGTTTATCATTGATGCCTGACCCTATAATCTCCCTGGGGATAGCTTTGGACATCCCTAACCTCTGAGCCACTTGAAAGAACCACCTTTAAAAAAATTTCCCAAACTAGTGACCAAGCAAACAAGTGCAAATTTCATCAGCCACAAAAATGTAAGTATAACCCAGTTTTTGCCTAGCTTCAGTACTGAAGATAAGTACAGGTTTCTTGACTCTCTGGATGAAGGCTTGAGAAAGGCCTGCCATGCCATCTTCCCGCATCACCATATTCCAAAACCTAAATTATTATTTGTATTACAGTTGTGCCTACAAGTTTTAACCGAGGCTGGGACACAGCTGTGATAGATACCATGTTAACTCGTAGTGGGAGACTGTTCCCACATCCCCATTCAAAACAGTGAGGCGAATGTGGAAGAGGAGATAAAAATAGAGCATGAAAAGGACACGTGTGCCTTGGAGTGACTCAGTCAGGACTGGAGCTAAGTACAGACCCCGTGTTGCCTGATAGTCTCATGCTCCATCCTCCACCATGCCCTGCTCAGAAGAGATTGAAGTCAAGTGTCACTAAACCTGGATTGAAAGTTGTTTGCCTTGAAGCTGAGAGTTGTCCGTAGCAGAGTCTCATCTTCCTTGGTCCCCAGCTCACATCAGTGGCTACATGTGCTCCGGTGAGTGGTTTTCCAGAGGGGCGCTTGGCACTGCAGGTAGTGTTGGTAGCATACTGCTGCTGTGCGTGCCTTACATTGGGGCGGGCAGTGGGTCTTGCAGAGCTGGGGAGATGCAGGTGGAGAGCAAGAGTTTGTGGCTGAAGGGAAAGGAAAAGAGCCAGTTATGTCTTTAATTCTCTCCTGTCAGCCAGTTTTCAGTTGCGGCATTGTGCTTTGAAAGGTAGCTGGAAGAGGAGAGTGCCAGTGTAATAACAGTGTTTTGCTTGCAGCGTGCAATCTCAAGTAAAACAGTACCATTACATAAATACTGTGTACCTTCTTTCCACAGGGGGTCTGGGACTGTGCTTCTGCTGCTCTGGAGGCATTGCCTTTCAGTGCACAAGCCAAGAATAAGCTGTAACATGCTGCTAAGGCCAAGTCCATGGCTTGTATTGTGCCCAGGTGCAAGAGGAGATGTTCAGGTCAGCAAAGAGGTACTTTGCACTGTAAGGAGGTGCAGGAACAGCAGGGACGGACAGCAGGGTGACAAAGCTACTCTTCCTGAGCATATTGAGCACGTGTCTGGAGACATAGAGGGGTACCTGAATGTTAATCTGACTCCTGCCGGCACAGGTAGCCCAGTAGGGAGCAGCTGTGTTGACACCAATGGCAGGACATGAGCAAAACCAGGCTTGATGCATTAACTGGGAACTCTCAAGGAGGATAGAATTGCTTCTGTGAAACCTGGGCAGGTTCCTTCCCCCCTCCTTTCTTGTCTGACTTAGAACACTGTTTGGGGGAGCAGGTAGGGATTCAGATGCATCCTCTTCTGGTACCTATTTGCAAAAAGCTGCAGGCAAACTCTCTTGCGGGGCTGCTCATGGCCATGCCCTACTGCTGTCTGAGTAACAGCCTGAACTGCAGTCAGGCTTTTTGCTCAGAGGAATGCTTTGAAACATACTGTTTATAATGGCACTGTGTTGCCAAGCGCTCTCTGTGTCTTAAGTGAAGAGATGACTCTTTGCTCTACTCTGCAGGAAGAGGAGCCTATCTGTAGTAGGACTCCTCCATTTGGCAAGTGGTTTGATCTGCTCTCTGCAAGCTGAATAATTGAATTACAGAAGAGATCTCAGATGAGGTGTTTGTGCCCTTGCAGTTTCTTCCTGGCTCAGTCAGTGCCTTGGGAGTGGAAGAGTGGTGGGAGATGTCAGACAGCTGCACAGCTATGGCTTTTTCTTCTCTGTTGATCCCAGGTCACTCTATGTGCATGAAGGACTGCGAAGAGGCCCCAGTATAGCTGCTGCCTTCACTTCTGTCCAGCTGAATTAGACAGGGCATGGGATGGAAAAGGTGTTAAAAAATGGGTTTGTGCCACCCATCCCTCCTCATGCTTGCTGAGAAGAATCTCTTCCTCTCTCCCAGCACACAGCCCCCTTTCAGTTTTGTCTCAGACCTCGCAATGAGAAGGGAGAACAGGATTGCAGCTGAGGCTTCTAGCATGCCCCTGGTCCCTGCGTGCTGCTGCCTCCCAAAGGATGTGGGTGCCTCTGCCAGGTCCTTGCACTCCCTTTTCTCCCTGTTTTCTGTCTTTAATTTCCCCTCCTCTGCCTGAGGTCCCTGTGCTGCCAGCAGCAGTTGCCGGGGCTGAGAAAGGCTTGTTGGGCCATATCCTGGGTGCCCCTGCCCTTACTTGTTATGGGGAAGGCTGATAAGGAACAACTAGAGGTGCCTCCCCAGGCGCCAGCCCACTGCTGCAGAGATGCTCCCAACCCGAGGCAAGTGCAGCGCGCTGGCGTGTCGGAGCGGGTCTGGGGAGCCCTTGCCCGGGCACGGTGGCTGCCTGCAGACGCAGGCAGGGCTGCTGCCTCCCCACAGGTTATTCTGGAGAAACACCATCCTCGAAACAAGATCCATGTCTCTCCTTCCCTTCTTTCCTCTTAGCTGGTGGATTGGGGCTTGAGGGTTCAAAGGCAACATTTTCAAGTCTCCACCAGCGTTTCCGATCTCGCAGCGTTTTGCAGGCTGGGAGGGTTTTATGCTGACCTGTCTCCTTGCAGCCAGCCAGAGAAGCAGTGGACACGGCATGTGCTGAGGTGCCAGCATCTGCAAGGGGCATGTAGGAACCAGGCCAAAAAGGCTCAGTGAGCTGTTAATGAGCCACAGATGGTCAGCTTTGTCTTGGAGCCTGCCAATTTGGGCTTCTAGAGCTTTCTGCTGAAGAAATACATGAGTAAAAGCTGGTGGTAGGTAAAAGTTGGCAAGGAAGACCCTAAAATAAAGATCCTTAGGCATATGTGGGGGACCTCAAGAGATTATCTCTGCTAGAGGCTCATCGTGTTTTTTCTGAGGGTCTCCTTAACTACTTGTGGGCTGCAAAAAAAAGACCAATTTTCCATGGAAGAATTTTGTAGTCAATAGGTGAGACCAGTAGAGGTTTATCTGTGGCTGTTACAGAGGAGGATCTCCAGAGGCTTTGCTGAAGTACAAAGCCCCAAAGGCTGCAATGGATGTGTTCCCCTCTTGCACATCCAACAGATGTTTGTTATCGGGAAAGTAAAGCAGAGAAACAGAAAAACTTCAGCTGGCAAGAAATGCAGGGGGAAATTATAATTGTTTCCCTGTTGGACTTGCAGAGAGAATTCTTGAAGCTGTTTTCTGTCTCATTGTAACATTTTATGTTTATATAGCTTATCTCTTTCATGAGGAATTATTAAATCCTGCAGCACGTTGTGGATGTGACTATATGAGAACAGCTTGTTTTATGCATCCCAGGGCAGAGTGTGCCAGCTACGCAACTGGATCTAAAGTCATGGAGCAGCATTTTCACAAAACTGAATGCTTTTCTTCCTAAAAGAGTTTATGGTATTTTTCCAAGTTAAGAAATGGTCAATAATTTCCCTAGTGGTAATTCTGAGACTGTATTTCCCTTAGGTGAGTTTTCACAGTTGCTAGAGGGAGGGGAAAGAACTTAACTCCTTTCCACTTCTAATGCTTCACTTCTGGTCTGTAGCAAGTGACAGTATTTGATGTAATTTGGAGGGTAGGTACTGCCTGAGCCGATCTTCAGATGATTTTGCGCTGAACAGTGAAAGTTTTTTTCTGGGGGTATATAGTGCTATGGGACAGTCACAGATTTCTCTTCTCAAAGAAAGCGCTGACAGTCTCTGTAAGCAATTAGAGATAAATGTCCTTGAGGCAGAGGATGGCTTTTGCAGAGCACCTAATACTGAGTTCTTAAAGGAGTCTCTGTAAAATAAAGGAATCTAATACTCCTTATGTTCCTTTACTGGACAGTAATATAAGGATTTTTGGAAAATCCAAAGAGTTCTAGATTATTTTTTTTTCATGGTTGACAAGCAAATGTCAGGGGTTTGCTGTGTCCTCCTAGAACACTGCTGGGTGAGTCTTTGGAGAATATGATCTGATCTTTTCTGTGAAACATTTGCTAATACCTGTCAAGCAAAGGTGATTTCTGCATTGAAAAGACATTCTAAAATGATAAAGCAATT
The DNA here is from genome assembly GCA_013398955.1 of Callaeas wilsoni. Classification (NCBI taxonomy): domain Eukaryota; kingdom Metazoa; phylum Chordata; class Aves; order Passeriformes; family Callaeidae; genus Callaeas; species Callaeas wilsoni. The sequence continues at coordinate 124,892 of VWPU01005576.1, forward strand.
CACAACACAAAAGCTCCTTAGTCCTTTGCAACAGAAGACTAGGTAGACTTCTTCAATTAGATTATTAGCGTATTAGACTTAGGTTTTAAAAATATCTTAGGCTGAGCAGAATACGTTGCTAGATGGAGATCAGGTTAGAATCTCCTGTTGTCACCCCCAAAGCCTAGGAGCTGGTGTCACTGTTTATTCCTGGTCTCTTTACTGCTTACAGGCTTTTCTAAAAATGACTAAACATATAAAACAAGGATTGGGTTTGGGGTTTGAGGTTTCTTTTTTTTTCCCTTCCCCTGTTCTAGGCCAGACTCTGACCACAGTCATGTATTTGTTGTTTTTCTTCTTTACTTCCAAATGCAGTCACATAACAATAGCCTGGAAGAAAAGTACTGGAAATGATTTCTTCATGAATTTATTTCCTTTTTTGGGCTACAAGGAGTGGGTTAGCCTTTGGATAAGGAGGCTGGGAGCTCCAATCCATCTCTTCTAAGGTTGAAGAGGGTTTAAATGGAAACCGTCTTGATAAAATGAGAAGTACTGTAGAAAGGCAGCCTTTCTGGAGCAAACATTTCCATTGCTCCATGTGCTGAGACTCACACTTGGGGCACCTCTTCTTAGCTGAACTGATTTGCTATTTATGTAATAGCAGGGTCTTGTACAGACGGTACTAAACAGGCTTTGTCTGCCACAGGCAGGGACCCAGTGGAAGAGAAATGCTCCTCCCATCTTGGGCTTCTTCAGAAGTGGGTGATTGTTTGTTTTCCTTAACAGTCTGCTAATAGGAGGTAGTGGGTGGTGTTGTCTTTCTTATTTATTTTATGTAGGATGTCATGACAGATGGTGATTTTGACTGTTGTCCACAGCTGTAGAAACTGATTGCTTTCTAAACCAAGCTAGCTAGGATGGAGGCATCGGAGCAGGATGACCTGTGAAAGAAGAAAGCCTATCAGAGACATCAGATTCCCAGCTGACTGTGTTCTGTCATCTCTCTCCTGAGGAGCAGGAAAAGAAATGTTTTGCATACAGGGTTAGGAGATACGTTTTTAGTGTCTGGATCTTTGAGTCTTGGAAGGTGACACCTCTGATTACAAGGAAAATTCAAAAAACCAGGTGGGACAACAATGAATATGTGATTGCTGTGCTGATCAGGAGGGTGATTGTTAAAATATCAAACAGTACAGGCAGTGAAATCTTGATATTTTATTGATGGTTCAGTGGATTTGGTCCTTATAGGAGAGAAAGCAGAAGCAAGTGGAGCTTACGCATACTGTAGAGAGAGAAATCTTGATATTTTATTGATGGTTCAGTGGATTTGGTCCTTATAGGAGAGAAAGCAGAAGCAAGTGGAGCTTACGCATACTGTAGAGAGAACATAATCTAATAAAGTCGGTAAAGTTTTCAGATCGCAGGAAATTTCCTCAAAGTATTTATTTATTTATGGCTTTGCTGAAAAATTTTCAACCAGCTGTGTTTAAAAATATAGCAGTAATGAGATACTTAAAAAAGGAGTTAATCTCTCCCTCTCTTTGACATGCTGCAGAGCACCAGCTGTAGCACAAGCAAGCCCTGGGGAATCCAAGTGGCCTAGCCGTGCAGCCTGCGAGCCAAAGTCACACCTTGGGAAGCCAAAGCCCGCAGGGAAGCACTGGCCTGTGGCAGGTCATGGGGATGCTGGAGGGTCACCATTTGGCCATCCTCCAGGGGCAGCAGGTTCATCCTGCCCAACTCTTCAGCTCCCCAAATCTCCCCAGAGATAGATCCCCACTACTTGTTCTCAGGGCAGCAAGACCCAGTTTTGTCTGAAATACTGGAAGGCCTTGAACTGTCTCTGACACCCCCGATGGGGAATTGGCTGGAATGAGGAGGAGGGGAAACCAAGGGCTTTTGTACTGAGGGAACAAAAAACATGCTCTGCATGTCCCTGGGTTCAGCTATTACAGACTACAAACCAGACTGGGTTTTTTGTTTTGCTTTTAAATGCTTCTTTAGCCAATGCAATTTTTTAAAATTATTTTTTTGTCTGTCTCTTTAGGAGACAGAGCCAGTCTGGGACTCTTCGTTCGGCCCATCCAGCCTATCCATAAAGTATGCACAAGCCATCTTTTCCAGGCTCATTTCCTCTAGGATTCCCTCTGGCTTTGCAATGGCCAAATCTTTGTGTTTGATATCAGGGTGGAAAGGGCAGGCCAGCTGTGCTGTGTCCTCCAGTCCTGTGCCAATGGGGCTCAGTGCTGGGTGCAGGAACTCTGTGAGAGCTACAGCTGTGAGAGTGGTCAAAAATGTGTGTGGTGATTGGCAGAAATTGTTTTGAGGAAGCAGATGCCTCCTCCTCCTTTGATGGCATGGCACATGGTGGACTGGAAAGGCAAAGCATGTTAGTTTTGGTCCCAGGTGAAGGATTGTGTGGAGAAGTCTTGTCTCCTCTGGGCATACTGGTTTCAGCTTCAAGATGCATATCACAACAGAAAAATCTCCTCTCCCCTGTTTCCTTTTTCCACCACTGGTAGCTAATCAAGATTTGGTTTTAATGACTTCCCTCTACTCTCTCTGGTTCCTCTCTCCCTGCCCCACACATGCCTTTTTTATATTTTTTTATGCATTTCTTTTTGGCAGAAGTTGAAACGCGAGAAGCATTTGGACCAAGATGAAAACAGTGGAGGAGCATGTTGGGCAGTGCAGTGCTTTGTTCTGAGTTCAGGGGGAGAAGAGGGGAAGCGAGGGGGGTCGGGATGTCATTTCCCAGATGGGGACCCTGCCAAAGATGTTCTTGCTTGAGAAAGTAACCAGTGATTTTTGAGGCTATACCAGGTTTAACCCTTTGTTAACCCGCTTCTGCCATCCAGGGAAATGGGAACGGCCAGGACCAAAAGTGGGATGGTGTTGTGTTACGTGGCCCAGGTGATGTGAATGGTCTCAAGCCAAAGTCCACTGTTGTGACTAAATGTTGTCAACAGTCTAAGGTGCTTGTTCTCCTGTTGGAAACCCTAATGAGTGGATGAGCAGTCTGCACTTTTTTATGAGCGAGGGTCCAACACTAGGGCGATTGCTGTTAGAAAAATGAGATCAGCATGTTCCTTACAGGGGTTAGGACTGCTGTGCTATCTCCTGCCCTGCCAGAGGCACCTGGCCGGATTTGGGACACTGCTGAACTCTGCTTCAGCTGTTCCCATTGCAGACCAGGGAGCACTTTTGCCTCATGATGCTTGGAAAACACCTTCTCCTGTGACCAAAGGAGCCCTGCACTGCTGGGACCACAGCAGCAGCAAGCCCCAGCACCAGGATAGCTTGTGGTTGTGCTGGGCACTACTGGCCATAGCACTGGTTCCTCCTCTCTGTTTTGAGCCAGTCTCCTATGTGAGAAAATTGTGAGTTTGGAGGGTATGTAGGGTGGAAAACCTCTATAGGCATGTATTTACTGCCATATTTATAGCTCCTTGGGACTTAAATGTTGCATCATGTGTAGGCTGCTGATTTCTAATTGGCCAAGGGCTGTTGCACAGTAGCACATTGAGGGTGAGGATACAGGAGGAGAGCAGAGAAGGGAAAGTTAAAGCAACTTTGCCTCTTCATTAATATCTCTTCCAGGTTATAAATACTTGGAGCACTTATGTCAGGACTTTAGAGGAGGTCATTTATCTCCTGATGAAAGAAACGCCAAGGGTTTTTGTCTCTGGTACTGGACTGTTTCTTGGTAAGGAGGTTAAGCCTTTTAAATCTGGATGGGGTTCTCCTGCGGAAGGCCAGCCTCTTCCCTCAGAGCTGGAGTGGGCCAATGCTGTGTGCATAAAATGCATCAAGTCCCTTTGTGTCAACACAGACAGAGTCACTATTCACCACAACTAAACCTGCAAGCCTCTTTTTCTTTAAGACCAGCAGCCTCTCTGGCCCTTTGATCTCTCACAGTCCTTCTTTAGCTAGGAGGATGACAGCTTTCCTAATCCCCCCGTGAACCTCCTGAACATAAACACAGTCTAGGTACAAAGGTGTCAGTAATTTTGGGCTGCAGAACCACAAACTTCCTGTTCCCAGCACCTTTGGCTGCAGCATGAGAGTTTTTGATCACTTGTGCAGAATGCAGCTGGCCACAAACATGCCAAGGGATGGTTATACCAACGCTACTGTGGGTGCATCCATGGCCAGGGACGAACAGAGAAGTGATGCATCCAGTGCTGGCCTTGAAACAAGCCCTGTATCTCTTCACACTTCTTTTAGACAGCCAAGAGAGGTCTGATCTATAGGAAATGAGTATAATGCCACTCTGGTATCATTGTTGGGATGAGGTGTAGAAGAATACGGGTGTGTGGACAAAAGATGCATGTGTAGGATCGCCTGTGATGGGTTTCAGCTTCATTTTTGACATGTTCAATCTTGAATGTTTTCCCATGGAGGTCAGCAGACCTGGTTGGAAGTTCCATGTGCACATCTTACTGCCCAGCATGTCTAAACTTGCATGTTTCTCACCCATTTTCTTGGATCCCTTAAGTCATTCAGGTACCCTTTCCAGCAGACTTGTGAACTATGGGAGGGAAGCATTGACCGATGGATAGGTACTTGGATGGGAAGCAGAGATCAACATTTCTCCTCACTTGCCCGGTGCCACTGAGCACCCTTGGCTTCAGGGCTAGGATCAGCTGGCTTGCCCTCAGATCTTTGGCCCTGGTCTCTGGCTCCTCATCAGCACAGTAAATGCCACCACAGGCTTCTGGGTAAAGTGAGACTTAAATGCATGGTACCAGGAGCTGTTGGGTATTGCTCGTTATCTTGGAGGACTCTTTTCAACCTGGACTTCGGCTTTATTTCACTTGCCCAGGTGTTTGCATGTGTGTAGTGCAGGAAGCTATCCACTGAACCCATACAGACTGCTGTACCCACACCTGCCCAGGTCTGCAGATCCTATTCTGGATGAAAACATTCTGAAGGTGTGAATTGCTTATTGTTTGTCCATCCTCGTGGTGGGTCTTCCTGCAGTAGTTCATCCCCTTGGCTTCACTAGTGCCTGCTGATGGGCTCAGCTGACCTGTGGCTGCTGATCATGGGGTATTTGCAAATGGTGCCACATTGGCTCTGCTACTTCTCCTTCTCTGTTTACTTAGTTCTTGGCAGCTGGATGTTTGAATGTTTGCTTGACAAACACTTTCCCTGCAGTCTCTGATTACAGAAAGTTTAGTCTGACAAACCCCAATGAATTATCCTGTTCTCTGTTGTCAGTGGTATCTCTCTGTCTCCCTTAGCCACAATATTTTGTGTATGGTGCAAATTCATATTTTCCTCTTGTTGCAATCAGCATGCCCCTCCCTGCTTGGTTCAGTTACCAAGACAGTATCCCCAAGATGCTGACATCTGTATTTTATGAATCCAAAAATCCTGAGGCTACCAGGAAGCAGTACAGATAATAACACTACATACCTGTCTAGCACCTTTCATCTGAGAATCTGAAATTGTCTGACTCATGTTCATCTCATTATTGCTTGTACCAGCTGAAGTTTGCTACTCCTGTTTTTGCAGCCTGGAAAGCTGAGACACAGGGTAGGGGTATGTTTTGTCCAATAGAGGAGGCAATTCCAGAAATGTGGCGTCATAACTTCCAAGACTATGAGTTTCTATCCCTCTCTTGTCTTGCTAATTTGCCTCCAGAAGGGAAAGAGATTGTAGTGGGATGGTTGGTTTTGAGCAATACTACTTGCAGTGATCCATGGCTTTATTTGGTGTCTTAATAAGTTCTACCCAAGAACAAAAAAGCAATTGCAAGATTTCTCCAAGGTAAGTTACCTTCCTTGCCTGTGATCAGGGGTCCATAATGTAGTTCTCAGGAAGAAAACTATCGAAATATTGTCTCCTGTTGTCAGTTTGGTGGTTTGGAGCGATGCTGAGGGACAAGTGTTCACGGCTGGCCCGGAGAGGGTAAAGTTCTTACTGTGTTTCAGGGGTGGTAATGAGACTTGTGAAAACATGTCTGCAGGTGTCTGGGTGGTCAGGCTGGGCTGTTAATCCATCCAGCTGCTGGCCTGTTTTGGACAGGGTCCAAGACCAGGTAGGACACTGCTGCTTTTCTTACAGCCTCCAAACACAGCTGAGGACCTTCCAAGCAAACCTGGGCTGGTTTATGGGTTTGGGTGGAAACCACAAGCAAACCACGTCAAATCGCTGGATTCTGCCCCAAACCAGGCAGAGTGCATACGTTTCTGTTTCATTTTGCTTGTAGATGACTGGGAAAGGGAGGAAAACCTGCATGGATCCAGTGTTGATGTAAGGCCATAGACGATCCATTCCTAAAACTTTCCAGTGTCATTCCCATGGCTAGACCAGGCTGATGAGGGCAGAATAATAAATAATACCCAAGCTAACATCTCCTGGGAGCTTGGCTTTAAGAGGAGGGATATTTTTGTCTGAAACCCTTCCAGAAAGGGACAGTTGGGAGGAGGATTAGTGTAAATGTAGACCTTCAACATAAGTAATCTCAGCCGAGGTGATGGGGCAGTTGGGTCAGGGTTTCCTGTGCTGTGGGGCCCTGGAGCATAATGTGCATGGGAAATAGAAACCCTAAGAAAGAAAGAAAGGAGGAGAATTGCATGCCCTGTGGGGTAAAAGTGCATTTATTTTTCACGTGTTGCATCAGAACACACTAATTTTTGCCTGGGAGGGAGGGCAAGCGCATGCAAAAACAGTCCAGCTTACTAGGAAAGGGGTGGGGAGGTGTGATGCCAAATAACTCAGGAAATGTAGCTGTAGGACAGTCCCCCCTTCCACTTCCAGGCAGGGCACAAGCTCGGCACCCACTCGCACAATCCCTCCAGCGGGCATGTGCCAGGGCTTTGTAACAGAGGCACGCTCTCCCCCTGAGCCCAGGGCACCCCCGGCTCCCCACTCTATCCCCCTTCTCACATTCCCTCTTCTCCCATGTGCTTTTATTCATTTTGCAAACAGCGTATGCCAAATCCAGCTTCACAGCTGGCTCTGCTCCACGTGTTTGTTTTCTATGCCTGCGCGGCGCTCGCCAGCTCCGCTTGCGCCACGGCTCAGAGGTGGAGGCGGCGGGGGGAGAGCAGGGGTGGTGGGGAGGGAAACGGGAGCAGGCTGCTGCTTGCCAAGCCCTTATTTGTTTAAAGCTTAAGCCTGTTTGAGAGAGCCTTTTTGGAGTGAGGGGTAAGTGGCAGGGGTGGGATGCGGGGGAATGGAGAAAGTAAACTGTGCGTCAAGGAAAGCAAACTTTTCAGCTGGAATTGCTGCTGATGCTTGTTGTGTGAAAGGCCTGGGGAGGGGCCCTCGACTCTGTGCTCGTGCTTTTAACGTGGGTTCGAGCGTGAATGGGCACGGGTGAGAAGGGTGGAGCCAGTGGCAGGTCCGTGCTGTGGCCAGTCCGCACGGCCGCTTCTGCTTGACAAGCCTGGCTGTGGCGCTTGCCCGTGTGTCCTCAGAGCTGGCTGGGGCACAGGCAGGTGAGTCTCCCTTCCCAGGCTCTGAGGCAGCAGCATGTTGCCATGCCTTTGTTACAGAGCATCCCCTTGTCGACAGAGAGAAGCCATATGCTGGCCCTGCCCATCTGTCTGTGCAGGGCGACCTGAGGTCTTGCTTCATCTCCTGCCATGTTTGGCTCACTGTCCTCAGTGGGACCATCATTTTTGGAAAGGCGTGTTTATTGTTGTGATGATAAATGGGGCAAATCACATGCAAACACAATCTTTAAAAAAGCCTAACCAATGCAACCCTCTCCTCTTCAACTCTGGTAAGAGGGGAAATCTGTCACCCATCCTGAGACACCACTGTGAATGTGTGGCCCATGATTTTTCACCTCGGGGTGGGCCCCTGTGGGGTTTTGGAGCAGCATGGCAGCTGCCGATCATGGCACAAATTAGGGCTCTGTCTCAGCCCATCTGGGTTCTGGCACTTGGCGCTAGTCCCTGCACCCCACCTTAGGCATTTGGCACCAGCCAGAGCATTTTCTATGGACAGTCATTTCTGTCCCTTTGTTTTGCTAGCCTTGAGCTTCCTCTTGTGTTTTTTGGAGTAGTGACATGTCTTCCAGGGGAAATTTGTCCCAGCAGAGAGTTCTAGAGGCTTTTGACCTGCTCTCATAATGAAAATTATTATTGTTAGTGAAAAGCAATTTAGTGACAGCTATAGAGAGTAAAAACTGCCCTTTATTCTCAAATTTATGAAAGAAAAAAAAATCCCCAACTTTTAAATACCATCTTCAAAGGACAGGAAAAATGGGCTTGTGCTCTTTTGCATCCCAGCAACAAGTCATTGCTGAAAGGAGTGCAAACTAGAAGGCAGTTTCTCTTTATGGTGGTGATGGGGATGTCTCTAAAGCCAGCCATCTGGGGATTAAACTTTGTATTGACGTTACTGGCAAGTACTTTGTCCTGTCTCTTTTGTGTGCTCTTATGGATTTTGATGTCAACTGTGTTAAACTAGCCTCGTGCTTGTTAATGCAGTTTCTGGGCCTGCTCCCATTGAAGTCATGGCAAAGATCAGGCTGATTTTGGTGGCAGTAGAATCAAGTCCTCTCTTATAATCCAGAGGATGTGTTGTTTTGGCAGGTATTTCTCCTGTGCCACTGGTTTATGTTTATGATAACCTTGGCCATTTTTTTATTGCAACAGTTGTAGGCACCCTTGCTCTTCATGTGCACTCTGGAAGAGGGTTCAGAGCCTAGGAAAGCTACCCGAGTCTTTGCTCTGCCAACAGGAAAATTCCCCCATAGCAGCTTCTCCCAAGGAAGGCTTAACAGTGTCACTGGCAGTTTCTGTGGACTTTTCTGGTTTGTGGTTTTTTTTTTTTTTTTTTTTTATTTGTGCATTTGTTTCACTCTATTACTGTTTTTAATTGGACATGGACAAGATTTTTCTATTGTTCCTAGACAAAGATGATTTGGATTTTTATTTTTTTTTAGTTTGGTACTTAAAGGTTGGCTCATGTTTAAGCATGTGAAGATGTGGGCTGCTCTTAAAAAGCATCCATAGCTGCTGTTTCTGGCTTGTGATCTACTCTGTGAACAAGAGCTTCTGAGTCTCAGTTTGCAGGCGGCCATGGCTGAGAGACACTGCAATGTGCTTGCTCCCCAAGCACTCCTGCTGTGCTCCATGCAGATGCTGACTGGTGGGGTTTGTCCACCACTCCTCTGTGCTTTAGTTTATATTATACAGAGAGAGGAGTGTTTCAGCTGGTGGTTACCAGCATGAATGGATGCTGGGATATTTATTGTCTGTCCTGTTGCAAGCTTGACCCCATCACGTGACAGAAACAATAAAATGGAGATGGATCTTTTCAGGGCAGCTCTATGTCACACCTTTGCCATGATTTGTGGTCTTCCTTCCCATTCTTGACCACTGGTCCGGCTGCAGAGAGGCCATAGGGTGATATTAGGTAGCCTAGGATTTGGGGGTTTTTTAGCGTTGCTGCCACATCAGGGGCAAAATGGTTGTTCTGGTCAACATCTTGATGTCCCATAGTTGGGGAGTGAGAGTTGGCTGTGTGTGTTCCCCAAGAGCTGCTGGGGAAGCGATGCAGAGTGAAAACAGCTTTGAAGAAGAGCATCCTGCTCGGGATCCCCGTGGAAGAATGCTGTTTCACTGGGACCAAAGCATACTGTGGAAGTCTATCTGTTGATTACGCTTTTGTCTTAGAGCAGCAAGGAGTTTCTGGTGGAGAACAGGAGTGGTCTTCCTGCTATTCTGAGTAGGCCATATTTAAATTAAGTGGAAGAGTGTCAGCTGGGGAGAGAGACTTGCTTGAGAGGTGAAGGGGTGAGGTGACAGCCCCTGCTCAGAGGAAAACAGGTCAAGGACTTGAGCTTGGATACACGTGGCAGGTGAGCTGTAGCATTCCCATGTCCTTGCCCTGAAGCAGTGGGGACAAATGCAACATAAGGAAATCTGCCAAAATCCCAGCTCCTCCATTTCTTCTTTCTTGACCCTCTCATCTAAATTTAATTTTCCTGCTTTTTCTTTTCTGTCACCTTTATTCCACACTTTCCTTTAGTATCTCTGAGGGCTTTTGCCTGGCATCACTTCCCCTGCGTCTGCCGGGCCTGCCTTCTCTCTGACCTCTCCCTAACCCGAGACGCAATTAGACTCTCAACATCAGATTTCTTGGTTTGGGGTTTTTTTGTTTGCAAAGGATGAGAAGGGAAAAACAAAAGCAGTGCCCTGAGTAATGTAAACTACCCACAGGCACATCTGTGCCTGTGTGATGACAGCTCCTGGTGGGAACTGCCCATGGCTCCCTGCGCCCTCCTCCACTGCAGCTGCTGACAGGGAGGGAGCAACCTGAGGCCCAGCTCATGTTGATGTAGGATTCAGCATGGTGGAGCCCGGATCAGAGCCAGCTGCATTGGCTGGTACTTGCTACCCATCCTGTGGGTCCCACAGCATCAGTCGCCAGCAGAGCCATCCCCTGGGCTTTTCTTGCCCAGATGGACACTCTCGCTTATTCCCAGCTCTTTGTTACATGCTTTTCCTCTTTGTCCAAACAGCAAAAAGGTATAGACAGGTAAACTTTGCTAGTGCTTGTATCAGACATTATAAAGTAACTAACTCTTCTACCCTTCTGGTATGAAGTCTAGAAGGCATGGGATCGTTTTTCCTCTGTGTTTAGTACAGCATCTGCCTGCAGCTCTGACTGCATTGACACTGATCTCTGGCTTTAGTTGTGATGAGAATGATAAAGTGAGTATTGTTTTCATATGGCAAGGGATACAATGCTTCAGGCAAGTAATACAGTGCAGTAAGTCCCTTGCTTCTAAGACTGAAGGTGTATTTTCACATCACACTGGTATCAGTGGGTGACCCATTTCCTGCTGCTTCTGAAATATTTCTTACCGTGAAGATTCAACGTTGTCCCATAGCAAGGCCTCAGAAAGGCAAGACTTTGTTGCTGCACCATCAGCCAAGTTTGTAGCAGCTGTGGGGAAAACTGAAGACACTTTAGAGCAGATAACTCATCACAAGAGTGTGACTACATTGATGTGGTTTTCAAGGGAATCCTGACCCTTTTTTCCTGACACTAGCCTTGGCAAGAGAGTAGGTTGAGCTGCACGTCTGTGAGGCCTTGATCTCTCATAGCCTTGATAGCAGCAATTCTGCTGGTTCTCTGACGCTTGAAGATGAAGCCCCTGAATGCAGGACCTGCACCCTTCCGTAAGTGCTGCAGATGTACACCCCTTTCAGGACTCCTCAGCTCTCTAAACTGGGACCTTAGCTTCAAGGCAGGAGAGTCTACAGGTGGATCAAGGATGAGAGGGATGGAGAGTGCAGAGGAAAACTTGGTCTAAAACTGTGGCAGCTCTCCCAGTTTGGGAGTGAAGTTGGACTGAAAGGTTTTGATTGCAGAGGCAGCGTGTCCCAGCCACGGGGGCAGCCCCGGCAGCTGCTCCATGGCCACTTTCTCCCTGCACGCACTTGGGAGAAGGAGCCAGAGAGCAGCCAGCAGTTCCAGGCTTGTTGCAGCAACAACATCTGTTTCCTAGGTGCACTTTGTTTCTGAAGAGGCTGTGCAGCACGCTCCATCTGCGCCCTTCTCTTTTTTTTTTTTTTTTTTCTTTTTGCCGCTTGTGCCGCGTTCGGCAGCAGACAAGGACGGAGGCTCTTAGGGGAGGCAGGCGCTTCCCGGGAGGACCCTGCGCCAGCTCCGTGCCAGCTCTGGCTGTCGGGCTCTTTGCACCCGGAGCAGTATTGTCAGCATCTTGACAGCTGGCCGGCTGCATGCTTATTAGTTACTACTTTCCTCTTGCCCTCCACCTCTCCTTCGCCTCCCTAACCACCTCTACCCTCTCCCTTCCCCCTTCCCGTTCCTGCCCCATCGGCTGGCCGGCCCTTCGGGGAGCCCCCAGCCTCTCCAGATTAGAGCTCTCCAGGGACTTCGTCCTTTTGAAAGGAAGAAAGAAGAAAAAAAAAAAAAGGAAAAAAAAAGGGAGGGGGAGAAGGAGGGGAGGAAAAAAATTTATTAAAAAAAAAAAGAGAGAGAGAGAGAAAAGAAAGAGGGGGAACAGAAGAATGAAAACAGACCCAAGGGGCAATAGTCCCTCGAGCCATTTCACTGCATTACAATGAATATGGACTCTATTAAGCTCCGTTCTGCCTGTTAGTGTTTCCCAGGGCAACACAGCTCCCATATGGCAAGCATGCAGCAGATTAGGGTAGGCCTCCGGGCTTCATTGAGGGCCCGAGGCTTGACTGGCAGTTGAACCCCATCCTTCCCCCCCCCTCCTCACACTTGACACTGCCTGTGTTTATCTAAAGCAAAAAGGGCCGGGGTGGGAGAAGGGGGCATTTGGGGGGTTATTGTCCCGGGCAATGGGAGAGGGCAGGGAGAGGGATGGGGGGGTGATGAGGGAGGGAGGTGGGATGGAGGAGAAAGGGGGTGGGGGGGCGCAGCCCCTCATACATATTCAGGAGGGGTCTTGAATGGGCAGAGGAGAAATAAAGCAGATGGAATTCATGTTAAAGAACAGCCACAATCGCCCTCCAAAAACAAGGAGAGAAAAGCGGGCAGCCTTAAAGGAGCGTAGGGAGCAGCGTTTATCCAATTAGCAGGGTTGTCAAATTGAATTTACTCAGAATGGAGGGGGAAGCCGGGGGGGAAGGAGGGAAATTAAGTGTCTAGGGCATGGGGGGAGCATGATATTGAAGAAAGGACGTGAGTTTTCTTTTTTTCTTACGCTTTAGCCTTGTCTTTTCAAGGACTGGAGCTGCTTTCAGGGCACGCCAAGGGGCAGCAAAAGCCAGTGTGTATACTCTGTTTTAGCATAGGGCTCCTCTCCTGGTAACTGTGGAAAAAAGGGCATGTATCCTGTGGGGCAAGGCCATCCTTGCATCCGTGGCCCGCCTGCACTAGGGCTGTCCCAGGCTGGTAGGTCCAGCCACCCTGGGACCACCATGCCACAGGCAGTGCCCAGGGTGAGCCGCACTCGCTGCGGTGCCACAGCCATGGTGACACTGGGGAGCCCGTAGCGGGTGCGAGGGTGGCATTTAGTTCTTCAAGTGGCCTCACGCTTGCTTGCTGATGAAATGCCAATGTGAAGGGGTTTGCTGGGGCTCGGCAAAGTCAGCCTGATCAATGCCAGCTGGAAAGTGGCGCTCGGTTCAGAGAAGCTGTTGGATGGAGGGGTGCCAGAAACTGCAGGCATTGGGTCCTCAGGGATATGAGCAAAAGTCAGACAGGCTATGAGAAGGCTTTGCATCCTGTTGCTAATTCAAAGCCAGCATGCCCAGTCCTCTCCCTGGTGATGCTGCAGGCTGTTGTGAAAAGGAACTGCTCAGGGAAGTAGCTTCATCTTGAGGAAGACAAAAAAGTTACAAAGATTGTTGCATTTGGTTTGTTGTTGGTTTGGTTTGCATGAGCAGTTCTGTTCAAGGAAAAGAGATGTTTTACTTGCGAGTTTAGTTTATTTTTTAAAGAGGTGTCTATAGCTCAGGACTTGCTTGAATTAAAACTGTGGTTCTTTTTTAGGGTCACCCAGTTGCAGTTTGTAGGCAAACTCACTGATCTGTGGTGGTTGTGCCATGCCAGGTTTTACTCTGGATATTTTCCTTCTGACTATGAGCATGAATTTATCGTAGGCTTTCTCTGTTGTGGCTTTTTGATGGACTCTCTGAGCTCACAAGCAGCCAGTAAGAGAGTCTTTTTTGCCTAATCACTTTAAAAAAGGGAGGAGGGGACCTCCTCATACAGTTAGTCAAGGGCTATGTTAAAAGAGCTAATGGAGTCTGAAATCAGCAGCTCTCAGTGCTACAGAGGGAAAAACAGGCAAGCTTTTATCCCTGTTTCCACATACACTGTGCTACCTCCTTGACTTCAAACATGGTGGTGTAACATTGGGTTCCGCCTTTCTGCCCTCTCCTGACACCAGCCGCTTCCCATTTAGGATCCTGCCACTCCCTGTGGCACCTGCACACCCATCCTCATCCGCTGCCCATGCTGTTACGTGGGAGGGGGAGCGTCTGTTCTGCTCCAACCTGTCCTTTTCCAAACCCTTTCAGAGAAAATGAGCGTAGCTTAACAGTGTGAAATGAATACTTTGGAGTGGGGGCAGGGGTTGGGTAGAGGTTAATTTTGCCCTGTGAGATGTTACTGTTTGATGGGCTGGGGAGAAGCAGTCAGGGATGCCCAAATTGCTGTCCATGCCCAGGAATCATGCAGGGACTTTGCAGCTGATCTGCTCAGGTATGTCACCTGGACAGTATTTTTGCAGCTAGAGGATTATACAGTTATACAGTGTGATTTTTCAGAGGGGATGGAAAATATTTGAGATCCAAAAGCAGCTTGCTTGATGGGATGGAGGTCCCAGTCAGAAAGCTTCTGATTTCCAGCCCTGCCTGCCACTGCTTTACTTTATAACCCTGGGCCAGGTTGGCTTCCTCTTCTAGCCCTCAGATTCCTCAATTTGTAAAACAAAGGGGTACTGTTGCTCTTTTCTCTTTCCCATTTCCTTTTTCAGTGGTTTGTGCTTTATGAGGGAAAAAATACTGTCTTATATTAAAAATTAGATTACAAGTAGAATTGGCTCAGAGTATTCTGTAAGGCATTGCTTTTTCTGAATAGCTATGGTCTCGATATATGAAACAGAGAGCTGGGCGTATCATTGTCCCTACTTGACCTGCTGGAAGCAGAGAGCAGCTGCAGTGAATTCTCCAGAGTCACCCAGGGTGTCCCCAGCTGGACTGAAGTTGCTGCAGCCTTTCCCTCGGTGCAAAGCAGTCCCTACCCCTTCCCACAGTTCATCCCTTGCAGGAAGAGGTTCCCAAGGTTCGTCTGCCCGACGCAACCCCGGACCACTGTCATGAGCATCGGTGCCTTTCCCCAGCTCGCGGTCTGCCTGTGCATTCCGTGGAGCTGGGATGTGTGTTGCGGGGATGCTGCCCCGGAGCTGGGGCACAGGCTGGTTCCTATTTGGGAGCCTTGTAAATTACAGGCAGTGTGGCAGTAACAAGGGCTGCTTGACTGGCCCTTGTTAAGCAGGAGGGGGCTTGGGGCTGTGAGCAGCATTTCCTCAGTAAAACCTTCAGTTTCTAATCAGCAAACACCTCTCCTGCTGCCTGTGCTTAATTCAAATCCCTTTTTCCTATCGAGCTTTGTCACCCCCCCGCGCAGGCGCGGGCCTTTCTTCCCTTTTATATCTTCACCTCTGGTTTTCCTTTCTTGCTCCGCTGCCTTTGCAGTGCCCTCCATCGCCGCGGCACAGCTGGGGCTGCAGGCAGGGGCCTCGCTGGGCTTAGGTGTGTGGTGGGAAGCCGAGCCGACAGATTTTACACCCCCACCACCCCTCCTTAGCTGATGAAGCTCTCGTTAATTTTGTTCTCTTAATGGCCCGTCCTTTGATTTACTGGGCTGTCTGAAAGGGACTTAGAGCTCCACTGACAGGAAATTGTTTTAACCTGGCAGGAAAGAATTTTAAATAAATAAATAAACAATTTTTTTTTGTTGTTTTCTCTCCCTCTTGAAGCTCTTTAAATTACTTTAACTCTTTATTTTCCTAGATAGCAGTTAAGCAGGAGCTGTCAAGGCTGGTGGTGTTGGTGGCTGCAGAAGTGTTGGCAACCAGGGGCACCTCACAGGGTACCTGCCTTGGGAAGGAGAGGCAGCAGAGCAGGACCTGGTCATGCAGCAGCCCGGCAGCCCCCGGCACAGCCCCCTGCCCAGGACCACCACATGTGGGAAGTCAACTGGAGTGCCTGGGGCCTCCTCCACTCCCCACCTCTGCCGCCTCTCCCACTGCAGTCCACTCTGGTGCTGCTGGCAGGGACATGAGGCAGATCGAAAGCTGCCTGATTAATAAAGTTCCTTGCTTTGCACTATTGCAGACTGCTTAAGGGCAGCATTTTCAAAAGAGGTCAGCTCCCATTTAGGCATCGAAATAAGTTGGTTGCCTATTCAGGAGAGCTCAGCATGTCAAGAACTGAATGCTTTTGAAAATCTGGCTTCAATTGTGGAAGCTGAGAATTTCAAAATCTGGCCCTGGATCCTAATAGTTCTTTTGGAATTGATGTTTTTATTCATTTTCCTCATTATTTTTATGCTGGCCATTTACTTTTTGTACTTCACTCAGCTGTGAAAGAAATGGCCACATGTCCCTATTTAGAGCTCGTACTCTTGCCTGGAGGTTTGGGGAGGTACCATACACTTGTTGCAACACACCTTCTCTCCTCATTCTCTGCTCAATACTGTTCAATCTGCCCAGTGCCATGGCCAAATTTTTTGAGCTCCCCCTTTTTTCTCCCCACCTATTGCTCTTCATCTTTTCACAGACCTGAGGGCAGCCGGTTCAGTCATTGCATCGATGTGCCTGGGTGGTCCTAGCTCACGAAGGGTCTCATGCACAGTTCTGCTCCTTTGGCTTTGCCCTTCTGGCCAGAGACTCTGTGCAATGCAGAGCTGCAGGGAGGTCTGGTTGGGAACGTCTTTGCCTACCCCCTCCCTCAGCCTGGGCTCCAGGGAGCAACTCCTTTCCATCCAACATTTTTCCATCCTGCTGCCAAACCCATCCAGACAGGGGGAGTGAGTCAGCTTTGCTCCGTAGGCTTCCAACGCTGAGGAACCAGACAGTAAGTCCTACCCCAAAATGTTTCTTCTACATCAATGTAAGCCTTTCCATCTCCAGTAAACCTTAGGATGTGAGGTGTTTTTAAGCCTGAACTAACTCAAAGTCTTTTCCAGATGAGTGTAATTAGTGGGACCTTAACTTGTGCATCAGCAGTGGTGTCAACACTGCATGTTCTGGTATGGACAGACCTGGGGCGCTTTTACAGCCATCATCAGTGGTGACTTGCCATGGTGGCTGTGATATAGTGAAGGGTGCTTTGGTGGCGGTCTTATGTGGAGAAATAAACTTGAGCAACTCGATGAGTCTCCGAGTCAGTCACCTAAAGTATCAACACCATGTACAACACCATGCACTGGTTGGTGAGGGAAATGTTGAGACTCTTCTCAGGTGGGGAGAGTGAATACCAAGAAGGATGAGGTGTGTGGGAGGGAAGTTGCTGTCTTGTCTCTTTGGCACTGGAGGTTACCCACAGGGATTTTCTCATGTAACAGGGCTGTGGCCTGCAGTAGCTGGAGTATGGCCTTGCTGGTCTCTCTGGGTGCCTTCAGGGTACTCCCAACATCTGAGCTCTGTCCATGCTCCTGGATGCCTGGAAGCACATTGTCCCATGCCAAGCTTGGCTTAATTTACTCTGTCTCTCTGCAAGACTTGTCATCTTGGCCTCACAGCCACTCTGCCCCGACTGTGTAACTCCTGGGAAGAGCTGCCTTGTGTAGAGCCTGCTGGGCCAGCCAGTGCACTGAACTCAGGTTGGCCTGCAAAGTGCCATGTAAAGATGCTCTTTGTGGCCTTTCCAAAACTCCAGCAGCATGTCACTTTACTTGGTGTTTCTTCCTTTTGAAATCACCAGCTCAGAGGAGGCTTTTCTTCTCTCTTCTCAACATCATATAAATGTCTCTTCCATGACTTCTCCTTCAAGCAGGGCTCTGGGATGTGGGAGGGGAAAAGGGACAACTTGTGAGGCTGTCAGAGGGACAGCCCAATTTGCAGAGATGCATGCAAGCCGGCTTGCTGGATTCTTGCTGTCATGATGTGGACCTCAGCATGGCTGGCCATGGACATTGCCCTGTACTGCACTTTTGCGCCTTTGCTGTCACCGAAAGCCAAGCAAAGTCTTTTGAGAGTAGCTTGGTGATATTTCCCCAAATGCTGTGTTTCCTTGCTAGCAGTAACCAGCCTTGCCTTAAACGGCTCACCAAGCCTCTCAGGGGGAGTCTGTGTCAGTCCTTACTTCAGGAGTTAGGAGGTTTAATTTTGGGGGTTATGCTTGAAGGGACTTGTGCCCTCTTTTTGCCTGAGATGGGTATGGAGAGCACATGCTCAAGCAGGTGGTGGCTCAAGCAGTGACGGTGGTGGAAGCAGGAAATACCACCCTGCACAGTCAGGTGCTCCTGAGGGTGTCAATTGTGGCTAACGAGCTGATTGCTGCAGGGGGGGCAGGCAGTATATAACTGCTGCTTGGGCTGGTTGCCCTGGCTGCTTTGGGTTTGTTCCTGGGCTTCTTCCCTGTAGATGTGCCACAGGAGCAATTCTGCAGTGCCTTAAGACTTGCAGGTCATCTTAGTGCTGCAGCTGAAGGGAGCTCCAAATCCTATAGGTGCATTATGATGCCTGTAGAGGGAAATCTTCTCTTGATTTCAGCCTGTTGCCTTTGATTAAAGATGAATTCAATCTGACATCTGAGGTGTCTCTTGGGGCAGCTACTGAGGTCTTTAATCCCCCTGACCTGGCTTGTCCGCTTTAGTGTTCGTTCATGAGTCTCCAAAGCAGCTGCTGCAGTGTGCAGCTCTTCACAGCAACCTGGGTTGTGACAGGTGGCCTTACATTTCTAGTTTTTTGGGGCTAGTAGATGCTTTCAAATATGAACCTGGTGGTTTGTGTAGACTTAAAATAGGTGGTGTGTTTCAGGCAGAACAGCTAATCCGAAGTATTTTCATAGGTTGAGTCTCTTAGTTAGAATGGACTTGTACTGCTCATTTACTTTAGTGTTCAAAGTAGAAAATATTCTAGACATAGCCAAGAAGTGGTAGCAATACTCAGTGGATATCTTCAGTGACACTTTGTTAGAAATGTTTGTGTTTTGCTCCTGAAAATTGCCTGGTGTGCATCACTGTCATTCACTGTGCCAAGTATGAAATGGGGAAGGGGAGTGTGTGTCTATGTGTGCATGTGTACTGAGGGCTGCGGATGGGATGTCTTGGGAGACTCCCAACCATGCCTGGGGGAGAGGTTGGAGAAGAGAAATGCTTGCATCAGTATCTGTAGCCTCCTCAGGCCACTGGCTCGGTGAATCTGTGGCAGTTTAGGGATGTTGGTGGAGAAGCCAGGCAGGAAAGCAGAGGGAAGCCTGAGAGTTTCATCCGTTGTATCTCTTGTCATCCACAGGACTCTACTGCCACATATCCACTGCATCCCCTGAGGCAGCTTATGGGACCCTTCCCTGGGCACCCCAGGTCACACCGCATGGGATGGCAATGACACGTGGAAGGAAGAGGCCCATGTCCCCCATCCCTTGCCTCGTGCTTGCGGCTGCCAGCTGTTTTGCCAAACTGAGTGAGTGTCTTTTCTTACCCATTTTGGTTTGCCTTGATACTGTTTAGCATAGCCATGCCTCAAGGACAAAGAGGTTTCCTCTCTCTGCTGTTCCCTGAGTAGCCTTGACCAAAGGTCTAGGTTCAAACCCTCCTCCAGAGAAGGAGATACATTTGGAGAGGGACACTTCTCTCTGGTGGTGCCAAAAAGAAACGGGGCTGGTGTACATCTCCAAAAACTAGGGTGGGTGTATGAGGAGTCAAGGGGATGGTGCAACACAAGAAGAGGTGATGGGGAATGCAAAATGTATGGCACTGCAGCTTTTTCCTCTGTCCTTTCTGAGGCTGAGTCTCACAGAGCTCTTGTTCCCATTTTTTCCCTCTGTGCAGGTGAATCTCTGCAGGTCACAGTGCAACCTGCTTCGATTGTCCAAAAACTTGGGGGCCCAGTCAGCCTGGGGTGTGTGGTGGACCCCCCCCGAGTGAACCTCACCTGGAGACTGAATGGGAAGGAGCTGGCTGGATCAGACGAGGTGCTGGGTATCCACGTGGAGCGAGGGAAGCTCATCATCACGGCTCTGAACAACCGCACCGTGGGGCGATACCAGTGCATCGCTCGTGTGCCCGAAGGAGTCATTGCCAGTGTCCCTGCAGTGGTCACCTTAGCTAGTGAGTAGCTTTAGCTGCCAGCCCCTGCTTTGCTTGGGCCATCACTCACACATCTTGAGAGGCTCATCCATTCTTGCTTGTTCATGCTGGCATCAAGGGATGATTCCTTTGGCATAGGCTGTTTTGTAGCATTTTTGATCGTGGACTGGCTGACATGTTGTGTCCCAGCCTGACCTAAGCTGTCCTCCTCCTGCATGGTAGGCTGCAGACCTGTCCTGCAGAGAGAAGTTTTTGCAAGACCAGGGAATACGTGAGCTGTGGGGTTTGTGTGCGTGGTTGGTTTCCTGACAGTCAGGCTGCCTCCTCTGGTTCCCGACTTACTGATGGAGTTTACAAATAGTATCTGCTGGTGCTGATGACCAAACTGCTGCTGGGGCTGCTGCAGGACTGCTGCCAGCACAGGGTCAGTGTGTGCTAAGTTTTACTGCCTTCCTGAGACACAGCTCTGAGGGACTTTGCTCCTATCCCTGAGCTTACATGCTCCTCACTGCTGCCCTCTGGCACTGGGAGACGTGTGCCTGGCCAGAGGTGTCTTAGGTGGGCAACTTTTCTTGCAAGCACCTGGTGTTGGCCAAATGTTGGGTGTATTTGGCCAGAAAGTGCTGTATTTGGATGCATCTGAGAGCAGTGGAGAGCTCCACCTTCTCAGAAAACCACACAGTGTTTGGTGGAGAAAGTGCGTGCAGAGGAGGCTGCTATTGCCTTGCAGTGGCAGTCCCTGAGCGTAGAAAGGGCTTCATCTTTCCCAGCAGAACAGAGTCTGGGGCTAAGTCTTAAGAAAATGAAGAAGTGAAGATGTTTGTGCAAAGTGGGGCCTGGCTTTGCTTTAAAGCCAAGAACTATTGGCTTGTCACTGATACATTAATCAGGAGTGAAATGTTTAGGCCAGGCTGGGTGGGAGGAGGAGGTCGGGGAAAGCAAGGAGAGAGTTGCTGAACTCTGAGGCGGGGTGGGAGGGGGTTGTCACGGGGCCGAATCTGTCGGGGGATTTGGCCTGAGCCCCATGCTGAGATTAAGTTTCGGAGAACACATTCCAGAGCAGAAAGGGGGCTGTGTGTGCTGGTGGCCTGATAGAGAGAAGGAGAGGAGGGGAGAGGTGGATGGGATTACCAAGGGCATGGTTTGCATTTAGGAGAGCAGGGTGTGCACAGCTCCCCAGCCTGATCAGTTCCTGCTTAGCTGATCCCCTTTTCTTTTTTGACTTGCACCCCAACCCACCACCACCAGCTCTGTCTCGTGGGAAAAGTATGTCTGACCTACCTGTCTGCTTTGGTCTAGCATTGGTGATGGACGGAAGGCAGGTCCTAAAGCACCAGAAGGTCCTTCAGGACAAATCAAAGCCACTGAGTAGTGCATCAGCCCTCTCCAGGAGCCAAATCAGCTTTGCCTACTGGATTGCAGCTGAGGGTGTGTGTGCAAAAGAGAAGGACTTGTCCATTGCTGTGGTCCCTGTCATGGCAAACACACTTCTGAGATGAAGTCAGGAGCACCATTTGGTGGAGCTCACAAAACTGGAGCCAGAGGTTGGATGATCAAGCAGCTAATCCATTGTGGGAAACCCCTGTGCTGTGCTGCATGGGTCCCTCATCCTCAGGGGGAGCTGGGGATGACAGAGGCTGTATCCCACACACCTGGACAGCCTCGGGTGATAGAGAGCACCCAGGTGGGGAAGATTTAGCAGTCAGTGAGTGAAGAGAGAGAGGGCATCCCAGTAAAGACATGGGACTGAAGGTGTAGAAGGAATACCTTCTGGAGGGGTTTAAATAACCAGTCTCATGTTCATGAGCTGGAGGCTGCTGGGAACAGTGGCCTTGCAGTGGTCTGAAATAACAGGGAGCACCAGTTGGTGGTGAGACTGGGTTTGAAAGTTGTGGTAGCAGGTGTGCCCTGGGCTCTGTTTCCTGCTCCAGATCTCCTCTCCAGGACCTTGCTCAGAGCTGATTCAGTGGCAGCTGTGGTCCTGGGAGTGAGAGGAAAGCCCCTGGCAGATCAGCATTGCAGTTGATAAATCTCCTGCAGATAACCTTCAGGGCTGAAAGAAAACCCTCTGAAAGTCTTAGTCCTATCCAAAAATTATTTTGGAGTGGCAGGGGGAAAGTGAAACTGGAATGTGAATGAAAGCAGTGGAGGGAAGGGAGGGCAATGGAAATATTTTCAAGGTTAAGGTTTTTTTTGGAAGGGGACCTGGAGTCATTGGAAGAAGTGACTTGCTAGGTTTCGAGGAGTATAGGTAACATTGTCTGGCCAACTTTTAGGCTATTTCCCCTCCTTTTTTTTTGCCTTCTTTGAAGGAAACACTCTGGAGTGCCCCAGGCTCTGTGTGCCAGGTCCCCTGCGGCCTCGCTGTGCTTTGCTGACAGTCAGCAAGCAGATAACCATCGCTGCAGTGCTGGCAGCCACAGCATAGCCGTGGGACTGATGATAGCTTCTTCTCTCATCTGCGGCACAGTGACGCCGAGTCCATCTCTCTTCCCTCTGGCTCAGAGAGCTGGTTGAAACTTGCATTTAATTTCTCCAGCAGAGATAAAATAGCTGTTGTCTATCTGAGAGGTGGAGGGAGGAGGGATTAGCAGAAGGGAAAGATTTCATAAAGTGACAAAGGGAGCAGCACTTCAGGCATTACTTGGACACCTTTGAATCCAGTTAGAGCTGACCTTGTGTTCCACACAACCCTGGCAGCCCATGGCATATCAGTGCAGGTCACACCTGCTGATCACTGCTGGCCTGACCGTGGTGCACAAGATCAGCCCTGCAGGCCCCAGGGCAGCACTGCAGTCTGGGACAGCTTGTATGGATAAAACAGGAGTATTCCTGGTTTTTCAAGTCAGGTCTTAAGCCTTCATATGAATGACAGCTGCAAAGAAGAGAGAGATATTTTCTGTGCCTGATTCTAGGTAGCAAAGTTGCCATCCTGCCAGAAATGGCAAACCAAACCCTGCCCCAGCCCCTCTCCTGGGCAGACGTGCTGTATATAAAAAGCATGGCTGCAGTGGGCTCTCGTGGGGCCAAGTTATTCCGCCAGGGACTTGTACATGGTGCTGAGGGCTGGTTCTGTAGCAGCCAAAGGCTTGGGAGGTCAAGAGCTCTTTGTGGAGCTCACTGGGGCAACTGAAGTGCAGGGCTGGAGCAAAGCTGATGAGCAGAGGTGGCGAAAGCTGTGTAACTCCTAGCACTCATCTGCGTGCATGGAAAATCAGTGTAGCAAACACAGCAGCAAGCTTGACCCGGATAGACATGACATTTAAAAAGAAAACCGAAAAATAGATGAGGGGTGCAGCAAAGAAACTCCACTCAGTTCCAGTGTCCCTGTGGCCAGGGATGTGGGAGTGCAGGTACCTGTATCCCGGGAATGCTGTGGGCAAGGGAGGCTCGTTTCCCTATTCCCTCCAACGGTGCCGTGGGTGAGGTCAGTCCTCGGCCTTGCGGCAGCACGTGTGGGAAGCTGGGCCTCAGCGTGTGGAGCCCGTGGGCAGTGACCCTGCACGGGGTCGGGCTGGGCATCCCCCAGGAATTTGCAGCTGCTTTCTGAAGACAGCCCCATTCATTTTCCTTCGCCCGGGCCTCTCCTCTGATACTCCCCAGAGGCAATGGCAAGAGAGAGGGAGGGAGGGAAGGGGATGGCTGCCTGTTGGAAAAGCATTTGCAGAGCAGGCATGGGGGCTCTGGCCCCGGGAGCAGAGGCAGTGTGAGGAGGGGAGAGAAGGAAAACACAGGTGGTGTTTTGTGAGCCAGTGGAGCTGTGGCATGAGGGACTGTGAGATGGGCCCAGGGTGGGGGAGTGGGGCTGAAGTGTGGTGGGGGGGGTGAGCAGGCAGGAGGCTGTGGGGCTGTGCCTGTCTCAGCAGGGTGGGAGGAATCTGGTGGTAACAGCACCAGTGCCCGGGCTCCTGCAGTGCTGGATGGATGGGGAGCGAGAGCCACAGCCCTATGCTGCTCTCACAGCTGAGGGGGGCACAGTGGAAGGTGCCTGCCCCCAGGCTGGAGGACCCTACTCACCTTCTTGGGCTCCCTCCCTTCCCTCTTTCACTCTTCCTTATGGCAGGGAGAACTTTTACCTTAGGGGCCATCATTTTATTTACTATTGCTTCTTCTCCAAAGTTATTTATGGTCTCCCATTCATTTAATTGGGTCTGTCTCGCCTGCCTCGTTGCTTGGCCCCCAGCCCTGGGATTCAGCTGGTTTCCCTCTCCAGTGACAGCAGCACAGTTGGCTGCAGGGCTGACCCTCCCCGCGCCCCAGCTTGCCCCATCGCGCCTTGGAGCTGCCTGCAGATGGACACAAGCAATGGCCTTTGGTTGCACTCCCTCCTAAACAAAAAAAGGGAAGAAAAGGGGAAAAAACCAGCCCTGTTATCCCAGCATGGCTGGGATTGGCAGTGCTCAGTCTGTCTGTCTGCAGCACCTCCCGGACAATGGCTGGTAGATGAGGACTTGCTTCACTGTGGTCAGGCGTGTCTTTTAAGGACAAGAACATGGGCTGGCACGCTGGGTGCTGCCATATGAGAAGGAAAACCCAGCCAGTGAGAGGGGATGTGGTTTCTCGCAGCTGCAGTGGATGTTAGACTCTGGTGCAAATTGCATGTTAGATGTGGGGCCTGGCTGCTGCTGGCTGGGCAGCTGAAGGGGCAAGTGCTGCATACCCCCCTGGCATGGACCCTCATCCCTCCCTGCCCTACACTGCCTGCTGGGGGTGACATGCATGGTCCCCCCACAACTCAGGGGCAGCTTGTTTGAAGCCCCAGGATGAAGCTGGTTGTCCCAGCTTTGCACTGCACCCTCTGTTTTGCTGTGCTGGGGCCAAATGCAACAGGATGTGTGTGGGGCAGCTTTTCCCTTGCACAGAGGGGGACAGGGGTGACCCTGCCCACCCCTCACCAGCTCTGGCTGACCCATCGGTGCTGAAGGATGGCTGTACATGCCCATACCAGCGGTGAGCAGAGCAGTTGACATTGCCTGTGGCCAAAATCCACTGGCAAATAAACTAGTCTTGTTCTCTGTGGGGAAGCAGGAATTTAGGGGAGTAGTTTGGCAGGAAGCTCATACACTTGGCATATGAGAAAGTAGTTTGTCCCAGTTCTGCTGTTTTTCCCCTCTCCCCTGCCAGTTTCACTCTGCTCCTCCAGAGGCACCTGGTTCTTGCTCCCCCAGACACCCCAGAATCCCTTTCGTCTGTTCTTTCCCCCTCTGTCCACAGTTTCACCCCTTGTCCCTCACTTCTGGGCTAAGGGGAAGCCAGGAAGAGCTGCATGTCCTGCTCCCTTCTGTGGGGCTGCAACACCCACAGCTGTGAGATGTGGGCTGAGCCACCATCTGGGGGGCTGCATGTGAGAGGTCCCCATGTCTGCCCAGCCCACAGCCATCTCGGGGGCTGCTCTGGCACAGGGTCATCATTTTCCATCTTCAAGATGGCTCTGCTATGCCAGGACCTCGGATCTGCTCTTTTTCCAAGCTCTTGGGCCCCTTCTTCTCCTCAGGGTGTGTGTGCATGTACACGTGCTCGTGTAAGTGTGTGTGTGCAGATCCCTGCCAACATTGCTGGAGCCTATGCATTGGCTCCAAAAATCTTAATTTGGCTGTGATGAATCCAGACCACCAAGGCGCACATTAATTTTCTTGATGCTCGTTTATATTTTGTTGGTCGGAGAAACATGTGCAATGTGGGCAGGCAGACACTGGGCTTTCGCCACTTCTCCACCTCTTTCCATTTCTGTGGCTCTTACTATTTTATTCCTTGATCAAATATAAAAAGCAAAGAGGAGAAAATATCCATCATCCTCCCCTCCCCAGCAGTAACTTTCGTTGGAGGAGGAGCGTGAGGCCAGCTTTTCACAAGTTAAGAGTTAACTTTCATCTGGCTTTAATATCCAGTGGAAACATGGCTCCCCTCCTCAGCTTGTCTTAAAGGATTAATCACATTTCTGAAGTTCACCCGTTATTCCTTTTTATTATTTTTTTTAATTGAACAATGCCAAGAAATTCCAGAAGTATTAAGTATGTTCATTGCAAATCATTTTTATGACATTGCAAAACCTCCCCTTTTCTTTTCAACCTCCTCCCCTCCCCTCAGATCTGGGCCCGGGACTGCTGGCTCCCCCAGCAGCCGCCCGACAGCCCCTCCACACCGCGCTCGGGGAGGCTTTCTCGACGCCTTGCCAAGAGAGCTGGTTTTTATTTAAACTCCATAAAGGATCTTGCTTTAATCAGAAAGTCTGCTTGAGAAATTTCATGTCACTTTTCCATGACTGTGGGTGGGAGAAGCTTGGAGCCAGAGTTGTCTTTTGCTCTTGGAGCGCTGCTGCATTTCCCAGAGAACAAACCCCACATTTTTCTGCTGGCTGGGGCAGCCAAGGGAGGCTGCCTGCTGCCCGCCCACCGCCAGCCCTCCTGCTGCCCCTCGGCTCCCCAAACTGCCCGAGGTCGTGGGTGCCATGTCCTGGGATGGGTTTCTAGGGGCGAGGGAGCTGTTGACAGCATGTGGCTGTGCCGTGGCTGCAGATGCAACATGCTACCTCAAAGTGGGGTTTTGCATAGGAAGTGTGGTCTCATCCAGATTTAGTAGCATGCCAGTCAGGAGATCTGTTAGCCCTGGGTCCTGGGGAGAGGCACCATCCTGAACCTTGATGTGACAGCATGACCTGTCACCTGTGACAACAACCAACTGCGGGATGTGCCGTTGTCACTAGTGGTCGCCTGGGCTGGTGTACAGCATTGTAAAAATGCATGTGAGGGACTTTTTTCCTGGCACAAAACCTCCCCCCTCACAGCACAGGCTGTCTGAGACAAACTTCAAGCTTGCAGTGCCTCAGCAAGATTTGCCATCACGCCCAGAGAGAATGGAAACCAGTTTTCTCTGTGGAATGTTTGGTGGGGCCAGGTTGGCATGCTCCCTGCCCTGCCAGATCTGTGGGGTTTTGCTGCAGTCCTTTCCTCCTGCTTTAAAAAAACAGGGAAAAGGAAACAACAAGTCAGGTACCCCTTCCTCTTAGCTCCTGTGCTTCCAGTCCTGCTGCCCACAACAGCCTTGCCAGGGTGAGAACTCCCGTCACAGCCTGGCAGGGGGATGTGGTGGGACAGGGTTTTCGCAGCTGCTTTGCAGAAGGAGCAGCTGTGCCATGTAGAGGATGAGCTGGTTTTCCTTGCAAGTCCCTGTTCTTTTAACTGGAGTGTGGGCACAACTTGGGCACACATGAAGCATCATAGGCATTCTGCTATGAGATATTTGATGGGAGCCAGAGTGCCTGGAGCAGAGGTGCTGATTTCTCAGGTGTTAGAGGAGCTCAGGGAGCATCACACACTTCCTCCCACCTGACATCTGTATACCCTTGAAGCCCGCTGGGCTCCCTGAGTTAAGACTACAAAGCCAGCTTCTCAGTAGCAGGACAGCAGCCGTATGTGAAATAGCAGGTGGCCAGAAGAACCATTTTTGGCCGCCCTTCAGTGCTGCAGTAAGTTGGCTTATTTTTTACTCTCAGGCCAGGATTTTTCGCACCCAGTTTCCCAGCCCTGGAGCAGGCAGTTTCTCCAGAAGCTGTGTTTTAACTTACTGATTTTGTAGGAAGAAGGAGGAGTAAAATAAAAAAAACTGTGAAAGCAGGCCAGTTTCCCTAGCTGCTGGTGTCCTCTGCCAACACCACAATGAAACAGCCCTGAGTCCGTGGGGAGAGGATGAGCTGACGCTGAGATGTTTAGCCAGCCACTGAGATGCCTTGTCTTTTGCTCTCTGCAGATCTCAAAGATTTCAAGTTTGATGGCCAGCATGTAATCGAGGTGGATGAAGGGAACACAGCCGTGATTGCCTGTGACCTGCCCGAAAGTCACCCCAAGGCTCAGGTCCGCTACAGTGTGAAGCAGGAGTGGCTGGAGGCCTCCCGAGGTGAGTGCCCAGGGGTCTGTCCCAGCAGGTTCCGTCACAGGACCCTCAGTTTCACCCTTCCTTACCAGCAGTAGCTTTCTCTACCTGCTGCCTCCTTGTCCCTTTGCCACCTGTCTGAGCACAAGTTAGTTTAGGGTCCCTGGCATGGTCTCTCTGACGTCCATGCTGCCTGGGACATCATGTTTTTTTCTTTTCCTCTTGTCCACCTTTTCTTCAGATACTGCACGTCTTCCAGGAGGCTGGACAAGAACGTATCTTTTTGACCATGTGCCACCTTCTCTTCTCTCTACAGACAATTACCTTATTATGCCTTCTGGGAACCTTCAGATCGTTAATGCCAGCCAGGAGGATGAGGGGACTTACAAATGTGCTGCCTACAACCCCGTGACACAGGAGGTGAAAACTTCAGTCTCCAGTGAGAGGCTCCGTGTGAGACGTAAGCCACTCTCCCGTCACTGCACAAATTCAGCTCTGGGAGCATGGACCAGTGCTATTGCAGCTGGTTTTCTGTGTGAACCATTATCGGTTGCTGAGAAAACTCCTTTCCAGCAGGAGAAGGCCCCAGGGTCTGCTCCTGGAGTGTGTGTACGCAGCCCTGGGATTGCCGTGCTATCTTAGGGTTTGTTTTTGGTGGTGGGTGAGCAAAGGCCCTTAGCCCTTTGGCACAGTGGCTTTGCTATGTGCACAGAACCCTTACAGAATGTCCCTTCTGTCTTGCATTGCCATTTACCTTTCCCAGGACAGGGAAACAGTGTGCCCTGCCATTAACCCTACCTACCCACTGCACAAGGTGCTCTCCCACCAGCCATCTTCCTTCCCACCCACGTCCTTCCTCCATCTCTCCTCCCCAGGCTCCACAGCGGAGGCAGCTCGGATAATCTACCCTCCTGAGGCTCAGACCATCATTGTCACCAAGGGCCAGAGCCTCATTCTGGAGTGCGTGGCCAGCGGCATCCCCCCGCCGCGGGTCACCTGGGCCAAGGATGGCTCCGGCGTCTCCGCCTACAACAAGACGCGCTTCCTGCTCAGCAACCTCCTGATTGACCCCACGAGCGAGGAGGACTCGGGCACCTACAGCTGCACGGCTGACAATGGCGTTGGGGAGGCTGGGGCCGCGTTCATCTTCTACAACGTGCAGGTGTTTGGTGAGTGCTGCTGGAGCCATTGTCTCAGGAAGGGCTTGGACTCTCATCACTGCTTTTAGGGGAAAATATTAGCACTGATGCACTCTTCCTCTCCCTGGACAAACCACAATGTAATGCAAACCCCTGCTTGTGGTTCCAGTTTCCAGGAAACCAGACTAATTCTTTCTTGAGGGTAGTAGTTCCTCCTTCTTGGCTCCCACCATGGGCTGGAGATGATGGATCCTCCCTTCCTCTGCAGAAGCTCTTCTCCTGTCATTTGTGGCACTGCTTTTGTTCTAACACTTTCTAGTGGAAGCTTGGTTGCTTTTTCGACATACTTGACATTGGCATAAGGAAGACACTGGAGCATCTTGGTTTTTGTTCTGTTTTGTAGGGAAGCTCTCCGTGGGGTGGAAAATGTAAGGGATACTGCACCTTAGATATTTTCACCATGCATACTTCCCCTTCTTACAACTGTTAGGGAGGCAAAGCCTGTGTTTCACGGATTGCATTTCATCAGGAGCCGACGTGTCGTTGTGGCACAAGCACAATCTTTGCAGAGTAGCATTTCAGCTCACAAAAATGGGACTTGCAGGTGTCTGATAGCATGTGAGAGGGCAGATAGCCTTGGGCTACCTCCCTTTGTGGTTTATGTGGATGCTGAAGGGGAGGGGCACTGAAGCAGATCCATGTGGTCCCCCACAAAGGGAGTGGGATTTTAGGGTGGGAAAGGATCCATCACTCTGCTCTCATCCCTGCCAGTGAGGAAAGTGCAAAGCCATGACCATGCCATGCTCCCAGCCAAGTGGCACTCAGCAGTCTCTGTTTTTTCCTCACACAGAACCCCCGGAGGTCACCATGGAGCTGTCGCAGCAGATCATTCCCTGGGGCCAGAGCGCCAAGTTCACGTGCGAGGTGCGAGGGAACCCGCAGCCCTCGGTGATGTGGCTGCGCAACGCGGTGCCGCTGTCGGGCAGCCACCGGCTGCGGCTGTCGCGCCGGGTGCTGCGGCTGCTCAGCGTGGGGCCCGAGGACGAGGGCATCTACCAGTGCATGGCCGAGAACGAGGTGGGCAGTGCCCAAGCCATGGTGCAGCTGAGGACAGCCCGCCCAGGTAAGCTCCTCTCTCCATGCTCGTGACCGTTCGGTCACAGCCTAACATACAGGACAAGGACAGGGGAAGCAGGGGAAGAAAGTTGGTGCATTGCTCCTGCTTTCTATTTAACCTACACTGCAAGTGCTGTTCTGCCTGAGGTGTCCATATCTCCCTGTGGGAACACATGACATCAGTTTTGCTTCTAAGGACAGGGCCATGTGTGCACATTTGGGCAATCTCCGCACAAGAGACACAGGACATCTGGATGTAGTGCCTCACCCCATGGCTTAGCTCTGCCTCTGAACTTGCACTGAGCAAGAGCTTAAAAACTTAGTTCACCTGGGGTAAGAGAGGTACCACCTGATTCCTTGGACCTTGTTGAACTTACACAGGGTAAGAGGGACTTCAGAGAGACAGGGAACCCTGTGGTTTATAGCAGGGGAAGGAGGGATTGTTGCCAACACCTTTTTGAGTGGCACAGCAGGCAGCACTGCACAAGGGGCTCACAGCTCTGCCTTCACCACAGACTGGGATGGGCATTTACCCTGCTGTGACACTTTGTCTTCCAGGAGCTCCACTCAACCCTGGGCGAGATGCCCAGCTGGACGCGGCTCAGCCTCTAACACCACCTTCCAGGGACAGTGCCTTAAAGCTGCCCTTGGATAAAGCTGGACTGCCAAAGGCTGGGACAACCCCTCTAGCAGCGTCTCCACAGTGTGCAGCCAACAAGGAGCCGGTGACTCCAGCCGAAGCCCCCATCATCCTCAGTTCACCACGGACATCCAAGACGGACAGCTACGACCTGGTGTGGAGACCCCGGCCTGACAGCAGAGCCCCCATCCTCTATTACGTGGTGAAGCATCGCAAGGTATCACTGTTTTGCCGTGCTCCCATCTTCCCTCTGCGCCATTCCTTGGGCAGGCTGGTGGCCTCACCACACATTTCACGCCTCGTGAGCAGGTGCATTGGGGCACCCATTGCTCACTGGTGGCACTGGTTGGTGGGACCTCCTGAGCTGCAGCCTCATCCTGTTGAGGTGTGATGAATGCAGGCTGCGACAGGAGGTTTGCTGAGCTGTCCAAGAAGAGCCCAATGGCAGCGCCTGTCTGCCCAAGTATGCAGAAGGCACATGCACAGACTTCTCCAGTAGCTTCCACTTCCAATTCCCAGTTGTGTGCTTGGAAGGTAGGAAGTCCTGAGGGCAGGCTGCACAGTGACTTGCTCTGGAATGCTTTTGTCTTGGTGCAAGCCACGAGGACACCTCTGCCTTGAACAGCTTGGGCTGCAGGACACAGAGCAGCGGCCTCTCCGCTGCATGTGCCTTCCCTGCTCAGCAGCACTGAAGTGCCCATGCTCAGTGAGTGTCAGGAGCCAGCAGAGAGTTGTCGTAGCCATGCTACGTCCCCTGGGAAAGTCCTTATCAACCAGTTTTATTCTGGAAGCTGGAAGGCAGTGCGCTGTTGAGTACATCGCTTGCAGGGGGCACAGTGTGAGCACATGGTGCACGGCCGAGTCCTTCTGGGGCCCAAGGACTCCTCCCTCTGGGGTGCTTCATAGCACCACAGGCACAGTGCAGGCACAGCTGTAGCCCAGCAGTTTCTTTAAATGGCAAAGCATTGTTGAGGGAAAAATTCTGCTTCTGAGGTCTAAAGTATCTCTTCCCATTTTGCTGGGGATAGGTGGAAAAAGGGGCTTGAATTTATTTTTCTGCTGCTTTCCTTTCCTTTGGGTAGGCAGGGAGTTGCAGTAGAGAGGCAGGTTTTGCGTCAAACCTCAGAGGGTTTGAGTATATTCCAAAAACATGCCAGATCACATGTTTGGGATTCCCAGCCACTGCAATTCACCGTTTTCAAGTACATGTGAATATATGCATCTATTTTCCTGGAATTGCGTGCTTTTGTGAAAATACAGTATAAAAGAAGACTGTCACAATCCTTGATTCCTTTCTAAACAAAACTTAAAGATGAGGATTTCAGCTAACCATCTCTTTAAAGAGCCCTTTAAAACAAAGGCAGACGATGCCAGCACAGAACACAATAGGGCAAGTTTAAATAAAAAACAAAGATGCCAAAAGCATCTCCAGACTATTGGCTCTGGTTGTCTGCCAAGAAGAGATTTATTTCCCAGTGGTGTATCATGTAACTACCAATTCTGCTTGTGATCTTAACTTGCAGCCTTGGAGTTTGCCCATACTCGATTTGTTTTTCAGCGCTTCACCTGGAAGGGGCCGTCGGGCAGTGAAGGTCACCATGGGTCACTGCAGTTTGCAGTAATATGTTTTCAGTGTAGTCCAAATTCTCAGCTGGAGACTCTTTCTTGGGATGCTTAAGGATTGTGTGGAAAGGAATTAGTCCCAATAACCCTTAAACTTGTTTAGAAAGAGTCTCTTT
Organism: Callaeas wilsoni; assembly: GCA_013398955.1. Lineage (NCBI taxonomy): Eukaryota > Metazoa > Chordata > Aves > Passeriformes > Callaeidae > Callaeas > Callaeas wilsoni. The sequence continues at coordinate 157,108 of VWPU01005576.1, forward strand.
CTATCCAAGATCCTTAGGATCAAGTTATATAATGATCCGGTTTTGACATTTCTGACTGGAAAAGCATGTGTGTGGAGAGGGAAGGAATCAATTGAGCAACAAAAGAAAAGGCTCTTTGTGTAGAAGATGGCTGTAAGGAAAGTTAGACCTACTGACAGGAGACCTACATTTGTACTGGGCAGGGTTCTGCTTCTTCTCTAGAAAATATCTGTGAATGTCTCTTTTTACCCTGTTCCTACACTGCCCCTAAACTCTCAGCAGCCTGCAAGCAATCAGATGCCATGCAGCCCTTATTTTTGTTCCTGAAGAATTTCTCTTTTCCTTTCCTGGATATTAACAGCCTTTAGGGCTCCCCTCCCTGGCCTCACAACTTTGCAGGCTCGGGAATAAAAATAAAACGAGGCAGGCATTAATCAGTCAGTGTCAAACGCTTGGAGAAGATGAATGATACAGCAGAGTCTTGGCATTTCCGTTCTGTTGCGTTGCCTGCATTACTAATGCTCCTTTCGGCACTGGGTCACTTCAGTGTCCTGCCTATTTGCCTGCAAAAATATTATCTTTGCAGCTGGGGAGAAGGAGCAAGGTCCCACCTTCCCTCCCCCTCTGCATGGGGCATCAGGGTATCACCAAAAAACAAACTGTGTTTCCAAGGCTTCCTGAGAGGTATGGCCGTACAGAGTCTCTTCCTTGCAGAAACCTGTGCCACCAGCATTAGGGTTCTTCATTTCAGCCCCAAAGTGCCAGAGGTGAGGCTGGATAAAATTCGGTAAAACAAAGTTGTGTCTGGGTGCCTCATCCCATGGAAATGGCCAGCATCTAAACGAGCAGCTCAGCAGCTGGGCTGCAGGAGAGGCTTGGCTCCTAAAGCAGCTCAGTCTTGTGGCTACTGCTGCATTTTGTGGGGCATGCCTGCTCCAGAGATTTACTCACATTGAGGGGTGGTGGTATCAGAGGGAACCAGAGGACAGAACAGGGCTGAATGAACCTTGGGGTCGAGAAAACACTCTGGGACTTGAGTGAGTTGTCCTGCTTATACCTGAATTGCTTTGCAAGATCAGGCTGGAAACATCTCCGTCCTTTGTAGAGAGGGAAGGGAAGGTAGATGTGGTTGGTACACAACTTACTAATAAAGTTTCTGAGCTCAGAAGCCCAGCCTGCTCCCAGCTCTGTAACGCCTGCATTGGTCTCTCAGCAGGTCACCAACTCTTCGGACAGCTGGGCGGTGAGGGATGTCCCAGCCTCGCAGCACCGCCTGACCCTCACCAGGCTGGACCCTGGGAGCCTCTACGAGGTGGAGATGGCTGCTCACAACTGTGCCGGCGAGGGACAGACGGCCATGGTGACCTTCCGCACCGGTAAAGGACAAACCTTTCCCTGGGTTCCCCTTTGCTCTGAGTCAGGGGAAGGCCCCTCTGGAACATCCTGTCCCAGCCCTGAGGCATGAGGCACCAGCCTAAGGACAATGGGAGTGTTTCTGCTCTGGAAACCCATCTGCCCTCAGCTTAGAGTAGCTGTCAGAGGGGAAAGTGGAGGGTAGGATGGGGAAAATTCTAACCCATCCTCTGTGTGGGTTGGAATAAGTCTCTTCTTCCCTTGGTGTCTCAGTTGAACACCTGCAGATCCGTAGAAAATGGGTCTGGCATAAATGTCAAGAGATTGTTTAATCCATCCTCTGCCTGGAGACAAGATCACCCCGGGGAGGTTTCCCAACAGGTGTTTAGGTTACCTGTCTTTAAAAGCTTCTCCTACACTGAAGGAAACTCCAAGCCTTCCCATGCAGTCTGCTGGGTGCTGAGCTGTCTGCCAACAAAAGGATGTTCCAAATGTCTATGCTAAGTGCCCCTGTCCCCTGGCTGTTTTTCATGTCTCCAGAAAGTGTGGGGAATGGCATTCCCTTTCTAGCAACCTTCCCCATGGTGGTGAGCTTGCTCACATCTCCCCCCAGGCTCCTGTCTTGTGCTAATTGCTACCTTCTCAGGCAGAAATCTAGCAACATTTCAAGAAAACAAATTAAAAGTTGTAGAAAATAAAATATGAGGGGGATTTATTAACAAATCTGCCCCTTTAGCTTTAGTTCCTGCCAGCAGGCTGAGTGCTTTGAGCCCCTAGGGCTGTTAGAGTCCAGGAAGTACTTCCCTCCACATCCTATCTGGGAATATTTGCTTTCCTCATCACAGCAAAAGTTAATTCTGAGCGCATCTCTGTTACTGATGCCACTTCTTCCTTCTGCACAGGCCGGCGCCCAAAACCAGAGATTGTTGCCAGCAAAGAGCAGCAGATCCAGAGGGATGACCCAGGCACGAGCACTCAGAGCAGTAACCAGGCCGACAACAGCCGTCTGTCCCGTAAGGCCCTCCCCAAACTGGCAATGGGGAGCGTGAGGGGTGCTGGGTCTCCTGTGGGTGGCAGTGGCCAGGCCATGCTGGGGTTGAAGTCTCTGCTGAGTAAATCAAGAATGCAGTGCTGGATGGGTGTTTTCTAGCTCCTGACAAGGAGAAGTCGTTCTTGGACACCCCTGCTGCTGCCCCTAGCAGAGAGTCAGTCCTGGAGAGCAGGCAAATCCCACTGCCTGCCCCACCTTTAATGCAGGGATGTCTTAGCAACTCTCTGTGTCTTGCTGAGTTCCACATGGAGGATTTAGAAAGCCCTGTCTTGGAGTCTGTGACTGTGTGGGGCACAGGAACAACAAACTGCACTGCACCAGTGGGTGCTGATGGAGTGTGAGGGAGGAATGGGGACCAAGTCCCTGCATGTCCTGGCATCCTCCTCTCTCAGCCAAGCCCTGGCAAGGGGCAATTAGTTCCCATTTTAGGGGTGCAGAGTTCTCCATTTGAGTATCTTGCTGCACTGGTGAAATACCAGATCCTTAGTGGCCAATCCAATTTGTTGTTTCCTGCCTTGTCTTTATCATTACTATTGCCTTTATCATTTCTGTGAAATTCTCTCCTTCAGTCCTAATCCTTCTGTGAAGTCCCATCCTTCAGTCTCCCCCATACTCATTCATTTGTTGCCTTTAATTTCATATCCATAGCTCCATTCATCTCTTTCCCTCCCATCTTTTGATTGTTTTCCTGTCAAATTGCATTTCCACAGTTCAGAACTTTTCCTTATTTTCTTCTCAGCTGTTTCTTCTTAATCTCTCCTGTTTCCATCTCCTACACTTGGTTGTCCCCTGCATCAGTCTCCCCCTGCTCACTGCTTCCATATCACCCAGGCTTTTTGCTCTGTCCCCAGCCCTGCATCCACCCCTCTCACTGCTTTCCCTCCCATGATGGGTGATCACACCTCAAACCTTGTCTCATCCTACCTGAGCTGGGAGTGGAAAAGGAGCAAGATGCAAGCAGGAGTAAAAGGTGCTTGTGGGCACAAACTGAAAGGACTGAGGATTTAGGGGTGCCAGCTCTAATGAAAAGACAGAAGGAAGAGAGCATTCAGGATTTACAGAGCATATGGGTGGGTGCAATGCAGGTTGTCCTTCACCTGCAGACCCCTGAGCTGCAGGATCCCCCAGACAGGGTGAGAATATGTTTCATGTCCTCATGTCCTTCTGGGTCCCTTGCAGCTCCAGAGGCACCAGACCGTCCAACCATCTCCATGGCATCAGAGACATCTGTGTACGTGACCTGGATCCCCCGTGGGAATGGCGGGTTCCCCATCCAGTCTTTCCGTGTGGAGTATAAGAAATTGAAGAAGTTGGGAGACTGGGTCCTGGCCACCAGTGACATTCCTCCCTCTCGCCTCTCTGTGGAAATCCCAGGCCTGGAGAAAGGTAGGCAGGTACTCTTCTCCCTGCTTCCTGGAGGTCTGCAGGAAAGCTGCAGGATCCCTGTAGGACGGTTAACCATCTGTCACATCCTGCTCAGCCCTGGCATGTGTGAGCAAAACAAAGCTTCCCTGACTCCTGTCTTCGGTGCGTGGGGAAAAACTGCACATGCTTCTCCAATTTCTCCAGCTGCAAAGACCAGCATAGGTTTTACCTCCCTCAGGGAGGCTTAGGCATGCTTTTCTGTATTACAGGATACAGTTACTAAAGGCATTTGGTTTTGCCTTTTTCAATACAGGACAGAACTTTTCTTAGCCACAGGCAAGACAGATGGGCACACAAATCCCATTACACTTCACATGAGAAAAGATTTCATCGCTGAGCTGGACGGCTTAAAAGAGGAACATAACTACCCCAAACTAAAGACCAGTAAAATAAAGTTTAGGTAAAAATTACATAGACTTTGAGCTTTGAACTGATGTTTATGTACTTAATTCCCATGGTGTAAAGGAAGAATGCCTTTCCATACCTGCTTTCAGGTCAGGATATCCTTTCAGGCATTTCTTAACCCCCTACACACCTTCCAAAACTGCTATCTGACTTTTGGACCATCCAGACAGGAACTGAGGAAGGTAAATAAAAGCAGACTCCATCTAGGACGTGGCTGAAATGTGGTCATTCAGTGTTTGTACTTGCACGACAAACTCCCTGTAGGCTCTCTGCCTTCTGGAGATGTAGCCCCACTTCACAGTCAGGGCCATGTGGACTGTAGAAATCTTGGGGAACTTCAATCCCTGCAACTCTTTATTTCCCATTTTCCCCATAGGCACATCCTATAAATTCCGTGTCCGGGCACTGAACATCCTGGGAGAGAGTGAGCCCAGCGCGGCGTCTCGGCCGTACGTGGTGTCTGGGTACAGCAACCGCGTCTACGAGCGCCCCGTGGCCGGGCCCTACATCACCTTCACGGATGCCATCAACGAGACCACCATCATGCTCAAGTGGATGGTAAGGTTTGTAGGGGTGGACAGCGCTGCAGGGGCAGGAACCAGGTGTGAGGGTGCTCCTTGCCCAGCTTACACCTCCTCCAGGTTACCACACAGGAGCCTGTCACCAGCACAAATGGATCTGGGATCCAACAGCTGCCTCCACCAAAGGAGGACTGGGCTTGGGACATGTAGAAGGGCGGGAAGTCAGAGAGCCTAGGAAACCCTTTCCATCTGAATCCAGTAATTTATACGGCAAGATTTCAGTGGATAACCTTGGGGTCTTGACCATTTTGTTTAATCAGCGCAGTTGAACATCATGTGTGGGGTGGCTGCTTGCTCTTCTGGCCGAATTCCTGTAATGCGTTAGCACCTCTCTCTGTCCTAGTACTTTCCAGCAGATACATGCTTCACTCTCATTTGGTGGGTTACAGTCCTAAACGCTGATAATCATTTACAGCAGTCCACTCCAGAGGATTTCTAGGAATGGGTAGGATATTTTGGATCACAGGCCCAGATCCAAGTGTTTTCTACAGCTTAGAGCTTATACAGAGGGATGCATTGCTCTCTTCTCCTAGCTGCTTCTAGCCAGAAATTGCCACAAGGCAGGATGGGCACTGCTGTTCATTTAAACTCAAACAGCAGCTGATAAAATACTGGGTGAAAGACAACAAGAACACATGGAGCTGGGACAGTACTGCCCTCGGTGTGGGGGAGGAAGAGAGCTGTCTTCAGAAACACAAAGCTCCTGCAGTGACCAGTTCATGGCAAGACTCAGTTTGTGTGGAAGCCATGAGCCTACTGGAGTCAAAATGATGGTGTGCTTGCCCATGCCCAGCTGAGTCACTGTTGTTGAGGAAATTTTTTTCTCTGAATCATTGGCTGTGGCTGCTGAGAGGGAGCAGAGCACTGGATGCGTGGAGTGACTGGCCCAGATTCACAGCTTGTCTGTTAGCTGAGAGAAGCAAAGCTTGAGAGCACAAAGTAGCACTGAGCTTTTGTAGGGAAGCCCTTATTGTGCAAACCAATGTCAATGTGAGGAAGATCCCTCTGCTAGGTGTTCTTCCTGTCCCATCCCATTTATCCCAACTGCTCCTCACCTAGTACAATACAGAGCATGGAAATCTCTGCTAATTTCTGCTCTCCCTCCCATTCTCTGCAGTACATCCCAGCCAGCAACAACAACACTCCCATCCATGGATTTTACATCTACTACCGCCCCACTGACAGTGACAATGACAGTGACTACAAGAAGGACGTGGTGGAAGGTAGGAGAAATTGAGAGACTGGTCCCACCTGCTGGTTCCTACTGGAAGACAGCATAGCCAGAAGGAGCCATGTGCACAAAAGGCTGTGGCTGTCCAGGCTACTTTACCTGGCACTGCTGCAGAGCTGGGCCAGCTGCCTGTTCCCTGAGGAAGTTAAGAACTCCGTGTGTTTGTTCCCTCCTCAGGAGATCGGTACTGGCACTCCATCAGCCACCTGCAGCCAGAGACCTCGTATGACATTAAGATGCAGTGCTTCAACGAGGGAGGCGAAAGCGAGTTCAGCAACGTGATGATCTGTGAAACCAAAGGTAAGCGGCTTCCCGGGGTAGCTCTGGGAGCACAGCCTGCTGCCTTCCCTGCCTGCAGCTGTCAGAGCACAGCAGGGCAGGAACCATCCCTGCCTGACAGTGTGTCACCCAAGCTCCAGCAAAGCAGTGGAGGCAGCACTGGGGAGAACAGAGACACAGGCCCGTCCATGCTGTCGATCAGTGTGACCAGTCTGTGTACTCACCCCTTGTGCGGAGTCCATCGCTGTCCCTCAGAGTAGCGGTTACCTTTTGTTTTCCTAACTATCACACAGGTGGTGACTAGAAGCAGAAGGGCTAACTTTCCCTTGCTGTGCTGAACTCCTTCTCATGTTAGAAGCAGGCCCCATGTTGTCTTCTAAGCAGCTGCACTGTCATGACAGGAACAGCATTAACTCCAAGTGTGTGCTTTGGAGAAGCTCTTTTGGTTTTGCTTTTGCTTGAGCAGTCCAAGAGCAGATCTGGCAGAGCTGTGAGCCAAGCACAGAGGCCTTGTCTGTACTGCCATATGCATCAGCCTAGGAATCCTGTCATCCAGGAGTGCTTCTTTAAAGCCACCGTAGAAGTCTGGCCACTCCACAGCAGCATAAACATCCCTGAACTGGCCTGCTGTGCCATCTACCATGTCTGTCTAACGTTCTCTCTCTCTTCCTTCCACAGCTCGGAAGTCTCTTGGTCTGCCAGGTCGTCTTCCACCCTCCACAGTGCCCCCTCAGCAGCGCCCCCCACTCAGTGGTGGGCACAGTGGCCTGGGGACAGGAGCCATGGTGGCCCGTTCCAGCGACTTGCCGTACTTGATTGTAGGCGTTGTGCTGGGCTCCATCGTACTCCTCATCGTGGCTTTCATCCCCTTTTGCCTTTGGAGAGCTTGGTCCAAGCAGAGTAAGGGTTCTTTCTAGAGGGCTGATTTGTTTCTCAGTGGTTGCCTGTGGATTAAATCTGACCCTGAGTGTAGTTGCATCAAACACCCAAAGCGTGAGGGAATTCTGGGAAGTGGGGAAGGGGTGGGTAGAGGGCAAGTCTCAGATGTCCTGTGGAATCCTATAAAGACAAAGGCCACTGTTTGTCCCTTGTCCTGCTTGCATTGTTGCAAAGGAACCTCTGGGACTAGGGGCAAAGGGGCACTACATTTGCAGCTGTGTAGGGCCCCTTTCTACCCTTTATCTCCAAGAGTGCTTTGGGTGCCAAAATAGCTGCCTGATAGGATAGCCTAGCCCTATGCATGCTGAGCTTCAACAAGCTTGACTTTACCTCTCATTTTTGCCTCAGACTTTCTTTTCCTTCCCTCTGCAGAGCAAACCATTGACATGAGCTTCCCAGGAGCTGGGCTGCTGGTGTCGTCCTGCCAGTACACCATGGTGCCTTTGAGAGGCATCTCTGCTCCTCGTGCCAATGGACATCCCTTTGTTAATGGGCAGCCCTATGCTGGCAGGGCACATCTGAATGGCATCTGCACCTCTGCAGGAGTGGGGTATGCAAGCACCAAGCCTCGAGATTACAGCCCCGATGAAGTGCCGCAGGTGAGTCCACACCTGGGATCAAGAGCTGGTTTGTCATGAGCTGGAGGCCACACTTGCACTGAGAGGGCTTCTCCAGGAGTGGCTGGCACACTTTGCAGCATGTAGAAGGGGCAAGACTGGCTTCCCAAAGGAGATGTCCCCTTTGTAGTGAAGCCTGAGACATGGAGGGAACAGGAGGGTCTCAAACACTGGTGAAAGGGTGGTTTCTTGGGCCAGTGCCTCTTAAGTATGGAGGAGGCAGTGAGAAAAGGTGACTTGTGGGAATGGTTCATGCGTCCCCTGAGCAAAGCTCACAGGGACTGACAGTGCTGAGGAGTCTGTCTTTAAAGGGTAACAGGCAGTGCCAGAGCTGAGACTATAAATTGCTTATCTCCCACTGATTCAGCAGTAAGTGTAAAGTGAGTTTTTCAGTGCTCAGTTCCACTGGCCTCAGTAGCAAAAGAAACAGTTTCAGCTTTTTCTGCCTTCTCCTGTAAGAGCTTCAGCAGTCTGCCCCAGGGCTCTGACTCACAGATCAGCACCTGCCTCTTAAGGCTGCTGTGTGTCATTGCTTTGCTAAGAATCCTCTCTCCTTCCAGTCACACGAGGAGACCAACGCCTTGCTGCAGGCAAGAGTGCTGCAGAATGGGAGTGCCCAGCAAGACTACCAGCCCTCCAGGTTAGTCCTGGCCTGGCGTGTGGAGAGGGAGGGTGGAACAATACACTGGGACCCACGTGTTCACAAAAGCCTGCCCTCAGTACACTCCTATCTGTCCCAGCTCTCTTGGGAAACAAATCCATGCTCCAGCACTAAGCTGCCTTGGTCTAAATTCTCTTTGCACAACTCATTCCTCTTAGGATTTCAGGAAGGAATAATTTAATTGTAGAGGTGGCCAAGACCTACTCCCCTCTGTCACCTTTTCCTCCTCCTGTTTCTCAGTGGGTGTCTGAAAAGCAGGATGAGAGAAGCAAACATCTGTGGTTGATGCTGATGAACAGCTGCTCCAGAATCTGCCCGGTGTCCAGTTGTGAGTGCTTTGTGTCTCACTGGTCAGATATCTTCATTACCGTGCTCCCTGTGAGGCACTATTCCTCCCGGCTCCTGTTGCACTCACCAGCTGTTGGATCATGGATATCAGGTCCCACATCACCTCATTCCCATCCCACAAGTACATCCCAGTTTCTGCTCTTCCCCTGATTTAGGAATGTTCTGTGTCATAGCATTGATGAGCTGGCTGAGACATGACACGAGTTATATCTTTCAAGGAGGAAAGATCTGTAAACAGCACTAACCCTCTTCGCCTGCTTCCCCAGATTGCCCAGCTCCAGAACAGAAGACAGCTCTTTCCTCTACAGTCTCCCAGATGACTCCACTCACCAGCTTCTTCAGCCACAAGATGACTGTCCTCACCTTCAAGAGCACTTTGTTGGCCTCCATCACCCAGTGATGGGAAGCAAAGTGGGAGGCCCTAGCCTGGATGCTCGACGGGATACCCTCTTCCACCAAGGTCAGTGGTTTGGAAAACCCCATCCTCCTTCATCTCATCACCTTAGGCTGATCTTGAAGGGTAATCTCACTGTAGAGCTTTTCTGATGCCTCATGTTCAAATGATGTGAATCCATCTCCCTAGGACCTAATCCATTGATCCACCCCTGTAGTGCAGATCAAACTTGTTTTGTGTGATCGTGGCATCGAATTCCCACACAGACTTTCAGAATGCAGATCTTCCTCTTTGATCAGAGTACCCCTCCTCATAAAGTGATCTGTTGACTTGAAACCTCCCACAGCATTTCTCATTCCAGTGTGCATTGTAATAATTTCTTGCTCCTTTCCCCCTCAGGAAGCCCTTGCTGCTTAGGCCTAGTGCCAGTTGAAGAGGTAGAAAGACTAGATTGCTGCCAGTCCAGAGGAGATCTCCATGCCCAGAATCCGGTGATCACATCTTTGGGTCAGGACCTACCAAGACATCTGAACAGCAGTCCTCCACCACTGAGACCCTTAGAGCCTCATCCTCCCACCAGCTAGGGACCAAGCTGCCTTTTGCAAAAGACATTCTAAAGAGAGAAAGGGTATTTATTTTTGTATAACACTCCTATTTATATATTTATGCACTTGTATATAGATGTATATGTGCCTTTTATAATGCTATGGAGACAGACGGCATCCTCAGCAAGGTCACAGGAGGACCCAGGAAACAAGGCAGCAGCTCTTGGAGGTACCCGCTGTCCATCAGAGCACACGATGGAAACAGCTGGACAAGAGACACTGCGGGACATGGGTCCAAACAGAGATGCCACCACCAAGATCCAGCACCCTCTTGCAGCGAGGGCTTCACAATGGATAATGCTGTCAAAAAGGTCTTTTCCTTTCCCCCCCTTCAGGAAGGTTTGTTCCGGGAACACACTCCTGTGAATGGACTGGAGTTATGCACTCTGCCTAATCAACTTAAACAACCTTTCACATACACGCCACCTGCAGCTGCCTATCTGTAAAGACAAATCCACGCTTTAACATCTAAAATAAAGGCTTTAGTCTTTGCTGTGCCTGGCTCTATGCTAATTCCCCACACAGATGAGCGTTCTCTTTCTTTTTCACTTGCAGACATACAGCAGGCAAGATACCTGGGGAAAGGTGACATTTTCCTGCAGTTGGAGTTTTCCAAATAGTCACTGTGGATACTTAAGTCTGGGGTCCTCTTGTTCCCTGTCTCCAGCTGAGTCTCTGGGTGTGTGGTTACCCAGCTGGCACTGTATGTCTGTGCCCTTTGTTAGGCAAGGGGTTGGTGCCAGTTCACAGCCCCTTGCCTGGGGCTCCAGCCATTTCCCACCTCCCAGGGCACAACCTGCAGCTGCAGGAGAGCTCCCTGCATCAGGTGTGTTCCTGTAAAGGCAGGCTGCACAAGCACCATTCACAGGCTTGTGCTGGGACCAGCAGGAAGTTCTTGTGCCTGGCTGGGATATGGCTGGAGCCCAGCTGAGCGTACACCAGACAGAGACACAAAGACCAGTGGCAAGAGGTGGGGAGGAACAGCAAGAGCAGCTGGAGGTTGTTTAATTTATTCAAGTAAAAATTAGCACCTCAGGAGCCCTGCACTGGAATAACTGTAACACAACCCCTCCAGCGTGGGGATGAAGGAAGGTTTCACAGTCAGACAGGGTACGTGCTGTAAATGATTACATGCTGCAACCATACCAAATGAGAGAGGCATAAAACAGGAGCATCTGAAAACACACAGAGCTTCGCCCTCTCTCATGAATCGGGCAGGTGCAAGCCAGTGGAATTACAGGCTGACTTTGCATGGTTACACCTTCCTCCTGCCAGGTGAGTGCCACGTCCTGCCCTGAGGACAAAGGCCCCTTTGCTTTCTCCTAGCCAGCAGCATGTCCCTTGACTCTAACTAGCTCAGTTAGCAGAGCAGGGATGAGATGATTTGTAACAAACGCTCACTTGAGGCAGAGTTCCTTCACCATTTTTGAGAACAAGGTACCAAAGCAATATTTGCCCCTGTGAAACTTCAAAGCAGCTTTCCACAGCCACTTGTTTGAAGAGTAGACATAGACATAATGCACACACATGGACACACACACGGCACCTCGTCCAGTGCAGCCCTCTGCAATGGACTGATAACAGTATTTAGTAGTTTTATTTGCTATTTTTTATTCCACAGATGTTGCTACAGTTATATTTAGATAGAAAAAACAAATACAACCCTTTACAACTAAACTCCTCTATAGCCAAAACAATTATTTTTGCACTTCCAGGCATGACTGCTGCCACAGTTAATTTTAAGGGTGACTTGGATTGTTAGTTTCCATTTCTGAACAGGGAGTTGGAGTCTAAGAGTCCTGTGTAAAGGTTGTAGAAAGAAGCACCCACCTTTTCTGCTAAGGAAAGCGAGTTCTTCTTTTATCTCCCATCTATTCTGCCCCGGTTGATTTCCTCTCTCAGAAAGGCCATCTCACGAGCCCTGTGCACAAGCCGTGACTCCAGCCTGGCTGTCTCTTTCATGTCAGTGGTTTGGGTGCCCTGGAATTCTCTGCCCTGTAGCGGAAAAAAATAGGGAAAAAAATGGCTTCTGTAAAACATGGAGAATGGATAGTGGAAATTTATTTCAAGGAGGGAAAGTGAAGCTTTCCAGGAAGCAGGACATAGCCATGACTTCTCCACTCCTTAGTCAGAACTATGTGAAAAAGTGAAGGTTCACTAACTTAGACTTACTGGTACAGAGCAATAAATCCACTTTTCATTGTAATGCTTTGCCACATGACTATTTCCATGTAACAAAGGAATACTCTTTTAATTCCTGTAAGGCATATTTTAATTAGAAATGAGATGAGTTTGTTTCAGTCTCAGAAAGCATCTAAGTAAGAAATTGCAGAGATGCTAAGGTATGGAGCAGCCATTCAGCCTGTCCCACTCTTAGCCCGAACTGGTGACTGCAGAGCAGGATGTGAGACCAGGGAGCTGGTGAGGGACAGATGATCCCTGCCCCATTTCTGAACAGTCCCAAACCTGCAAGCACTGCAGTGGCTAAAAGGCTCACCTGACCAGTCATCAGTGATTCCAGCTCAGTTTCGAGCTGATGCTTTTCATGGCAAAACCTGTTCAGCTGGTGCAGCTTACTGGTGTTTTCTCTTGTCAGCTTCGTTAGCTGATGCTGCAGGGCTACAATTCTTTCCTAGAAAGATGTAAAAAGTTGATCTGGGATGAGAGAGGACAAAAAGTGTGGAGTGGGAAAGAAGTGCTAGGCACAATGTAAATGTTACAGAAGACAGGTGAACAACAGACTGATCCTGCACACACCACCTGATCCCACAGTACCTTTACTGCAATGTCATCTTTTTGTTTTTAATATATATAAATTGCAAATGCCTAAGTAAGTAAAGCAGTTAGGCAAAAGTGTGGGAAAAAGAAAGCCATTAGGTACATAGTACTTCTGTACCCTCCTGTGCTCTTCTGCAAGGGCAGCATGAGCATGTTGCCTGCTTGCACCACAGCAGCTGAGCCTTATGCCCCCCCAAATGGAGACATGAACTTTTCAGACTGCACAGATTGGCACCCCAGGCACGAGCCAGAGCCTGCCCTGTACTCAAACTGTTTGTCACCAAAGGCACTGGGAGAAGGCAGGTGGTGCTGAATGCCACCTGAGAAGCAGAGAAAAGCATTCTGCAAGAGCTTCACGTAGGGAATGAAGTAGGACAATGTGTTTGAGGAAAGCAAAACAAAGAGATCAACCACCTCCATGAAAAATAGGATGTGCATCAGCAACTGGAGCAGAGGTAGGAATGATGATGGGAAATTGCAGTTGAACACTATGGTCTATTAAGGACAAGTGAAAAAAAATCAAACATGAGCATGTTCACAAAAGATTTTAGTGTAACTATTCAGCCCCTAGGGAAATGAAACCTTAACAGATCATCACAACACATGTGTCTTCCTCCTCTTCCTGCTGCTTACCTCCCATTCTTTGAGCTCCACAAAATGCTCATACTCTTTCTCCATTATTCTCACTTTCATCTGCTCCATGGGTATATTAACAGAGTGTGCTTGAACTGCTTCAAAATCCACCAGCCGACCAAACTTCTCCATCATCAGATGATTGCACCTCTCCTCCAGTCCTAACAGGGGGACATTGGCACAAATGGCAGCACTGTTGTTCATTGGTTAATAAGAATTTCTGCCTTACCCCAGCTTTTTGTCTGAGCTCTTTGGTATTTGCTCTGTAATAAATAATTCACACAAAACCACACAGAGCTCACAGCTGAGTCATGCCATTTGTCCTTGCCCATGATCACGCTTGTGTGGTCACTATGCCACACTCTAAGCCAGTCCCAGTAAGCCATTCCCACACCACAGGCTATATATGGCCTCTGCTGGTCTGGTGGTGCTAGACACAGCTTTGGGCTGGGCTCTTGGGAAAGTGTTTTCAATAGGGCTTGTTTCATTCTTCAAATGTTACAAAGAGGAGGAAATTGCCAGAAAAAGCTTATGTATCTTTGGAAAAACTACTTTTTTCCTAGGAGTTCTGGTTTACAAGTAGAAATAGCAAACCCATGTCCAGACTTCCAGTGTCTCATCTCGGTCAGCTCTACTCCTTATCCTAAGTTCCCAAATTAGTTTGCACAGCCTGATGACTCTGCAATGCTGGAGAACTACCACTAGTCCATCAAAACAGTCCACTTGGTCTGATCTATTTTCTGCAGTAACCCCCCGTGACACCTGTGCAAGTATAGAGACAGACATGTGGTGAGTTACCCACACCCAGTGAGAGGGACAGGAGGAGCATTAGCAATGCCGCGTTGTTCAGAGTCTCTGTTACTCACGTTGAATTTCTGTCTCCATCTCCTTTTTGTCCTGGAGAAGATGCTTATGTTGCTCTCGGGCCTTCTTGTGGATCTCTCTTTGCATTATCTTTTCATTACGTATGTCCACAATTCTCTTCTGCAGGTACTGCAAGGCCTGGTTGGTAAATACCAAAGCCTGGGAGAAATCACGGGGCATCTCCCCATCGACCAAGCACTGCACCTGCAAAAGCAGCCAGAAATAAGCAAGGCTGGCTTTACTTATTAAGAGTGCTGGAGATGTCTCTTTATATCAAATGTGTGAGCAATAGAGAACTAGTGAGTGAGGTAATACTAAACATGGGCACGACTCTTTTATTGGGCCAGGGAATTGTGTAAATGAATGCATTGTATCCAATCTGGCATTATTGAATTGGGCAGAATTCCCATTAAGTATCAATAGTTTTTGGGGCTTTTTTGATTTGTTTTTCTGGGGGGTGTTTCTTTTTTTTTTCCCCAGGAGAATATCAGTAGGTATGGACCTGAAGGAAAATACCATGCCAAACCTACACAGCACTTGAAGACTATGCACATTTCAGCAATGAGCCAGCCTGCCTGTCCTTAGTATAGGAGAAGGAAAAAAAAAGGGAATTCTAGAGGAAAGAGCAGCATGAAGTTCAATTAATGGCACTTCCCTCCCAGGAGACCATAGTGAATTGGGAACTAAGGGCCCCAAAGAACAGTAACACCATTGTTTAGATGTACACAGGCCATTCTGCACGTGCAGGTGCACAACATCTTGAATTACCTGATGGAGTCTCAAAGGCACAACGACATACAGCTCATTCAGTCTCTGCAGCTTTTCCCACTGAAAGGCCTCCAGCTCCCTGTTTGTTGTGTCCAGACTGGTTTCTACTTCTTTTGCCTGCAGAAAGACAAATTGTGGACAAACAAAATCTGGTAGTACTTAAAATAAATAAGGCAGCAAGGTTCTGTTAGAGTTCCTGATCCAAAGGGAAAGAAGTATATAAAAATGTGCTTTTTTAAAAATTTCCTCCTAAATTTATGTCCAAACCAGCACAATATGATAGGTGAGTTTCATAGGCAAACTCAAGGATCATCTACATATACTCAAGCAAGATTCTGACCTGAATACCTCTGCACACATGTACACTCACGAATGTCTCCTTAGAGAAGCCCTGTATTTATCAAGAGACAGCTCCTTTGTTTAGCAACTGAAACACTTGTAGATCTACAGAGCCTGCAAGATAATTTTTATTGTGTTATGCCTGGAAATGCTTATTGATTCTGCATGAGAAAGAAACAATTCAGACTCAAAATGTCGTGCCCCAGGGTGAATATGTGGCAGCTGGCACTTAGGAAAGCCTTTAAAAACTGAAAAATGTTGTAAGTTAAGCATGCTTGATGGAACATTTTTGAGACAAAAAAAAGACTTGCATAATGTTATTTTGGTAGCACTCTCTCTCTTCCAGATAACCCTTCAAATTAAGATACTTTTGAATTAATAAAAATCAAATTTCTTAATGAATGCAGGAGTTCAAAAAAGTGAAATGGAAAATTGGTACCAAAAGAGTTTATTCAGTGATTACCTGTGACAAAGAGCAAAGGAAAAGAAATAGATGGAAGAACAGAATTTTTATGCGTTTATTTTAACCTGGATTTGTGGTAGGGTGAGTACTCTTCAATCTCTCTGTTCCCATACACACACACATAGGATAGGATAGGGCAGGCCACGCCTCGTGTTTCACCTGAACCAGAGAATCCAGTTCCTGCTGCTGCAGGAGGCTAGACAGCTGGGAAGGAACTGGACCCAAAGCCTGGACCCAGCCCCATGAAAGCTAAGGCTGGACCAACTTGATTTACCCTTTTCAGGAGAACGGGTGACCCATGTCGAGCTGCCTCCTGCCTCTGTTCTACCACAGATATCTCTTCCCAAACAGAGGACTCTCAAAGGGTTAGGATTCTGTTTTTAAATCTTAGACCAGCACTAATCGCTAGCACCACATTTAACATGCTGATGCTTGCTGAGAAAACACTACAATACCTTTCTGGCCAAGACATTATATTCCTTTTCGAGGTCAGCAGCAACTTGCTTCTCCTCTGTTAAAGCCTTCTCAATGCCTATCCGCTGCTGCCGAAGCTGCATGGTGTTCAGGAAGAGATCCTCACTGCAGCCTGAAAGGGTCAAAGAAGAGCTTACTTTCACTGTGACTGCACTGGAGTTACTGGGTAGAGCTGGTATCTTCTCCTACTGTGCACATTCCCAGCATTCCCCATAGTAACACCGTGGGTTTGGTTCCCTAGAGCTTCCTTAAACATAAACCTGTGTGTTACAGATAAGTAACTCCATGACCGGGTGAATGTCTTGGATGGATCTTTTTTCCTTTACATTCAGTCAAGACAGTTTGTTTCCAGAAGTCAGATTAAATGTATCGAAGCCAGCATTAAAGCAAAGTGCTCAAAAGTTAGCTTTTGCAAGCAATGCAGTCCCAGTAATTAATACATGTTGCAGTAAGATCTTCAATTATATGAGCACATAGTTGTTTCTCCATAGCACCCTTCACTATAAATTATGAACTTGCTGTAGGGATCATTTATAACTCTATTTGTAAACAAAGCTGTATTTCATAGAACCTGTTTCATGGCAAGGAAGATCTGTGAATTTCTATCTAATACTGTGATTTCAGTGATGCTAAACAAGTGCATAATTATGCCCAAATCAGCTGGCATAATAATAAAAAATAAAGTCCAATAAAGACAGAGAAAATGACACATAAAGAGACAAACATGAAGAGGCTAATGCAACATGCAATTTCCCTATTAAATTAGCAATTTGGACTTTTCAAAAAAGAAGTAAAAATCTTTATTTCTTCCCAACATTCCATTGAAAAATGAGATGAACGAGGAGTTATTAAAAAATTCAATTTGTGGAAATGATTTTAAAAATCAATTTTAAAAAAAAAAAAAGGGAAGGTGAATTGTTGGTAAGTTTGAACTTGAATATGAAGCAGTGCTGTTACACTGTCATTGACACATCACTCAAGGATTTTTTTAAAAAACAACATCCTAAATTAGCTAAACTCGTACAAAAGAAAAGGAGGGAGAGAGGTTGCCTGCCTTTTTTGAATGCACAAATTAAGAGGATTTTGCAAAGTAAAGCTCCTAATTCAGAGCAGCATAGCAACAGGCAATTGCTGCATAAATCCACGAGGTGGTAACAAAGAGCTTCAATTAACAGCATGACGATCCCCCTAGAACTGCCCTGAAAAAGGAGGGATCCAGCCAGGCCAGGCAGCTGGTTTCCAGAGAGCAGCCACAGCCTTGCCACTGCTCCATTCCAGAGAGGAGCCTTTTCTCTTCAGAAGACAGCCCTGAAATGGTGAATGCTTCTTTACACAAAATAATTAATTCTTTGTGCTTAGCTAAGTTTTATTTTTCCAAACTTTTAAAATTAGGGTAGTCTACATTACCTTATTATCTTAACCGAAGCTTCCTGGGGAAAAATGCTGCACTCAGGAGGGGTACACACATTCCAGCCCTTCATGGCTTTAACATGCAGCGATTAATTAAAAATTCTGTGTTCTCTTTTCAAACACATAATATTGCCCAAACAGCTAAACAACCAGTTAACACAAGGAAATAACAGCTTAGATACCTTCTGGGCAAACAGAGTCATCAAAGACTACATCTTCAGATCCACAATTTTCTTCATCAGTCTTTAAGTCAGGCTTTTCATCATCCTCCTCTTCATTCTCATTTTCTTCATCTGAAAGAAACAGTCAGGCTGGCTTGCAAAACACTCCAGACCCACCAGCTATGCATTATGCCAATGTGCTGGTGAACACAAGCCCAGTAACCCATGAAAGATCATTCTGGTAATATGTGAATCCAGGCACCTTGTGCCTATTGCATTGATCTGATAAGATGTTTTCACAGAAAGGAAAAAGGAAAAAAGAGGAGGGGAAAAAAGAGAGAGAGATATCACCTAGTAGTAGAAAAGGCACAGGTGCAGCCCATGTTTTTGGGGCTTACTTCAGTAATATTTCTTCTCTTTATATGTGTTAGGAACTTAAACATTGTGGGTTTACCATTCTACTACAGAGATTAATCAACCAAGCAGAATATGGAAGCACAAATCTGTCATAAAAGCATCACCACTGTCTGCACTTTTTGCTAATCATGTCCCACTTGAAATCAAAAGCCAAGTCAGAGAGAGCACAAGTATTTTAGCTTAGTAAGACTGCCTAGCTTTAACAGCTTAAAACTGAGTCACTAAGACAAATTAAATTCTTTTGTAATATGTTTAGTCCTGTGACTAATAGATCATTGCAGATTAGGTTTATGATCTCTCATTAGTCAATGGACAGATTAGAGCAGAATGTCACAAATGTGACAGACTAATCACTTATCCATAGCTCCCATTGGTACAGCATAAGAAGCACCTATTTAAAGCTGTGCCTCTTCCTCTTACCAGTTATCAGTACTCAGTATTGACTTACAGGAGGTAAATTGCAGGAGCTGTTATCAGACCAACAGCAGTCATGTTAGAAGCTGGATTACATTGTTATCATTCAAGATGACTGCCACAGAACACATAGTCAGTCTATAAACAAATCTGGGTAGGTCTGATTTATGGGGTTTTGGACTGACTGGAGTGTCGTGTGTACTCAGGGCTCCAGCTAGACTGAGAGACATGTACTTCACCACATGGAAATACGCATAACAAATCCATAAAGCAAAAAGAACAAAATCTCCAACCTGCTTCTCTCTCTGCTTCTTCCTTTTCCACACACTCAACTTCCTTCTTCAAAATACTGGTCAGAAAATCAGCAAATTCATTGTTTTCTCCAAGGGATGCTTCGAAGCTGGCATAAAGAGCTCTCTCATGTTCCTGAAGCATTACAATCTCACACTTCCTATCCTCCATTTGTGTAAGGTAGCTCTTCAATTTTGACTAAACAAACAGAAAATTACTTCAGTTAAAAGGTACAACCCATGTGTATGTATATAGGATGCATCTGTGAAGATCTGGAATGCAAAACTAGTCTTTCTCTCTTTAAACCCATGGTTAAATGAAGAACCACCTAGGAGTATGTTCTTAAAGTATGTGATTAGTCACTTATGCCATATCATGAAGGACCTATTAAAATACAAATGTTAAGATTATTAAAAAATTACGTATTGGAAGTTAGAAGTGACCATTCTAGTAGGCTGATCATCAAGACTCTTGTTTTTCAAAATTTAGCACTAGTCACTGGATCAGTGCTAAAACAAAGCCAAGGGATGCCACCATTTACTTTATGGTTTGCTTTTGTTTCAAGCCATGCATTAATGGTACTGTTAAATTTAAATTCATGGTACAGGTGGCCTGCTTACTTGTATGTCCTCCTGTTCATTGATGAGGGCACAAATTTGCTCCTCAAGAAGGTCCTCATGTATCTCAAGTTTCTTCAGGATAAGCAGCTCTTCACAGCATGTGATGCAGCGCAGATCAGCACTTTTCACCTGCACATCCATCTTCAGTTTCTTGTGCCGCAAAAGGCGAAGTTCAGCATCGAAGCTGATCACCAGCGTGTTGATCTGGAGCAAAGGAGAGTCAGATCAGGAACAGGAAAAGTATTACCATTGCAGTTAAACATGCAAAGCTAGAGAAGGGAGCAGAAGGGAAAAATTCCCTCTGCCAAATCAACAACTCCGACATGCTACTTTCTAGAGAGTACTGAAGCACTTAGAAAGACAAAGTTAATCCCAAATGTGTCTTTGTTCTCAGCACAATAGTAAAAGAATCACCAGGGTTTCACAGGAATCTTTCACTGCGTCCCCTCCATCCCTGAAGTATTTTACTCTTCAGAGAAGGTTAAAGAGTAGTCTGTAGTTTACAGTAGTTTATGTAACAATCCCAGATGCATCAATAAATAACTCTTCTGCTTTGACAGACTTCTTTTGAAATAGCTGCCAGCTCTTCCCTTAGACATTTACAGTTAAATCAGTGCTAGCAGTTGCTAACATTAACTTACAGGCATGCGATGATCAGAGCAGAATTTGGGTATTCCCTCAAAACCTTCATACTCATAAACACAAAGGTGTCTGTGTTGAGGCAGACCAAAGAATCAATGCCCAGTAGCAGAAATTAGAGAAGGGAGGCTAAGAAATAGAGCAAACAGGTGAACAGTGGCACACCTCTCGTATACTGCTGTCTGTACCCTCCTAAACTCTGACTCAGGGGCATCCTGAGCTTGAAGCAGTATGCTTGTGTTCAGCAGCTTTGCATGGATTTCTTTTCCATGCTTTATCAGATTATAGCTTCCCTCACATCCTGGCACTGAGTTCCAAAGCTTAGCTGTTGTTGGATAGGAAAACTATTTTCATTTGCATGCTTCAAGTTTTTTATGTGACCATTTAATTTGATATCTCTCCTTCTTTTAAGAGATGACTCCCACTCTCCTTTTCTATGCTATTCAGTATTTTATCACATCTCTACAACCATTTCAGTTGCCCTTTTTGCAGGCCAAAGATACTTTATCCACGTAGATGTACCTTTTAAAGAATCTTTTCCAGTATTACGCATTTTGGTTCCTCTCTTTTTTACATTTTCTAATCCTACAAATTAATTTTTGGACCAAAAAGTTGAGACTACAGTTATTTAAGAGCGAGAACATGAATCTACAAAGTTGCAGTGATGCTGCTTTTTTAACTCTGTAATTTTTCAAGTTATGTCTAACATTTTACTTGTCCTTTTTTTTTTTTTTTTTGGCCACTAAGATCATAGTTTCATGGCACAATCAATAAGAAATCTAAGATCTGTTTTTCAAGTGATAATAGAACACAGGCCATAATTATGGATTTATACTGATTTACACTGTAAATTTGCAACAGTTAGCATTTTCCTGAAATGCAGAAAGGCAAGAGTAGCTGCAATCCTGAGACAAAACCATAACTTTCAAATTCCTACCTTTTTAATCAAGGTCTCCTGCAAGGATAGATTTTTTATCTTCTCCCTCTTTAAAATTTCCAGTTCCATTTCTGTTGGCTCTGCTTTCTCCATCTCAAAAGCCTCCTGCTCCTCTGTGACCACAGCTGATGCATCTCCAGTCTGTGCCATAGGGTCACCCTCTTCCACTGGAGGAGTTTGAAGAAACACGTGCCTAAATGCGCGAGATGAGGGACACCCTTCCAGTGGTTCCTTGAGCTTTGCCTTGGCTGCCTGCTCCTCTTTGAACTTTAGGAGGACGTCACTGTTGTACTCAATTATTTTTTCAGGAACCTCATCTGGGTGTAACTGAGGGATCAGGGGAATAGGGAGATGTTCTGATACATCTAAGCTTGCCTGTATGGATTTCACTTCCTTCACTAAACTCTTGATTTCATCAATAACAGAAACCTTAAGATCCCGCAAAGACACAATCTCTTTGTTCATATTCATTTTCATCCTATGGATCTGCAAAAGAAAAACAATTTCAGTAGGATTCTCCAACACAGGAAGTAGTCTTCCCCAACTCAAGAAGGCTAATATTAGGATTATTAATCATTCTGTGATAAGGCGACACTGTATTAGTTGACTCTTTTTATGTGAAGTAAGAATTGGATGTGATCTATCATTAATATACTTGGCAGAAACTTCTCTGACCTTTATAAAAGAAGATGACACACCACCCACCTGAAGCAACTGGAATTCCTCATCTGTATAAACCCAGAAATTATGACAAGAACTACTCCCTTTGTTTCTCCTAATGAGTTAGGTTAATGACTGGATATCTGGTAGTATCAGCACTACAGTGAAGTGCTGAAGCACAGGCATGAGACTAAAATGATCCAACAAAGCCTCTGTGACTGTAGCATTGCTTTTGTAATGCTTAGACCTCTCTGTCAAAGTTATCCAGTGTCACTCTTTTGCACTCCAGCCAAATACAATAAAAAGCCATTCCTATGAGAAGGATGGGGGGAAGAAGTCACAAGGCAAGCAACAAAGATGCTGCACAACATTTGAACTTCTCGTGTCTTCGTGGTTAAAAGATGGGTGGTAGCTGTAGGAGTCCTACTACAGTAAGGTGGCTCCAAAAGACCTGGTTTCTCAGGAAGATTCCAATTCCAGAAGCAGTGATTGCCGAAGTGCAGATACGGAGAGGCCACACTAGAATACTTGTCCTTGCTCACATCCCTGTTTTTGTAAAGGTATTTCATGGCAGGGGTTACTTAGCCCAGTGTTTTACCAGATTATAAGACTTATAATTCAAAAAGACAGCTGTTCCTGCTGAAGTACTAGTAAAGGCAAATTCTCTTTCTCATTTATAAAGAGCCACCATGGATTGATGCAGGTTTAGGTTTGGTGAAGCACAAGACAGCTCACAAGAGAAGGGCTGATTTGTAACTAAATCTTACTCAAAACAGCACTCTGTCCTTCAAGGCCTATTCCTGCACTCACTTTGAATTCCTTTCAAAACATTTCTTCAGTGATTAATACACTATCCTCACTTCCCCCCCAAAATGGGGCAATAGACACAGTTTTACATACCAAGTGTTCCAGAGTTGCAAGCTGCATCATCTTCTTTTCAGTGTTCATATGCTCATCTTCAGTCAGTGTGTAGTTAGTGGCAGTCTTCAGCCTGTAACATCCTATATTCTCCCTTGCTGCTTTGATCTCCTCAGCATCTTTGGAATTCTCATCATTATCTCTAGGTTTGCTCTTGTATCTGGTAAGTACAAAATAAAGCTGAACTTCAAGACAGAAAGCATACAAATGAACAGTCATTTTATACCCTCTGACTTGTGAAGCAAAGTTTGGGAGGTGAAAGAGGGATATATCTCTTTCAGAAAAGAATGGCTACTTTGGAAAGAATATCCTTGCACATTTAAATGAAAACCCCAGATTTTTTTTTTCCCCTAAGAGCTCTTAAAACATGGCTCTGCCATGGGAAAGTTTACACCTTCAGACTCAGACTGAGTTCTGGGTTAAGTGAGTACATGCTGCAATCAATTTCAGCAAAATGTGTATCAACAATCTACCAGCCTGTAGCACAGAATACCTGATCCTGCTCTATGTTGTTAAACACTTAAACCTTAAAAGCTTTGTATTCTGACTATACTTTGGTTCCATTCCCTGCCATTCATCTCCTAAGGAAGGAGTTCTGTACTTCCCTGAGCATAGAATGGTTTGGGTTAGAAGGGACCTTAAAGATCATCTCGTTCCATTGCCCCTGCCATGGACAGGGGCACCTTCCACTAGACCAGGTCACACAAAGCCCCATCTAACCAGGCCTTGAAAAAGAGGTCATTCAAAGATATTAGTTAGGTTAGATATTTGGAAAAGGTTCTCCACTCAGAGGGTGTTGGGCACTGGAACAGGCTCCCCAGGGAAGTAGTCACAGCACCAAGCCTGACAGAGTTCAAGAAGAGTTTGGACAATGCTGACAGGCACAGAGTGTGACTCTCGAGGCTGGCCTATGCAGGGACAGGAGTTGGACTCGGATGATCCTTGTGGCTCCCTTCCAACTCAGGATATTCTATGATTTTGTGAGAGATGTCCTGTCGCCCTTTCTTGCCTCTCAAGATAAAGACCAGCATGGAGCATGACGGCATGTCACAAACATTCACATAATGGCTGAGATGCTAAGACTGCTGACCTAACCCAGCTGTTACAGTGTCTGCTCCATGTGGGGCTGGCAGGATTCACCAAGAGTTGACTGTAATGGCATAGGTATCTCTCAGTCATGATCAATTTAGACCCATTTTACTCCCTAGCTGAAAATGCAGCTACTCAGCTGAATTCAAATTTGATAATATTTTAGAGGAACCATAGAAACCAAATATATTCTAATGCTCTCTTGAGACTTAGAGATACATGAAAATTCATCTGTTTTAATTACAACCCTTAGGAATATAAAAACCTAAGCAAAGAGATTGTAGTGCCATATGACAGCTAAACAGCATTACTCGACCTCGGACAAGAAGCAGAACTAAAAGGGAACAGAGTCCAGTTCAAGACTCACAATTCATGCCACTCTGCCCTCCTCTTCATGATCTTGGCTTTCAGTGCATCATATTTCTCAACAAGTCTTCCGATCTTCTCACGTTTGCTTTCTATATAACGCGTGGTCGGCTTTCGGACCTCCGGTGTCTCCAGCTTTTCAGCCTCATTCTCAAAAACTATGCTTCCTGAAACAAAAAATAACCACGTGAAGACGTAAATACCATGCAGCACAGTGCCATCCCAGCTACTGGGAACTCCCTCAGTCAGCTCCTGTAGAGCTGATGTAAATCAGGATAGTTCCATTGTAGTGGATGTTCTGAAAGTATTCAGGTTCTTTGACTTGACTTTTAGCTACATTCTACCCATGGGACTGACAGACAATTGCTGACATTGACCTGAACATGGAAAACCATGTATGTTACTTTGTATTTAGGTACTAAAATACCACACCACAGCTGTATTTCTCTACCTGCACTTACACATGTATTTCTTTATCTTGGATTCAGGAAAACAAACTGAGATGAAAGACAGAAACCATACTACTGAAAGATTTAAATGGTTATCATTACCTCTATGCACAGGGCTTGTCTCTCTGGGGATCTCCACTTCTGCTTGTTCTGCCTCTTTAAGTGCTGTCCACTTCTCTTTAAGTACTGCCCACTTGCTGTCCCCATGTTTCTTATCTTGGGCGTATTTCTGAGACATTGTTAGAAGGCTGTAGGTGGAAATCTGATGATTGCTTTGAATAGCATGAACAATGAGAGTAAATTCCAGAGAGTCCCGAAACCTGGAATCCCAAATTAGACAAAACTATCTGATGTCAGTGGGCACAACATACCATTTTGCCTTGCCAAAAGGGCATGAATAGTGTCATTTACTTATTGCACATGCAGTCATTACATGTAAATCCACAAGTCAGTAAGTAATTGCACAGCACAATGACACCTGACACTATCTATTGACTTTTATCCAGTCTAGAAATAGAGACGCTTAAGAATAAACACATTAAGACCTTTCCCAGTATTGAAACTTACACTTCATGACAGTAACTTTAATCTTCCATTAAGGACTGATTAAAAACATGCTCATTCAAGCCTTTTTCCCAGTCACATACTCTGTGTGCCTAAGGTGCTTTTGTTACTGCATATTTATTTTATTACTTCATCTTTTGCTCTTACCTAGATCTATGAAAACCAACTCAAAATGCACCTCATGCTTAAACTGGTGGTCCTGAGAAAGTTTGTTTCATAACTTCAAATTGTATGTTCAGGGAACATTGCGTTAGCAATGACACTAAAATACCTGACAGACAGGCAACATGTCTTAAAAACAGGCATTAATTTCACAGGTTGTTTTTCAACATTTCAGTAAGAGTTCTTGGTTCTTACTGAACTTACTGGAAAAGCCCCAGGCAAACAGTCTCAATCAGCTTTCTTCACATAGAACTGAATCAGAATGAAGTAATTTCCTTCATTTGACTATTTGCATTTTTACAAAACATTCAATAGAAGTAATTACACATAAAAATGAACATATACTCTCATGTATGTTCCAAGTAAAATAAGAATAGAATCATAACTGAACAGATGAAATATTGATTATATGAGAGAGAGAGACAAAAAAATCACATTCTTTTTGCTTGTGGGAGGTACAACTTCATAGACAATAAGCCCCATGGAGGGTCAGGGAGAGAAATAGAAGAAAAGTGGTAATTACTGTGTTTGTAGTTTCTGAAGTCCAGTCAATTGTTTCTCGTGCTCCCAAGCCAGCTCCTTTTGCACTAACTGGATTCTCTGTAGTCTCTGCCTATCCAGCTCCTCAAAGATCCTACGGTCCATCTCAAACTCCTGCAGGAAGATGGAAAACACAGCATCACATTATCCTACACAGAAGGTCTTGATAATAAATATTTTTACCTAGGTGCCATAGTTCCATGCACATCAACACTATCCTTTATTTCAGAAGCTACCTACACAGAACCACTTTTTCTCCTGTGCTTCTTATTTTGCACAAATCATCAGCTGTGATTCAGCTGTAATTCAGAAGTCTCAGCAATTTATATATTCCTAAAACTACCTTAATCCAAAGCATAGGACACCTGTGGCCCCAACATGATATGTAGCAACATTTTAGAAGAAGGTGCCTCTAAAGGTAAACAACCCTCATAAAAGCCAGGTGTACCTGTCTGTGCAGCTGCATGTGCTTGGGCAACTCCTGATTCTTTTGAAGGAGAAAAGCGAAGTCATGTCTCAGAGCATTTAACTCCTCTCTTTTCTTATTTTTCTTTTCTTCAGCTTCCTTCATTTTCCGTTCATACTCCTTTTTCTGCCTGTATTCCTCAATACTGAAAATGTATTAAAAGGAAATGGTGTTATCTCAATGCAAGAGAGGAAAGATTACAGTTTATAGGACCTTTTAGATTTCCTTGACACTCTTGAATTCCCAGTGAACTCAATGGTTCTTAAGGTAACTTAGAAAGGAATCATCTTCCTGTATATTTGTACACTCCTAACATCAAGGGGCTTTGACCTTTTGTTGTCTCTGTAGTCTGAAGTTAAGTGCCTCATAGTACAATATCTGAATTACTGCCAGAGAAAAGTAGATGAAATGAAGGGAAAGGCCGAAAAAATGTGTATTTAACAAAGAAATGACCCAAATTCAGGGTGATCAACTTGTCCCTCCTCTTTGTAGGCAAAAAGAAATACATGGGCTGAGAAAAGAGCTACCAACACTTGAAAATCTCTTTCATCATTATCTAAGCATCTCTTACGTGTAGGCATCAGGATCCTTAATGTCTTCAGTAGCCTTCTCCTTCTCAAGACCGCTCTGGAATAAAAATATTGTCTTGTCTTTAAACAAGCAGTTATAGTTTCAGCAGACAATAAAGCTTTTATGAACATTAAGACAGAGCTCCCACCACCTCTCACCAAACCAAAAAAAACCTCTTCATTTTCAGTATTACTGCCTGGGCCTTAAATATCAGGTTGTAATGTTTCAAGCAGAAAAAGCAATGAAGCTGGCTTATATGTAAAAGAACTAATGAAACATAGTTTTTAGGGACAGAGAACACAAAACCTATAACCTCCCCAGTGGCATAAATCGTTTTATCATTGCTTGTCCTAACTTCACTCTATCCCATAACATCTTTGGTTCTCTACCCCCAGACCCAATTCTCTTTTGTCCCCTCACTGCCACATTGACAAGAGTCACTGTGTCCTGGGCTAATTCCAAGTTACATGTGTAATTAATCTGGCTGGCTTCTGCTGACTGCATAATGGATTCACATTTATTAGCTGTGAAGAATGACAGATGGATGGACATTGCAGTAGCACGAGCCTCATTTCCCTAGGCAATCATGCTCTGAAAAAAGAGGGGGGACTATCACCCAACAATTTAGTTGTACTTAATTGACCTGTAATTTAACTCAATTAGTTTCAGATGATTTGTATTTGATTCTCTAAGAATTTCATTAAGTTTAATGAGGACAGAATTTTTAAAATCTTCCACATGACTTAAAACTAGAATAGATACTTAATGAAGATATACTTTGAAAAGGGAAAAACTCTGTTAGGATGGTCATTAAGCAATGTTGTTAGCCAGAACAATAGAACTGACCATAAAAGTCTTTATATAGAGCTACTTACATATTCAAAACTATAAATCTGTATATATACTTCATAATTGAATATTAATCACTTATTGTAATACTGGAACTAGCAAGGCTCTGATATCAAATGTTCTAATCAGTCACTTATAGAAAATAACTCTGGCTCTATTCTCAGTGCTATATATTCTTGTCATATTGCTAAAGAATTCCAACTAGTCATGAACAATTTAGCTGAATGACCAAAATTACAATTTCTTCTGTCTCTGTTGCCAAGCATCCTTCAAAATGTAGTTACCAACCAGTATTAAAATATATTTAAAAGTTTAATTTGTTTTATGTTGACACTTTCAAGATTTTTAAACTCTACTGAATGTATGTCTACTGTAATATTTATTGTGCACGATGGCACTTCTTTACTCAACAGCTCTCACTGCTTCTTTCAAGTTATATTTAATAAATTCAGACACTGTTAAGACTTTTTAAAAATTCAATAAAGTCTGAACATTTTCAGTGGAGGCATTGGAATCCCCCTTCTTGTGCATTATCAGCAGAACTGTTTCTGAGTTCCAGTGTCATCTGTTCAAATGTGCTAGAGATGATCAGCTCTACAGTGAGTACAGGACACCAGTAAATTCATCACTACTAATGATGTCCAACAGTGAAAGAGCAACAGGACCAGCATCATATTTTCCAATTGTAAAAAATCCATTGTGAATTTTAGATGAATAGTACTTGATGTATGGAGAAACTACACACTTGGTATTCTCCAATAGTATTTCTAGAATCCTCATTCAGAGCAGAATCATACTTTACTGGAATTAAACCCAAGAAAGGTATGAAGTATGAGAAATCCTTGCAATTCTTTCATTCTAGCAATATGCATGACTACACCTTTGAGTGGGAAAACTGGTAGAGTATTACATATGAACAACACATACTATGTTTATTTGGAGAAAAACACAAAACACTGAGAAGGAACAGTGCAGTCACAGAGCCTATTTATTAGAGAACATTTTGCAAGAGCTATTCTTCTAAATTGTTTGGGAAACTTCAGCTTTTGCTATGAAAGATCTTTAAGAAAAATAATTGGACTATGTTTGCCCATCTGGTAGTTTCATACCAAATAGGCTTAGTTCAGCGAAAGACGGTACCAACTTACCCTAGGAGGGGGGATTATGACTTTTAGCTCTTTGGGAAGCTCTTCCTCTGACCAGATGTCAAACATAAAAATGTTTCCATCTTCCCCACAGGTAATCAGACACCCATCATCATGACTACAGCAGATCCCCCGGATCTGCCCATTATCATTGTCATGTACATTCAGGTACCAGTAGTCCTTCAGGGCATCTGCTGAGAGGTCTTTATCATTGAGAGGATAAGCACGCAGTGAGCCATCCTGCATCCCACACAACATCAGGGCGTTGCTGGTACTGTTAAATAAACAGCAAGAAACAGTAATAGCAGCAACTCTAACAAGCAAGCTCAAAATACGAAAAGAGCTAATCTAGCTTAATAGAAGTCACTTTCCCAAGTTTGGAAGCTGGGAGCAAAGTATTTGGACCATTTGAAGTATGTGTGATTCTACTCCAAAATGTTTTTCAGCTAACTGGCTGCTCAGGAACATTCCAGCACTTGCTACGTATCATAGAACTAGTCTCAGCCCTGAGTTGGGTAGTGTAGCAGACATCAAATTAAAAGCTAGAAAAGCAGCTTTTTCTCCCTGCTCCCCATTTAGAACAGATGGTGGTGAATGCAGCCAGCAGTAGATTAAAGCCTGAATTCAACCTGCCTTCTTTTGATGCAGAATATGCCTACTCTTACAGGGAACCTAATACTGTGAGTCTGAAAAGAATCCAGCCTTTTCATTCATACAGTTCACAGAATGTCCTGAGAAGCGTATATCTTAGCACAAGAGGGATGGACTGACCTCTCAGTGTTGTTCTAATTCTCTTTGTCAACTATCATAAAGAACTGCTGTTCTGGTGATCACTATATGCAGGGACTTCCAAGGGTTCTCCTGGAGTTCTACAATCTAGGGTGGTTGAGTCCTAGTCAGTACTTACTTAGAAATTGTCTTTGAAGGTCTTTTTAAATTGTTCTGTCAGACACATGGCCCAGCTATGTCCATTAGGAATTTTAAGTGAAACTCAGTGCCAGGAAAAGCAGAGAGAGTTCCTGTATACTAGAGCTGAGCCACAATTAAAAAGAGACAAAGGAGCATACACTCCTCCCTCCAAGTTCAATTTCATCAAGCTTTATCCCAGAGCTATTTGTTACATTACAGTATTTTACCAGAAGGAGATTTGGTGAATGGGATTGTCGTCGGTGTCCTCCATAGGAATCACTTCAAAGGGTTCATCTTTCCTCTTCTCAGGGTCTTCTTCGTCATCATGTGAGAATTTGCAGTGATAGAGAAACCCTGAGTCGTACCCACCCTGAAGAAGAGAAGGACCATAATGAAATGGTGACAAAAGAAAACTGAAGCAGCTGACCAGGTAAATGCAAATTTCAGAATAATTCTTCCTTTCTTAAGGATCTGTGATAGGTTAGAAAATGCTACTTCCAAACACCTAGAGATCCTATTTGTCCACAGACAGAAGTCTGTCACAATCACTGGCATTACAAGCCATTCTACCACTATGTTAAAATTCAACCTTCTGCTTGTGAGGTAACAGCTCAGTGCCCATTCAGTCACCATCAAGAGGGGCACCTACTGGAAATCTACCAAACAATCTGAATTGGAGGGACACTACTGGTTTACTTCACAAAAACCACTGAAACTGTCAGGGATGAAAGGAATTCTATGTCCTAGGGATGGCAAGTTTCAAAGGGAAGAGTTGTCACATTATGCAACTTCATCAACATGAAGTAAAAACTGACTTACCAAGGAAAGCCAAAATTTTCCTGGTGCTGAATAAAAGCCACAGAGGATGGGACTGGGCTCCTCTGGAATGTAGAGAGGTGGCAATGGCTCTTCTTCGGGTTCTTCCTCTTTAGTTTCGTCTATCTCAAGTCCCATCTCCTTTTGCTGCTTTATCCATTCAAGCCTTGCTCTCTCCTTCTCCTGCTTTTCTTTCTCTCTCCGTGCAATCTCCTCTTCCAGCTATTACAACAAGCAGAGAAACACCAAGACATGAAACCAAGGCACTCCACACATCACTGACTGAAGGAGTCTCATAAATGAAATCCAAGGTGGTCCTGGCATTATACATACAGAATATCTACAGAAATCTCTTTCCTGTCAGCTAAGCAGAGATCAACCAGACTTTATGGGACTCTGCAGTGAAATGCCCCCATTCCCCTCCTCTGAAGTATTTACTCTTGGTGCTTTGAAACAGAAGTAGTTCCGAATGACAAGCAGATTTCAACATTTCCTCAAAGAGATTATTCCAAATCTTCACCACTATGCTTACTCCTGCAGAAAGCCTAAGTCCTGTCCCCTGCCTGCCCTGGAGAAAGAAAAAGACTGGAAAGCTGAACTCAAACAACTTCTAGTGCATCATTAGTACAGAGCAAAAGAGAGAAGCTGTAATGGACTTAACTTTTTCTGCACAATGAAGGAAAGATTTATCAAACCTTTAAAACTCCCTTCCATTCATGCCTACTGTAGCATAAACAAGTATCAAACATTCTCTAAAACAAGATCTTCCTAAGATGATATTAGATAGCCGAATAAGCAAATCCTTAAATATTATCAGCTGATCTTTATCTGATTTACCTTCTAAATATCTCCTGTTCCAGGGACTCTACAGACTATAAAAACTATTTTAGTGCCTCACCACCCTTACTGTGAGAAATCTTTACTTGCATTAAAATGTCCTTGTTGTAACTTACTAATTATTGATCTATTTCCAGAGGAAAAAGAGAGCAATTAATATTCTTTCTCTCTGTAGAAACATTTTTTATTTTTAGCGATTTAGAGTGTTTCTCAACATTATTCTTCTCATTTGACTGAAAAAACAAAACCAAACCAAGCCAACCAACAAACAAACCAAAAAGAAAACCAACAAAACTCTACACACATTATTTTAATCTTTCCATTCATATACATGCTTTGTGATCATTTTTATGGATATTGCTGTGAAAAACCACCTAGAGATCTTTCTCCTGAATGCTGACTTCCTCCAAGTTGTAACATGAAATTAAGCTTTGCCTGACATTCAGTAATACAGGAGCAGTTAACAGAGAAGGCAGAGAAATCACAGGTTAACAACAGAACCAGAGAGGCTGCTTGGTTGTGGTGGATTGAATACGGAACTGAGAGCCTCCTCACTGGAGTTCTCCTTCTGAGCCTAACATCAGCTTGCTTTTTAGTTGCACAAAATTAACTACAGCTGTTAGTTGACATAACTCTTTTCCTTTGGCCCCACATATTCTTTTTAAATACTAAATGTCATTCAGAAATTAAATGCACACCTTTAAACTTAAAACATTTTTTAAAAGCCAGAAATACTGCTAAAAAAAGAGAGATGTTTCATGTTTGCCTCAAGGTGACTACCTGGGGGTTTTATAACTGTTGAAAGGAATTTCCTATAGGGCCAACATCAACCACAAGAAATATTCTTTTCGCGAAAATTACCAAAAATAAAATATTTTGAGAATTAATGCACTAATACTACATTTCCCTTTCTCTAGTGCTGTCTTCTAATTATAATCAAAATTCACATCATGCTTTCAGTGTCATGTAGGTTCTACCTGAAACCAAAAACAACTTGTAATTTCAAGCCACAAATGGCTTTTAACTGGCATCCCCTTTCAAGGAGCTTAGCAAAAACCCTATGATGAAATACAGGGACTAGAAACTCTTTTGGGTAGTTTCGTCACCTGGCACAATGAAGAAAATAGAATTCTGCCATGGGAGAGTTTTTTACCTTGATTCGGGATTTAATACTATAAAAATGGAAGTACTGTGTTGGCAGGTTTTTTATGTGATAGGTGGCCACGGTATCCTGCTTTCCAGGGAGAGGGGCAGGAACCTGGACAGCAAAGCCATTCTCACAAAGGATGAGCAGCATGCTCTTGTCCTGTATAAAAACACAAAGAACACAAATATAGGGCAGATGTATAGATGGAATCCAGACAAATGGGAGGAAAAGTCATTTCAGCAGATGCACAAGCACAAAGCCAAACTCCAGCCACACTTACCTGTGCTCTTATTTCTATGGACACTTTTAAATGGATATCAGAAATCAGCGAGCTTCTTTTATGCTAGGCAAAGCTAAGGAATTGAAGAAATCCTTGCTATGTCCAAATCAGCTATAATTCTGACACTGCATAGCTTGAAAGCAGTGTGATGGTATTTTGGAAATTTGGTTAAATTAAAAGATGGATTTGACTGAATAGTTAGGAGATTTTGGGTTGATAATTTCATATATTTCCATACTAATAAATCCTTTATACCATCAAGACTTGGCTCAAAGTCTTGCCAAATGCTACTTACCTTTCAGTTCGTTGGTTTTTTGCTGGTACCTGACAAGTCCTTTAAAATGCAGAGTTAGGAAGAATAGGTGAGGTAAGGGCAATAATTACTCAGTGTTTCGAGATTTTAAAAGACAAGTCTGTATTTATTTTCAATTTTCATAAGCTATCTAGAGAAAAGAGAAAGAGGCTTATTTTATCTGACCTATCACTAAAAATGTGCAAAGAGGGCATATTAGAGTTGCTATGGAAACCCCAACTAGGAATGATATGGTTCCTGTGTCTATAGGACCGCAGTTTAAAAATGCATTCATTAAATGTAATTTATTTAATCACCAAAGCACTTTTTAAAAACAAGTAAAAAAGTAGTAGTGTGACACTTTGATGCTGCCACTGTGTTAAGCAAGCGTTCTCATCTAGCAAAGGGAGCCAGATACTGGTAGAGAAATTATTCAGGCAGAATATAACATATCCAAGACAAAATGGGTGCTTTTTTAGTAAGGAGGAGTACCTTGTCTTCAAGGAAAGGACTCAAAATGCAACTGTCAGATCAAGATCTGTTGTTTCTGCAGTAAGATAGAATTCATACCAGCAAGACGCCTTTTGCCAGCACGGTTTTTAGCAGTTCCAATTAACAAGTGGAAATACCAACACTTTGCCGCTATTCACATGTAAAGTTATCTTGTCAGCTTCTAAATATAATGAATAGTCTCTCCTCTAAACAAGGATACTGGACCAAACAAAATTTCAGATGTTACCCTAACCCTAGCACACTTTTAAATATTAGCAAGAATCTATTTCGGTATGTCCTGACACATTTCAAACACAGAATGTGAATTTCAAGAAGCACCCAAAATCTTTCTTAATATGGTCAAAAAACTTTGCAAAAGCCTGTTTTAATATGGGCAAGAGTCACAGGCAGTAACACCCAAATAACTTTTTTGTCAAAGAGAATCGGACTTTCCAAAAGCTAAGGAATAAGATTGTTTCTTCTAGTCAAGGGCTCAAAAAGCATACCAAAATCTTGTGCTTTGCATTATCCAAAACTCAAAATATGTTCATAGCGACTGAACCAGAGAGACAGCTACAGAGAACCATTTAGAATCTGTCATGCTGAAGTAGCATGAAGAACAAAGTAGCAAAATACTGTTTGTATTGTCTATAGAGAACAGGGCTAGAGTCATGGATCCTCAGCTATTTTCATTGGAAATTCTTTTTTAAATGATATGTTAACACTGCTGGGAAGGAAAGAAAACAAATATGCATTACTCACATGAGAAGGTGGAGACCACTGTAATGCCTGTACAGGCCCAGGGACACAGATGAATCCAATTGGCTTGTATTCATCCTCAACAGCAAAAAAGAAAACTGTTTTGTCTTTACTCTGAGGAAAAAACAAACAAACAAAGATGATAACTAAATCAAAGCTGACCAAAAATTCAAAAGACTCTAAGCACTTTATGACATAAGCACATGCTTCCTTTTTTTTTTTTTTTGTGGTTAACCAGGGTACTTAGGACTGGATTTCCATTATAATTACTGGGAGGAAATAAAAATCCTGCCCATGTTGCTCCAAGAAACATGTTGTACCCATAACTCTTAATTGCTCTCATGGGCCTCCTCTGGCATCCCCAGCCATGTGCTTTCTGGCCATTGCCCCAGGAGCTCCTTTAAATCCCAGGCTCAGGAGTGATTTTTCAGGTAAGACAGCACAAGCTGATTTCCCCAGATAACAAGAAAATCCAGAAGCGGTACACAACAGGATTCATCGTAGCTTAAATCCTAAATTAAATGAAATGCATGGCAATTCAGCTCCAGGAACGTGTAACTGAAAATGCACTGATCACAGCTAAGGACTAGCTTTTAAAAAGAGGCACCACATTAACTGGAAACCATCTCAAAGACTACCAGGCATAATGACAAATTGACTGACTGACCCTGTGGTAAGGCCAAGCAGTGCTGGGTAGCAGCTGGATTGCTGCCAATGTGGTGTATCAACAGACTTGCTTTTACTAATTCCAAGATCCTACTAAACTAATTCCAAAATGAACCAAATCCATCTTCAAAGGGGATTACAGAATTCACACTAAACAGTCCAGTAATTCACAAAATGAATTGTGTGAATTGTATGGTTGCTTTCCTTCAGAAAAACAGATGTGACTGCAAACAGATCCTTCTCCCAGCACAGAGAACGACAACAAGCAGCCAACAATAGCAACAGAAGTAAAACTGTGTTGTTAGTAAACAAACTTTACCTTGCATCTTTAAATAAGATCTACATTTGTGGCTTAATAAAAATAGCGAAATTAAATGATATATACCCCTGTAGCAAACGCATCTCCCTTTGGTTCATATGCCAGAGCTGTAACTGCAGCAGCATGAGGCTTGAAAACTTGCTTCAGATTTATCTCTGCACTCTTATTGGCCCGTCCTGCGCAACCGGGCAGCAGTTTGGGATCATAAACCTCAATTATACGAACAACACCATCTTCAAACCCCACGGCAATCAGACCTCCTTCAGGATTTACCTTAAAGGGAAATGAAGAAAAAAATCACAGTGTACATCTAAGAACTTGGAAGAATAATCCATATGGCACATGCTCTGGTGTTTACCTGTAACACACCTTACATGGAAGTATTGCTAAAGCACAAAGAATATTTCATACCTGGGAAATGTAGTTTATTCTCTCTAATACGGTACCATAAAGGAAGAGAGAGGACTGGGGCCTATTTCTTGGGCTAGACTGTATTTTGGCTTTTTAGTGGTAACATGCCATCGAGACTTAAAATGTTAATGAGAATGTGGTTGTAATGCCTGAGGAAGAGGTAATTGATACTGACATAAAGATCTATCAGTAGCTTCTTAAGCAGAAGAGTTGGAACTCAAAAAAGGAATTCGATTTCCCTGAAAATAATATGAGGCACCAAACCTAAGTATGGTTTTTGAAGAGGTCAAGGCACAGGCTGGGTCTGGCTGACTCCATGTGAAATACAGGAGTCAACAGGGACATCTACTTGAGATGGAAAGGAGGAGGAGTCTTTACCCTAAGTCCTGTAGATAAGCCAGCTGCTAACAACTAAGACAGGCTTGAACTGTGATAAAGGTTAGCAGAAACAGGCCTGTGTTTTAGCTGGATATAGCTGGACTTGTGGATTTAGCTGATATTTGCCATACATGATAGTGTCTTGAAGTCAATTACAAGCTGACTTGTCAGTGTTCACTTACCTAACAAGTACACTGCTAGCTTGCCTATGAGGAGATTATGGCATACAGATGCTTCAAAGTATGTTGGACTAAGTTTTCTTAGATTAATAGCACAGATTTTCAAATATATTTGCACACTTTAAACTGTGACCAAGTATCTAATGTGACTTTAAATGCAGCTGAGTAGACTAAGTACCCTCTGTTTTACACATTGGGTTTAGTAACAACTTCCGTAAAAGTGAACTGAGTCGGTTTTGTGAGGCTGCACAATTTATTGTGGAGACAGCTTACCTGATGAATGTACAGGTCACCACTTTACAGCATCTCTGAAAGCCTGCATGGCCAGAATTATATTTTTATAAAACATTTATTTTTATAAAATAAAGGCACTCTCCCACTGGAACCCTCACCTTGAAAATTCAAGTAATTCTTTTCCTCCTAAATTTGCTTATAATTAAGCCACCAGGCTTGCTATGTTTTCTCAAGAACATAACGAGACACTATTTTAATTAAAATTAGCAAATATGTCTAAAAGTGATAGACTCCACACTCCACAAATGATCAGTTCTGGCAACAGTTTTTTATTATTTATCTCCAAATGTCTGTGATTTGTCTGGGCTGTCATTTCAAAATGTGTTAACTAACTCATGTTAAGTGACAATTGCTCTGCGTGGGTTAAATAGAAGCTGTTAGTCTACAAACTCAGACTACTTCCCATTCTTCACTCTGAGATCTGATTTTAAAATCTTAGGAAGGCACAAAGTAGGATACCTGATAACCCGTAGTAAAGTTAAACTGTACCCATACTGTATACAAACATACTACTCCACAAACTTATATACACATCCTGCTACAGTAAATTCCGCCATGGCCTAACAAGTGACCTCTAATGTCTTGTTTGGTGAGCAGCTTTCTGGATGCTGGCAGGTTCATAGGTCCCTTGATGAATTTTTGCTAACATGCTGGGAAAACTCACAACAGCTGGTGCCCATGTCAGTGCTGTTCCTCCCTGTTTAAACTTGATTACACTCAGTTGGCTGTTGCTGCCGAAATCATAGATGCGCACTGACCCTGTGGGGTAATGAGACAGTAAGAATTTATTTCTTGCAATATCACTTCCATGTTAGGATTTATGGAGAAATGTCTATTTATTTGAATTAAAATCTGGATAAAATGTATGTTTTCTCTTTTGAGTAACAAAATGCTTGCCTGGAAAGATGACTGATGGTTAAAGAGTACCATAGCTAGCACGGTACTCGTCAACGAAATATATGATTTCTTCACTCTTCAACTTATACAGAACCAAGAGCTGTGGAGGCTGAGGGTTGTAATAAGTAGTTCCACACTGACAATCCACATGTAATTTTCAAGTGGGCATGGAATTGTGGCATAGTGTAAGGAAAATCTGTACTGACAATATAGGAAAAGATAATAGGCTACTACTTGGGACTGCCTAGTGAAAAAACATTTAAAGGGAGGAAAATATAGGAGATTGTCCACAAAAGATCTGATTTCACCAGAGGGAAAATTAACAGATTCGTAGGCACACATATTGATTGCATAAAATTCCATTCCAACTGGCATATATCTGAAATCTTGTTTGCTCAACTGGTAGGAGTTTGGCTTCAGGCTAGAAGAATATGTGCATTGTATAACACAGACAAATTACAAGACAGTACTGACAAGAATTGAGTTAAAAGACCTTGTCGTGTTTTCTGAACAGTGTAAATGACATTGCTGATGTTCTGGCCTGTAGTTCTTCTTCCAAAGCACAATTAAAGCTAACAGTGAGAGGCCTAAACAGCAATATTTATACAAGTTAAATGAATATGTCTGTAATTACATGTTATCTGTTGTTGAGAGCATAATAGTGATTGCATTTTCTAAGAAAGGCACAAACATTAATATTTGCAATGGCTTACACAATGCTGGAGGTGTATGTAATTCCTTACAAAATAAAAATCCCAACACTTATTAATCCCCAGCCGTGAATACAAGTGTTGTTACTCAAACCAGATGTCTCACCTTTTCAGCCATTCCTTCAGAACAAACAATTTACGAAGTTTCCCATTAAAAACATCTGTTGCTACAATCCCAGGATTTTAGGATGAAGCAGTCTTAATGCATTGTTTCAAAACATTAATGATTTGCCTTAACTATTAAAGAACTGATCCCAGGAATAACAATTGTGCGTAAAGTGACTTTGCAAGAGCGAATGCACAAATACAAAACACAGCAGTTCCAAACCAAGCGTCGTTGCCCTTCGAAAGCAATAATGGCAGTGGCAGGAGAGGAAAGGAACAGAGTACTTACGGTCAAGAGCCGTGCTGGCCATCAGGCACGTAAAGGGAGAGACGCCGATGGCCTCGATGCCCCCAGAGTGGAAGGTACACACGCGCTCTGGGTCGTGGGTCTGCAGCGCAAAACAGAAGTGAAATTCTGCTCCATTCTACACTTGTGCTCTCCACTTTGGGCTTAAGCTGCCTGGGAAATCATTTCATCCTCCAAGGAATTACAGGCTTTGCTATCCTCTTTTTACATTAGTTTGTATAGTATCCATCTTTTATTTACCATAAAATTCTTGGAACATATTTTACTTTTGACATCGGAATTTTATTCCCTGCAAGGGATTGTTCCTATTTATTTTAGTATGTTCCAGAGCAAAAATTAAATGCCCCCTTTTTTACTTCTGTCATCTATTTCTCCATCAAAAACATCTCCAGCAGCAACTCTAATTACCAGTAGGACAAAATATGTCAAGTGTGTTTCATCTTCTCCTTGTCTTTTTCTAGTACTTTCTGTCATTTAAAGAGTACAGTAAGGATTGGTTCAAACACCTATCTATAGAGGATACAGCAACACTCCTTGAACTCATTTCCTGCATCCATGCAACTTTCATTACCAGTTTATCAGAATCGAACTCCTTTAAAGTAACTTGCATTTGGCAGCTGAAATTTCAGGAATCAAACACCAAATTCCTCCTTATCATCCTGCACAATCATTATAACCCATTACATTTGAAAATTTTTATGAAATAAAATATCTGTTTCCATGCTAAAATTTTCTACTGTG
Organism: Callaeas wilsoni; assembly: GCA_013398955.1. NCBI lineage: Eukaryota > Metazoa > Chordata > Aves > Passeriformes > Callaeidae > Callaeas > Callaeas wilsoni. Next base: position 196,501 of record VWPU01005576.1, read on the forward strand.
CAACTTCATAAAACACAAATTTCATTTCAGATGCAACCAGTATAGTTACAGGATGTAACAGGATATGGTTCCTACTGCAAATGAACTGAAGAAATCAGAAGAAAGAAAAAACAAAATTACCATATTTGAAAAACTCAGATCCAACTTCCATATTGCTCCATTTGTATCCTGAAGAAGAAAAAAACACTAATTGAATATTTTCACACTCAATTTCGAAATAAAACTGCACATGGTGACTTCTTAAAAACTCCTTAATGATTACCACTGTGAAACAGAAATGACTAAATGCAATGATGGTGGTCCTATGAATCCCATCCATCACTGCAGGGTAACAGAACTTGGATAATACCTTTTGGCATTCCCCTATCCTCATGCCAGAGTCTCACACATTACTGTACAGTAAAAACACAGCACAGCATAACATAGCATAACTCAGTTGGAAGGGACCTGCAAGGATCCTCTCATCAAACTGCCTGATCCCTTCAGGCCTGACCAAAAGTTAAAACATATTTTATTAAAGGCCTCTATTAAATGCCTCTTAAACACTGACAGACTTGGAACTTGAACCATCTCTCTAGGAAGCCTGTTTCAGTGCTTGAAATAATAATAATAATAATAATAATATTGGTAGGTAGGTAGATAGTTAGATAAGAAGATGATTTCCTATATATCCAGAGGAAGATTGCATTCTACCAAAAAGAAACACAGTGATTTGTAATGAACCCCTGCTGTTACTTACCATCACAGGGATGTATGTACCTGAGTGTGTCTTACCTGAGCATACCAAAAGGGCTGTCCATGGTCATGAATTTTTGTCATGAAATTCAGGCTGACATTCTTGCCAACCCGAAGTTCATTCATAGGCTCCATCTCCACTAACCCAGTGTCATCCACAGGATCAGCAGTATCTATTATCTCAAAGTTCCATACCTTCATGGCATTGGAAGCATAAAAAAAAAAAAGAAGGGAAAAAAAAAGCACTTTTTATAAGACCAGGTGGTTTCATACACAATAAATATGGAAATTCAGAATTTTAAGAAAGCAAAATCGCTGCTTTGAACATAACCTAGAACAGTGACAGGAACTTCAATTCAGCCCTGGCACCAGGAGAGCTATACATGGCAGCTTCAGAACCACTCAGAGTAAATGGTATCTGTGGGCTCTCAGCATGGCTCATACTGAGCCAGCACAAAATAATGGGAAGTCTAACCCTTCCATGTTCTCCTCTGTGGGATAAGGACAACATCCCAGTTAGCGCACTTATAAAAAGTGAATTTTCCTAAGGGGATAATACCAACCTATGAAACACAATAGCAACAACAGTGTTTGAAACCCTCTACTGTCTATAGGTCAGTTTCCCATTGATTATCTGGGTCATTTCACACATCACCAGCAGACACATCGTGTCCTCCCTTAAAGAGCAGGGAAATAAGACTGCAAAATTCTTGATCATTGACAGGTGAGATCAGAAACTAGTGTTATGCATAAGGAAAATATTTTCATCTTAATTTATAGAATTATATGTTAACTTCAGGATGCTTTTCCTTTTAATTGTTCCCCTATTTCAGGATCTGTATCTCTGAGATGCTAGTTAATTTCTGTGTAATTTTAACATTAATAATCTGACCTTTTAAATACTCGGAAAATTAATTTTGAATATTCTTGTAGTTTATTATCTTTGTAATAACACCATGTGTTAATAGTATAAAGATGAACAAAAACTAAACATGAAAAAATGGTAGAATGCAGTCAAGAACAAAGCTCTTAGAAAACCACTGAAGATTATTTTGATTTACTAAAGTAAAAGTTGATTTATTTATTACTATTAAACAAGGAACATTGCATGCCATGCTATCCAATTCAAACACACACACTGTGGAGATGTGGTCTTATTTTCTTTGTTCTAAAAAATAATTTTAGAAAGAAAATGCACTCCAAAATTTCCTCCAAAAACCTAGTAAAGGAAATATGTAACATATACCTGCTCTGAGCATACATTTGCACATCTAAAGGCAAAGCAAAAGAAAAACTCACCCGAATGACACCATCTTTTCCAACAGAGTAAAGTTCTCCTTCATCAAAAACTAACTGGCTGACAGGGCCCTCGTGACAGGGCTTGTGTCCAACTTGACAGAGCTCTACTTTAATAAGGCCACCTTCCCAAAGCAGCAAATTGCCCCATTCAGTTCCCGAGACAACCTTCAATGCAAATGAAGATAAATATTTAAGCACCTGCATGTAATCATGCAAAAATACAGGCAAGAACCCAGCTAACATTTGTGGCTTCCTTCCATGAAGGCATTAAATCAACAGCAAAGTACAGACATTTGCAGGAGAAGATGTAAAGGGTGAGGAGGTTCAAGTCTTTAGCAATGTGACATAATTTGCATGCACTGAAATGGCTGAAGATTAGGACCAAAAGACCAACAGTCTCTTTGTGTTTCTGTACACTAATATTTTCACTACCCCATTAGAAGACATTCAGCTCTAAGCCAACAGAGATCTTTTCTCTGTGAATTACAACACTATTTTCCAATTATTACAAAGCAAGCCAGGTTTTGGGCAAAGTGATGTCAATATTCTCTTCTCAGAACAGTGCATCATGGGCCTGATTCAAAACACTGGAGCAAATAGTAACTCTCCAACTTATGAAGCAGACTTTATACCAAAGCCTAAAAGGGTACAGAATATTTTTTATTTTTCGTCACTTTTTCTTACTTACCTTCCCATCTGGCAGCTCCACAAAACCTGTAATGTCAGACACTGCTGTTTTTCCAAACCTGCCCAAAGCTCCTTGTAACTTGAGACCAGTTAATGTGAGAGCCATCTTCCAGAACCTGGACACAGAAGAACACATCTCTCTCTGATACAAGGTTTCCTAAACGCTGTTCAGTGCCTCTTAGACATTGCAATACTTTTACCAGGCATGCCTTGCCAGGTAAAAACTCATGTATTACTCTTTTTTGCAGGAGAACTTGGGGCTTCTTTCTTTTGAAAATGATGTAAAGCTTTTCAACTACACAAACATTTTCCTATACTACTCCTATGAAAATGCTAGGAGAAGGATTTGGAACAGGCAGAACGAAGATCAAACTACTATTAAAATTAAGAAGTGTAGAATCCACAGCTACATCTTTCCAGCTACAACCCATACACATATTTAGGGATACCTATTTTATTCTTGCTGTTTCCAGGGTATGATGCTCAGCTTTGTAAATCCAAGGGACTGAGGTCTTAACTGAATATCATCCAAGTCCTCTTGTGGAATTGAACTGTACTATAAAATCTCACTGAGCCAAAGGTTTTATCCTAAATATTAACAGTTATTTCTATTTGATCATTAGTACAAAACATAACTTTTAATCGCTGCATTGCAGAAAAAGTTGACATCCACTGCAATTAGGGATGGTTCACTGTGTGTGCAGGAGACATTACTTTTAAGATAACTGTTGGAAATTGTCATTTGAGTCCACATTTGGGTGAAAGGTCACATTTATCATGTAATAAAAGCTATGTCAGACTTTATTTGTAGTATTTTAGCTCAAAAGAAAGGTTATAAGAGATTTTGTTTTGTCAGCTTTCCATAAATAATGCATTCTAAATCACATTTGTTCTGTGTCTAAATAAATCATCTGCTATTTCAGACCCACCTAGCAAACAAACTATAAAGCAAATCTCACATTTTGATCTGATTTCCCCATTAAAATTCAAAGAAACTTTAGATGCATTATAATTTTAAAGGTATCATTTTTATTACAATAGAATCCCAGTCATAGCATAAGTCTCTGCTGTGTTAACATTCGAGTACGGGATAAACACAGAACACAAAAAGAAAGTTTAAAGTCATTGGGTGTTCGACCCTTTTTTACAAAAGGACCCATGGACTTAGCAGGGAAGGGAATGTATGGAAAGGTATCTTTTGTAGGCTTCTGGTGGGATCAGAGGGTTTCTGATCCATGACTTGGCAACCAGCTCTCATGGCTGTCCAAAGAGCATATGAGCTCAAGAAATGGAAAGTAGAAAGCCCAGAAGGCACGGAAGGCATATATCCTATGTTACCAGCCAGAAGACATGTATATGTAAGTATTTTTCATTACTTCTTCCCAGTGCTTGTTGAAATTACAAGAATGGAGCCAGTGGTACTGACATTTAACATCAAGCATCATCCTTTTTGGACAGCAAAGGTGTAGAAAGATTTGTTTGACTGGCTGAAGGACTTGAAATTCCTAATTTTTGTAACTGTAAGGGCCAGGTAAAATAGCATTCCTCATTGGTACATATTTGCTAATGACACATTCTTGTTAGTCATCTCCTATGTATTATGACTGCAGAGGTGTTATGTGTTAATCCTAATCAGTGAACCTACCTGATGTGTCCTGATCCAGCTGTAATTAGATGCTCTTCATTCTCAGCAGAAAACATGACCTTGTAAACATCCTGTGCAAAAGCCTTTGACCTCAACAGAGTCTCTTCTTGTTTCCAGTCCCAGATAGTCAACATGTAGTCAGGGCTGCTCCCAACACTGGCCAGCAAAGTGCCAGTACGGTTGAAATCACCAAAAACATAGGCTGTCTCTGTTCCACCTAAAGAATGTACAAGCCTCAATACACATGCACAGGAAAGAGGTAGAAACAATACAAAAATCTACTCAGAAGGAGCTCACCTTTCACAGAAATTATTTTTTTTCAATAGGTCATGGCTCTAGGTTGGCTATCTCTATCAAATGACAGTTTCTTCCCATGCAATAATGAAAAAGCTTGAAACCAGTGTTTTCTATTTTTGCTGTCAAGGACCAAAAGATTCTGTTTCCTTCTAAACTAAAAATGATCCACTACTCCATCTGCTGGGATCTTTAAACACTAGTCCATCTGTATAAAATGAAAATAGAACTTTTTACACTACCTTTCAGTATTCTGTAGGGCCTCACCGAAGGATATGTGTAGATGACAATGTTTGGCTTCCTTCCTTTTTCTCCTACTGCAAAGTACTCCTTACCAGGGTGTGCCTTGAAAAAGCAGAAGTCCTGTTGCATGCTGTAATAACACTTTTGTCTTTATCCTGCTAGTAGCGTTATTGTATTCACTCACTCATTAGTCAAAAAATACTGCCATAAATACTAATTTCATTTTTCTTTGTGTTTATTCTGAACAACTACCAACCTATTGCTCAATATCAGAATGAAGCCACTATGCACACAAAATGGTATATCACATATATATTGTGGAATCATGACAAATGGTGAAATAATCTGCTTTGTGATGCATCCTTTTACAATTCCTACCTCACTCAACCCATTAACTAATCTTTCCACAGCAGCACTTGTGCCAGCAGTCATCTACTTCAGCAGACAGCTGCAGAAAAGCCATCCTGAATGGCATTACTCTGAAGGTGTAAAAATGTACACTGATTCCCCAGAAAAGGCTGCTTATGATGAAGCAGGACAGTCTGAGGCTGGTAGTCTGAAAGCCTGGCTCATGTGCAATAAAACTGAGGGACGGCAGAGCTTCCACAGGGTAAGATGCTTCAAATTCAGAGACAGAACTTGAGACTCTAAGCTCTTGATAAGTTTACTAGAGTGAAACTAGATACTTTTTCTCTTCATTTGTGTAGGAACTTGATTTTCTAAATTTTAATTGCAAGTAAGACTCTATATTAGTATCAGTTGTGATTAGAACAGATGAAGCATTGAAAAAAATAAGAGTTGCTATGAGCCAAAAGGTTTAAATAAGATTGTAGAAGTGCTAAAAATTAATCCCAGCTGGACTTGTCAGTCTTTTTAGGTAGCTGAGCCTGTGACTAAGGTGTGCACATACTTGTTCTCTGCCGATTATATTGATGGAATGAGAAGCCCATGCTGCAGGGTCCACACATTCCTTTAATCAATACCATACTTTCCTATGTATATGCATGTGCAACTGTAGAAGTCTCCTGTATCTGGCAACCACAACCAAGCAAACATTTTTTTCCTAGAAAGGGACTGAAGTTCTTAAACAAGAAACAAGAGCCATACTGTGATAAACCCAATTCCACCGCCACGGCTGCTCCGGACGTATTTCTGATATTTAGTTCTCAGGTTCTGGAGCACCACCTGGTTGCCCGCTATATACGCCACAGTATGGCTATCCATTATCATCAGGTTCACAGGTCTGGTACAGTCATAGCCAAAAGAATGTCTGGGAACAGTCCAATAAGGAAAAGATTAGACACTGGCTTTCTAGAAAGTTTACTAAGTGGATAGAAATGCTTACACTGAAACTGAAATGGGAATACTGAAACTAGTGACTAAGCCTGATGGTAAGAGATAATTTTCTTCAGTATACAGTGAAAGTAAAATATATCATGACTCTATAACTGAAAGGAAGGCACAAGTAAAGGCCTTCTAAAGTTCACATCCCATCTTTTCATTTCCACTACAAGTACACCTCTTGCTTCTACTGGATCATTTGGAGCTGCAAGGAATTTGTATTTTATCTGCGTTCTCTTTTCAAACAAAATATAAGAGATGTGCATCAGATTACCAGGAACTGTTCTACAGACAAAAGATCAAACCAAGCAAGTTTTCAAGCTCACTTCTTAATCGTTTACAGGCAAATGTAAAAAAAGGGAAAATCCAGTCTTCAACAGCAACTGAACTGTGTCTGCAGAGAAAACCACCAGCATATATGAAAGTCACATGTCATATCCTACCCTACTTGACCGTATTTACCAGAGAGTTTCTTGAACTCTTAACTGATGGGCATCGCTTCCTTCATTCTACCAGTTTAGATCTTCTAAGCACCACAATACAAATCTACCTGGTTCCTTTCCCACTTCTCCCTTACGAGGTACACAGGAGCTCTTCTGCCCTCCCGTCAGCTTCTTGGGGAACACCAGTGTGGCTACAGAGAAAGGGAGAGCTTTGCAGGGCATATTCTTATGCCAGTCTTCTGCCTGGTCACATTAGCTTCTCCATGATCTAGTTCTACAGGAGTACTTATGATAGTAAGCACTACGCCCAGTAAGAAATGTTTATGAGGTCAAGACAACATTTAAGATTAAATTCACCCAGAACCATAACCGGTCAGGGTTTTTACCTGTGTCTCAACCAAAGGTATACCACTATTTCCACATAGGCTACTCCAAATTTGACCAATACAATTTTGAGAACATCTATTAAGTATAATTAGTTTTAAATTTGCACAAGCTCAACAGAAAGGATACTTAAAAGTAAGAAGGTCCATGGGTATCTCAGTGTCATCAGTGGCATATGGTCCTGAATATACATCTTCGTAAGCATAGAAGAAGGTTTCCGCGATTTTCTTTTTTACCTCCTCAGGCCTTTTTTGTGGTTCTGAGGATACTTGACTATCATCTTGTTCGTCCAAATTGCCTTCTGCACCTCAGAAATGGGAACATAACAGAAATTTATATTCACCATACATTTTGGGTTAGTTGCTGATATCTGCACCTAACCATGAAAGGGAAGGAGTCACAATTTTTCGCCTCCTTTGACAGAACAAGAAATACTTCATAGCTCAAAACAGGGGTCCCATGTCTTAGTAACTACTTGTCCTGGGACACTCTGTAACAAATGCTCCCTCAGGCTCTTAAAAACTTTACTGTAAATATTCAAAACTCAAGAATTTAAACAAGAAAAATTTTGAGACCATTTGAAAAACATTGATTTTAAAACTTAAAGACATACCAAAGCAGTTCAGTTGAGGTTTGCTTGATATTCAGGTCTCCACTTTAGAAACCAAACAAATTTTAAAGTGTCTCTTTTCATTGAATGCACATTGTTACACAAAACAATTAGTAAAACCACATATCATGAACCACTAGAAGACACTACTGTCCTCAAGAAAGCAAACTGCTCATATGCGACCCAGTGTAGTTCCTCACTGGATTGCAATGCACAATACTGTCAACTTGACTTCCAACTAGTCATAAGCACTTGTTAAAAGTAGTTTCCAGTTGGTTATCTCAGGTTAAACCTATTTTGTAAGCATTTCATGCTGTCCTGACTGTTTTCTCTCTTAGGTGTGCCATGAGAAACAAGCAAAGGGGTCAGAGACCAGCCAGGCAAAGAACAAAGTTAAGCCAGCTGAAAGGGAGCAGAAAAACTCAATCACTGTAACTGATTAAAGTCTGAGGTTGTTAGGCTCCTAATAATAACAGTAAAAACAATGAAAACTAGAAAGTACTGGGGGTTTTAAGTTTGTGCCAACATCTCCTCAGTGGACATCAGTTCTCAGCAGTGCTCTCAGTGTCTGATTCCACTTGCTCCCCTTCCTCCTCCTGTTCCTCTGCAGCTGGTGATTCCTTTGAAACACTAGTTTTGTTTTCTTTTGCAAAGTATAATTGGGATCACCCTCTTGGGTATGAATTCCTTTGACTAATTTGCTCATACATACCATATCAAATAAATGTATAGTTCTGCAGTAGTAAAAGAATCTCCTCTGTCCAACAACAGACTTCATGCTGTTTAGCATTAAGTGTAAGGTGAAGCTTGCTTCCAAAAAACAGTAATTTAAAACTTAGAGCAGGAAAGAAACACATCCTATAACAGGAAAAAGGTGTAATAGGAAGATCAAACAAATGCCAAAAGTAATGCAGCAATGCCTCAAAAAATCCTTCCAAAGTGGACTTGTTACTCATGCTACCTGGATCTAGTCTGTTAGGTGACATGCAGGACACCTGAAATAGACACTGCACAGGCATTTCAGGATGAAAAATATGTTAAAAAGAAAAACACAGGCCTCTAACTGAAAGAGTCTGGTGCAGTTAAAAACCTAATTTCAGTATTAGCTACAGAGACATGTCTAAGCAGCAAAAATTTTCAGGGGAGAGAATTTGTGAGCTGAGGCACAGCAGGAACAGCAGGCACAGTGCTTATACCAGAACTTCTCTATGACCAGAGTAAAAACAAAATTTGACAACACCAAGAGCAAGAACTGGAGATGAAGTAAGAAAGGGGTGAGTGGTGGAAGAAGCCAGAAGTTACTGTAGGTTCAGTATTGAAATCACAATGTAACGGGGAAATACTCACCACTGGGATCTGCCTGTGCATCTTCTGCTGGTTCCTCTTCCATTGGAAAAGATGGATGTCCTGTCTCCCTGGTGGTGATAAAGAGAAACCTTTAGTATTGTTGCCTTTGTCATAAAAACCATTTTCATTTCCTCTCAAATGCTTTGAGATGCCCAAAGATGGTATTTGTCTTCCGCCTGTACACAAATGTGGATAACTCAAAGATATGGCCTACTTTGTAGAGTGAATTAATTGGCTCAGGTTTTAGGACTCCAGGCTCTGAATAAATTGCTACAGCAAGACTTTAATCAGAATAAGAAATATGAGCAGGATGCAAGCAAATCTCTCTTCATTTTTAATCATGACTTTGATACCACTAAGAAGTCCCTAAAAATGCATTTCCTGTTTCCAGCTTTGGGTCAGAATCCATTCGGAAAAAATATTTTGACGAATTTCAGGCTTTTCCAATATTTCAGGAAAGGCAAAGTGTCCTAGCATAATGCCACCCATGAGAAGGACAAGGAGGACAAAGAAATATTTTAGATATGTCATTCTTGTTGTTATATAGCCAATCTTCATCCAAAAGTCCTGAGTATCTGCCAGAATCTGACTTTCCTGCATAATTTCACATAAAAATTATAAATGAGCTTTTATCCCTTAGGAGTGCTGAGAAAAACTTGAAAATAGACAAGCAGAAAGTTTTCCATTTAGAAAAGAAATGAAAACAATTGCAATATATCTCAATATATTTAAATGAAATTAATGAGTTTTTAATGGTGTAACACCACTGATATTACTGAAGTTGAAGAAATAGTTATAGACTATTTGCATAAATAGATAGTGGAGTGTTCAGAGACCTGAATTCTAATTCCAAACGCAGTAATGACGTGTACAATTTGTATCAGCCATTTCACCTCTGGCTGTCTCAGTTATCTCCTGTGAAAAATTAGATAATAACACTTACCCATCTTAGCGAAGTGTTTTGATATCCACAGAGAAAAGAGCTATAAGATTTCAAATTATTGTAACTAATTAGCAATCATTTATCTTCCAAAAATTAAGACTATCATAGTTTTCATTATAAATTAATTCCTATCTGGAAAATGCTTTAGGGTGAAAGAAGATATGAACATTTCCGCTTGCGTTGATATCTGGGTTCTAGTCAAAGAAAGATACTGCAATGTCCACTGTGCATCCTTTTGTGATGGCATTCAAGCACTCTGCCAAAGCAAATTTTGAATTTAAAGACTCAGAAGAGGCTCAAGGGGGTAACGTGTCTACTTTGGCTGCAAATTCTGGGTTTCATGAGTTGGCTGATCCAGAAAACTCTTGTGCAGGCTCACCATGACAAAGGCATGCATCTCTCTGAATGCTGATTTTATTTTCCAGGGGGAGTAGTTTGGCAGAGAGTTTTTTGGGACAGATTTCCTAAATCAGGAAGATTTAAGCCTTTTGATACCAAAAACTGAGATAGTGACAAGTAGAACTGGTGTGACAAGTCTAGTGAGAAAAAAACAAGTTAGCAAACATAATTTTTCAGCCAATGCCTGACCAGGGCAGTATATTTTCCCCCTAGTCCTGGTAAATCAAGACACTGACTTGAAATACTGTACCAGATCCACATCAGTTTCATCATTTCCAAGAATTCAGGAACTCATTCCAAGCCAGGATGGAATTCAGGTTATCCTTGTTTCAGTGGACAGTGCTACAAGCTGGGAGTTTCAGCGAAGTTCCACTTTCTTTCAAATTGCCTTTTTCTTAGCTATGTTCTCAAAAGCCACAGAATAGAGAAATGTGTTCATTCAGGTATATGCTTCCAGTTATTTCAATACTAAAATGTATTTTGTCAATTTTGCTGCCACACAGAATCTTCATATATGGAAGCCTCTCAAAAATTCTCAGTAAATTTGGACATTAAGTGATTTCTTATCTCAGACAATTGTCTCATTTATTCAAAATACAGCATAATTAAATCAAATGAGTGTTTATTTGCTAACACATAAACAAATTCAGTGAGATGACACCACTTTCTTTCTATTTTGTCATCCTACACTTTTCTTCTTTATAGAAAAAAAAAGTTTAAAAGTGTAAGCCTCATAAATGCAGTTCTTGTCTTCATAAACCCTGTGACTGACACTTCAACTGCATAAAATACGTGAAATTAAATAATGAGCAAAATGCAGCCTACAGTTTTATTTTAGAAAACAGAACATACCTAACAGTTATTTTAAGCTGTCTCTGCCCCACCATTAACTGTTTAAGTGTGCTTAAACGACATCACCTATCAGCTTTTACATCCACAGACAAGTGATCATCAGTTCTGTCCACTAATTCAGTTTATGTAGAAATAGGGAAAAATTACTGCAGAATAAAACTGCAGTGCTATTAGTACCAGCAATAAGCAAGAGATTAAAAAAATTAACTCCACATTGTGCTACTTCTCCAGGATTTTATTTTTTTGGTTCATTCCAAAATGTGTTAATTTTTTTGTAGAAAAGTTTTATCCACTGGTGGGCTTTGAGAAAAAAAAAAGAAAAAAGACAGACACTTGGTCCTTCTTTCAGGAGAGATTGTGTTATTCCTTCAGTTGTTTTCATTCCACATGAAGCATCTCAGTTCGTCCTAGGACTTTTATTCCTTCAGTTGTTTTCATTCCACATGAAGGATCTCAGTTCGTCCCAGGACTTTCAATCCTGACTCCTCTTAGCACTGCGCTACGAGCCTTCCAGGCTACACTCTCTGCTCTTTCTGACCTGGGGGTAGCACTGGTCTAACACACAGCTGCAGCATTCAGGTATCGTGAGGGGTGTCTGCCACGAGGAACTCCATTCTGATCGTCTCTTCCAGGGTGAGGGATCTTCTTCAAGTCTAGCTCTGCTTCAGATTGTTCAAGTTTCTTCCCATCTGCCAAGTCCTGTTTCTTTAACTCACTTTCAAATACAGTCTCCTCAGCACTTTCTTCTGAATCTTCTATTTCTTTTTGAAAAACAGCAGACCATCGGACAACTCTCTCAGCACTCCTTTTAGCCTTCAGACCACATCAGAGTACATCAGCAATTTACTGGGCTGCTGCTGAGCACAAAAATGTGCAAAGAGGAGAGTCTTGCAAAACTTACTTTCATTCAAAAAAGAAGAAGTTAAAGTCTTTCAGTGCTTATATACAGCAAGAAAAATATCCAAGTGTAAATCAGGCATGGAAACCAGTGCTGTCTGTATATCATTATCCATCAGCATTAATAGAAAATTAGTAATAAAAGCCAGTATAGGCAATCAACCAAGATCCCAAGGAAAAAAAAAACTGTCCTGGAGAATATGGCTGCTCTTACAACAGCTAGAAGACTTGAGAGCAAGGAGAATAACAGAAGATATCAATTCTCACAGCAGTTAAGCATATAAATTATTTACTAGTCAGAGACTGAGACAGCAAGGATAAAGCTACAAAGCAGGATCTAGACACACTATCTTTATCACAGCCCCATTGTCTCTCTTCTCTCTCATCAGAGAGAGAAAAGACATGGACCGGAGCCCTGCTGTTGTTCTCCTCACTATTACTATGTCGCACACAAGCAAAGTATTTTCCTATTTCATTAGGAGAAATAAATCTAATTTCCAATCTTACACCTAAAGTAGCCCTCTGTATGATCCACATATCCTAGCTCTGCCACACGCAAACAAAAGTTTCAAGTCTCTTAAATCTTGCCCTGTGATTAAAGGTTACCAGGGTTTTACTAAGCAGAAACAAGAGCCGGTGACATCACCAGTTACTTATTAACTGACAGAGTAAAGAAAAATCATGAAAACGAGTATGAGAGCAGTACCACAAATCCAACAGGCAATAAAACGAACTGCCTCACACATGGTGAAGAAAACCCAGCAAGTCCCACACTTCAGATGAACTACGGGATGGTCCCAGCCGCAGGACATTCATTCCTGTTCAGCGGGGATAGCAGAATAGCAGAGCGCAGGCAAAAATGACCTGGCGCTCCGCAGGGCGGGCAGGGGAGGGAGCCTCAGCGGGGCAACGGGGAGCGTGCGGGCACAGAGGGGCCCCAGAGGGAACAGCAGCTGCGGGGGCGTGAGGAGCGGGGCTACCAGGGACAACCCACGGCACCCGCGGCCCCGCCGGGCGCGGC